>VXBU01007950.1:159056-189328 GCA_013400315.1 Bombycilla garrulus
AAATTATTTTTATCCTTAATAAATTATTTGCTCTGTTAGTTACCCTAAAAACAGAACAAATTGAGGGACATGGGTAGAAGGATAATAATTTGAAAAATAATTGCAGTAGAATATTAAGAATGAGAATGAAGAGCAACTGAAGCAACAAAACTGTGCAAAAGTAACAGGAGATTCATTTCTCATCACTGCTAAAAATGAAAATGTCCATAAGCAAAATAAATTATATTGCTAAAGTACAAAGGTATTTAGAAATCACATCTTAACCCTGTCTTATTTAAAAGATAAGGGTGAAGGTCTCATTTTAACTATTACTACTACTATTATTATTATTATTATTAGTAGTAGTAGTAGTATTAGTATTAGTATTAGTATTAGTATTAGTATTAGTATTGCTACTTTCTCTTGCCTGATGTGTACTAATATAAAGGCATTAACTAAACCGGTGATAATTATTTGCAAAATTACATTTTGTTCTAAAGTTGGTAACCACAGACCACAGCTGTTGATAGTAATTGAAGAAAAATTATTTAGCTAAAAAATGATGATTTAAAACAATACCTTTTTTTTTTAATATCACAAACTGATTTTGCCGTTCTGAGATTAGAGATGAATGCTCAAACACTTATAATTTTTTATGAGACAGAAGGTGTTACTTTAGAAGATCCTTCTTTCTAACTTTAATGACAGTTAGAAAATCTTCCACACAGTAGACAATATGGCACCTATGCATTAAATTTATGCCAGTATAAAATGGAAAATTCTGGACACTATTAAATAAATTGTTTGAGTGCTATGCTCTGCACTTGTAGTGTACCATGTAGATAGCTAGAAATCTTGGTTGAATTTAATACTTTCTTTTTTTTCTGGAAGGAAGGTGACAAAAACTATGTGATGTCTCTTAGGCCTGATAATAGGAAATGAGGTATTTTGAACTTTTAAAATAATCTGTATTTCTGTGTCATGCAGTGAGGGAGATGATAAAGATGGGAAACTTCACTTAGTGCTAGCATAGTGCTTAGAAAATAAGAATTTTGTCTTTAAGTCTGAACTATTGTAGAAAATGCTGAAGATTTTGATATGGTAGATCTGTAGGATGACATTTCTGATCATGTGTTCACAGGGGTTAGATGTAGCAGCAAGAGTCTAAGATTGTTAATATGGACCATAACCAATATTTAAATCCTTAATATTTTAGGGCTGTGTGAATTGTTCAGGATTTAAATTGCACCTTTGAAAGCAGTTTCCTAAAGAAGCAGCAAATAGTTCCAAATACAAATGTTTGTTTATTTCAATATGGAAAAATGCTCAGTATAGAAAGGAAAAAAAGTATTTTGGTTGATTTTGAACTAAACACATTTGCCATTGTTCTTGATTCAATACTGGACTATGGCAGGTCCTTAAATTCATCTGTGTATCTTTGATCATAAATGTGAAGGCTCTTTGACTTGGGCAGACAAGGCATTTCTGATTTTCACTGCAAATTTTTCACAGTGAAATTTGGCTGTGTTGCAAGAAAGGAAATCATCATTTTGCATAATTATTCTTTCCCTAAGAGATTCCATTTTCTGTTAAATAACTGAGATCAGAGAACTGAATGAAAGTATGCCAGTAGAATTGCCAAGCTATTTGAGACCTTGCTGAGATGCACTGTGAGACGTTTGGCTCAACTGTAACACAGAAATACTGGAAGTGCAGCTAGATATTGAGTTCCACTAAACACTGTTATTAGGCTTCGATAAGCATGAAGTTAAAACTCTGCAATATAGTTTAGCAAAACTTTTTCCTATCAGCTGGACCCCAAAGGATTCTTCCCTGAATTAACTGCCAGCTGCTGTGCTGGGGATAGGAGGAGCTACACAAAGATATCTAAGTGTAAAAGCTGGGAGCACTACTTCGTAGGAAGAATCGTATTATAGCTTAGTAAATGGAAGGTGCAGAAGCTGTCTGGAATTATGTGGAGTATGTGCTAAAGCATAAATGCTTGGACTTGCCACAGGATACTTAAAAAAAATCCTTCTCATCAATGAAATTCACTTACTTAGAAATAAATTTTATCTTAATTCAAAATTCCTTTATATCCCTCTTCACTGAAGTGTTTAAGTGCTAACATACTTTTAGATTAAATTAGAAAAAAATAATATCTGTGCCCTATGACACAGCTCCATTATAGCTAATATTGGTTCAGCTGTCTCTGGAAGCCCCAGTTAATGTAGGCATCTGTGTGCCAGTAGTTGTTTCAAATGCCTGCATATAAACACTAATTTTTACTCTTTGGCATGGACAAGATGAGATTGTTGCCATTTGCCATTAAAGGGTGCTGCCAGAGCTGTATGAACAATTGTTTCATTTTCTAGCTAAAGCATATTTTTTCATAGAATACTGTTTAGAAATGAAATAAAAGGTTCAATTTCATAAATGGCAAATGAGAAGCTTTTGCTTTCCAGAACTTTTTTCTTCCTCACCTCAGGTTGGGAGTAGTTGCACAACCCTGAACCTGAAGCTGCATTTCTATGCAAATAAATGATGAGAAATGCCACCTGGATAAGATGAAGGAGGTAGCCTGGATGGAATTACTGGTGAGGCCAGTTAGGTGTAGCTGCGCCCTCTGCCATCAGCTTCTCTAGGCTGGTTCCTTCCCCAAGTGCAGCGCTCTGCTTTCTGGATCCCCTTGTAACACCTTTAGGAAGGGAGAGCAAAGCAGTCTTGCCATGCAGAAGGATTAAGCTTCGCTCATGTTACACCAGGGTATTGCGAGAAGCTAAAGATTCTCTGGTTTTGAAACTATACCAATGTGATTTACCAGGAAGGGAGAACCATCCCTTTCTCACACCAAGGCTCTGTATGGCCCAGTCAAGGGAAAAGGTTAGAAGTAGATCTCAAACTGATCTCTGCTAAGGTCAGCAGCCTCAGCAACTCTGGGAAGAGGATGAAAAAGCCTAGTGTGTACATAAAAATAGACAGGGCCTCTTGAGTTTGGTCTATTGTCTGTGGTGTAATACAATAACTGATGAAACAATAAGGTAGTTACAACAGGTTCAACATATATTGTAAAGCAAGAGAAACTACAACTTTCTGTGAGATCACAGCAAAGCATCCATTGCTAAAATACAGGCAGAATACAGACAGCAAAACATTAATGAATTAATTCAAAGGTGCAAAGTCTGCCCAACTAGTGGTCTTACCGGGAACTTGTCTGTATATAGCTGTCATAAAATGCAATAAATTTCATTGTTCTCTTCTTTTGCTATCTGACTGTAGCCTTACCATCGGAATATCCTAGTAAATAATCTCCAAGCATGATCTCAGTGGCTTTTTTCCCCAAAAGAGTATTTTCTCTTCTATATGATTTTGA
Organism: Bombycilla garrulus; assembly: GCA_013400315.1. NCBI lineage: Eukaryota > Metazoa > Chordata > Aves > Passeriformes > Bombycillidae > Bombycilla > Bombycilla garrulus. The sequence goes on from VXBU01007950.1 coordinate 162,409, forward strand.
AATAAAGTCCTCAATGTAAGAAAAAAAATCTGTTTGTATTATATTAGTCATAAAAAATAAATTTAATAATGTCAAAGATATGTATATTATGGAATGCAACACAACCAGAAAGTAAATTAGTAAAAATAGAAGGCAGTCTTCTCCTTTAGTGTTTGTGGAAACCTTTTGAAGGGGGGCAGCTTATTAGGGATTGGGAATGCAGGGTGAGCAGTAGCTAGGATCAGACTTTCTGGGCCTGAGTGAAGTAGGACTGCAAGATACAGAGTTTCTTGTTATTAAGATCTATACATTGATAGGAAAGAGTAAAGAAGCTAATGATTTTGTAAGCCAGCTTTTGTGTTTGCAACACATAATTTTATGCATAGAAAGATTTTGAGGTGAAAAGAGAGCCAGTGAGTGAGTTTATGAAATCCTTCTTATTTTAATCCCTCCAGGAGGCAAAACAATCATTTATTTCCAACTGAGCACGTAAAGAAAATAAAGAAATGGAGTTTGTCTTTGCTGCTTTGTTTAATTTATCCTTATTAGTCTGCATTTTTTCTCAACCCTACTCCCTATAATGATAACCATTCATCTTGCCAATACAGATTCCTCAAACCAAGAATTTACTATGGTCTAATTACAATTTTTTAAGTCTTTTTTGTGCACTGTAAAGATCAGCAGGCAATTTTGTTTGACCTACGTTTTCGGTTGGCAGTCTTCTTTTAAGTCTTCCTTTTTAATATATGTATATGTATTTTCATCCTGTTAGCTTTCAAAAAGCCTTACTTCAGAAGAGGTTGTACTTTTAGTTTTCTAGCATTATGTCAGCATTTTGCTTCTTGATCTCCGATTTTTGGGACGATTCACACTTCAGTTCATCTCCATCCCAGAAGAATAAGGGTTACTCCAATCTTAATTTTCTTTCTTTGCTGTGGTTTCTTACGGAAGGGAGAAGAGAGCTTTTGCTGTTTGCAGGAGCTTACTTGAAGAGCCATGGTGCTGGTGGGATCGGGATGTGCTATCCACCCCTTCCAGCAATGTGTGCAATCATCCTCAGCCTCAGGCCCACTCTGCTCCTCTGTTCGAAGTCATACACGTGCCAGCAGAGCCTGAACACTCTGCTACTGTCGCTATCACCTTAAAAAATAAATGTAGCCTCTCGAAATTTACTTTTCCAAGATCTCATCAGGCTGGAATTCATACGTAGATTTAATATATTCAAAATGACAGGCACCTTCTCTTTCACCTTTCAGCAACAGCATGCAGTGCAGTGCAACATAAGGCACACACAGGCTGCTCCTGAGGCTCCATTGTACCCATCTCATAGAGGGACTAAGATTTCACTTTTAATCAGGTGTCCTTACTGTAGTAAAAGCAAGTACAGCCCAAAGGAATGTGAAAGCTGTGCTGCTGTGCATTCAGCAGGAACAGAAGTGTTCCTGTCACATGTGCCGGGTACCAATGCTTTTCCATACCGAGCATTACATTGTTGCAAACTCTGTAATATTTACTGCAGAATTAGTTTAAAAATAAAACAATAATAATAATGAAAAAAGAGGATGCATCTTCCTCTGTTCCAAGAATATCTCGGTGAAAAAAATTCTCGTGAGCTCCATTTGCCAGTTATCTGCCTTAGAGTGCAGAGAATGAGCCCTGGGTAAGAAGAAGCATCAGCTTATCATCCTTCATGTGGGACAGAGGTTAGGTTTCCCACTGGACAGGGAGTGTTAGGCTCCTTCCCCAGTATCCTATGGTGTAAATAACTGATTTTAAGTATACTGAGCTATGAATGTTTTGCTAGGCCTTTAATTTACAGTGCAGTGTTGGGGGAAATGAATGGAGCATTTCAAAACTATTTTCTTCATCACATGTACAGTATTTTAATGTGTTTTCAGTGGTAATGTGCAAAAAATGAAAAAAAAAAAAAAACAAAACAAAACAACAAAAAAAAAATACCCAAACAAACAAAGAAACCTAGCAGCATCCAAACCAGTATTCTCTTCTTGGCTCTTCTAAGAGAGCTATGAACTGCCCAGACACCCTGGAGGAATCAGCCCTTGGAGCATATTTAAGACACGTGATCCAGGAAAGTGCCATTGTGCCATCCCCAGTGATTTTTAGCATTTATTTATACCAACAGAAAGAAAATAAACTCAAACGGTGTAACGGATTAGCCAGCCCAATGCAGGGCCCCACAATATCTTCTTAAATGCAAAGTAAACTAATCCACTGCCCAGACAACTGAGAAATGGTAAAGCCACACTTAGCAGGAGGCTACACACTTCAGAGAACTCTGGAAACAAGACTTAGCTAGTAGGAAAATGTTGTATCTTCACTTTCAATGACAGTAAAATTAAAGAAATATCACTTTAGTTTTCTAACTCATAAAATGCTAAACTTATAAGCAAACTTGTACTTTTAATGTCTACCTTAGTTTTAGGCAAGTCCCTACCCATTTCTGCAGTTGAGTTTCCACATCTGTCTGTAAGATGGAGTGATGATGCTAATCTTGTACATAAAACTTAAAAAGATTTATACTCAAATGTTAATGCTTAAGAATGAATTATTTTATGTTTATATAAAATTGTTTTAATGTACATGTAATGTACATGACTCTGGCTTTCTCTATCAAAAAGTGACAACATTCTGAGAAGAATTTATTAAAACAGGAAAGTTTGCTTTCCTAAATGCAGAAATTCCAGTGACCCTTTGGACAGCAAGCAATGCAGTCAGACTGACTGCAAATACAAGTCATCTTTCTATTTTTTTTTTCTGAAAGAGTTTTTTGGGGTAATAAGACCACTTCTAAATATCATCCCTCATTTGTTATTAAATGCTGAAGACATGGCTACATTGATTAGATACAGTCCAGGACAAAACAACAGTATAGGAGAAATAAACACTGCTCCTCTTCTGATTAAGGTCTCTATCTAGGTGCATAAGTTGACTGAGTAGCCCTTGCATTAGAAAAGCACTACAGGGAATTAAAACTCTGCTTACTCAGTAATCCTGTTTTATTTTTTACAGGGAGGTGACTATCTTTTATCAAATAAATGGCTTAAAATTAAGTATGGCATAAAAATTGGCTTCAGTTACAAATGCCAAAGAAACTAAACATTTACACTACAAACAAAATCTATTTATGTAATAAATTACGGGTAGTTTAAAAGTAATTTGGAGTAAGAGTGGTATTATTTGTGCACATTACACAGCAAAAATATAATTTTCAGATCAATCAAAATAGCTAAAAGCTTTTGTGAATTTGGAGACAACAATCAGAACTACATTAAATAGATTTTTTTATAAAAATCAATTTATAAAGTCAATAGGCCTTAATCCCTTAATCCTTCAACATTCCTGTTTCACCCTGGATGTTCTTGAGTGAGTAATAGTTTGATTTGGGAGATCAAAGGGTTAATTTGCTTTTCAATTGTTGAATGACTCAGAGTTACCCTTTATTGTTAAAAAAAAATAAATAAAGTGGTGTGTGGGTGTAAGGTAGGGAAAAAGAGCCAAGAAAATGGATTCACTAATTGGGGTTTTCACCTGCTGTGAGTCTAATTGAATACAATGCTTTATTTGTAACTCAAGGAGAAAGAAGATTATGCAAAGTATGAGAAATTCAGACTGGTTTTTAAATTCTTACTACTTGGCACTATTGTATGGGAAAGAAGACCAGCATGATAATAGCAGCATCAAGCTTCTGTCAGGGCAGGCCAGGAAGCTCCAGAAACAGTGCAAATTGAAGGAATGTGTATCAGGGAATCAGTGCTAGATACTTCTGAAGGAAAACAAACCACTTTTGCTGTGAAATGTCTGGCCTCTGGCTACCCGTCCCTTTGTATGACACAGGCAGCTGCTCTCTCCTTGTAGTGAACCCTGAGGTTCCTCCCAACTAGGATAAAAATCATCCTATTTTAAAGACTTAAGGAGAGTTTTGTCACTTCTTTAAACTCGACTAAAAATGTGAAAATGTGAGACTTCAGCCAGTTTATTTATGTCAAAACTAAGATATAGACATAGCAATTGGAAAATTCACGGTCTAATGAGTTTTAACATGGTGATTTCTGTTTTCACAAAAATTATTCCTCTATTTTCTTTCCATATGTGGGTAGTATTACAGATACATGTTACTGAAAACTGTGAGTTAGACCTGTTAAAACAACCTCAGTCATCTAGAAACTATGAGAATTTAGCTCAATAATTTTTATATTTACATTTTAGGGCCTGAGGGATTGAACCTTGAGGATCTCTCACATTAATTCTTCTAGGAAACAAACCCTGTGGGCTTCCCTTGAATTGCTTGTTGAACTTTTCTTAAAATCAGATAATCCAACTACCTGGAGCCTTAAGAGGAGCCCTAAAGTTCCTGGCGCTTAGGCTAACACCCTTCAACTTCATGCTTCTAGGTGTGCATTTTCCCAGTGTAAAACCAGGGAGATTCTTTTGTACATTTGAAGGGTAGCGAATAGATTTAGATTTGATATTAGGAAGAAATTCTTTACTGTGAGGGTGGTGAGGCACTGGAACAGGTTGCCCAGAGAAGTTGGAGATGCTTCATCCCTGAAGTCTTCCAGGCTGGATGGGGCCTTGAGCAACCTGGTCCAGTGGCAGGGAAGGTGGAACTAGATATTCTTTAAGATCCCTTCCAACCAAAACCATTCTAGGAATCTGATTTGAAAGACACTGTTTTTGGGGTGGCTTTGCGGGAAATCACAATACATAAGGCTTGAAAAACTACTTGGTTATGGGAAGGACTGGGAGACTTAGTTTAAGAAATAAAGGACACAGATGTACAACATGCATGAGGGGAGACCAGCCATGCTGTTTTGAAGTGCTTGTGACACTAAAAGGAGATTGTTTGCTTTTCTTTGTGTAATGCATATTGAGTAGGAATTAATGCAAGGAAACACTGCAACAGTAACTCGGCGTGAGCAGAACTATTTCTTCTGCGCTGACAAATCCAGGGGAGAAGCTCACCCTTCCTTCCCTGCAGGCCAAGGCAAGCCCTTGGAAATGAAATTACCTGATTCCACTCATAAATAAATCACTCGGCATTTTAAGCACCCAAATTAAAACTTGAAAAAAAAAAAAAAAGGTGAAAAAGTGCAGGTTAAGGCCCATTTCAAATCTGCCTGGATTCGGTGCATATTTTAGCTAAGTTTTCCTTAGCCCGCTGAAGGCGAACTGATTTGCCGCCTCTCAGCACACCCCTCTCCGGCCGGCGAGCGCCAGGGCAAAGAACACCCAAAAAAATAAAAGGAAGCCAAAGGAAGCCCCGAAGGCTTCTTCCAGAATAGCTGCACAGCCCGGGGAGGCCGGGGAGGGGCGAGGTGCCCTCAGCCGCCCCGCGGCCGGGGTGAGGGAGGCAGGACGGGGGCTGAAGGCGCGCAGCGCCGACACCGCCACCGCGCGGGAGCGGGGCGGGGCGGGGCAGCGCCGCCTCCTCTCTCTCTCCCTCCCTCTCTCTCCCTCCCTCTCCCTTTCCCTCCATCCCTCCCTCTCTGCCGCCGTCCCTCCCTGCCGGCGGGGCGGCCGCAGTGGCGCTGAGCGGCAGAGCTGGGCGGACGCGCTGTTTCTGCCTCCGCTGCGCCGCCGAGCAGCCGCCGCCATGAGGGAGCAGCTCCGGGGGTAAGGGCGATGCGGGTCGNGCGGGCGGCCGTACCTGTCACCGCGTACACGGGAAATCGCAACTTGCCGCCGGGTTTCTTCTCGGAACTTGGAAGGGCGTTTGGTTCAGCGCCTCTTTTCCCGCTCCCGAGGCCGTAGTTGGGCGCTGGATGCGCCCCGTTGGCACACGTAGGAGATGGCGGTGTGAGCGGCACGCACGCGTGGCGCTACCTGTGCCGATGCCGGTGCCTGTACCTGTGCCGGTGCGTGTACCTGTGCCGGTGCCAGTACCTGTGCTGGTGCCTGTACCTGTGCGTGTGCCGGTGCCTGTACCTGTGCCGGGGCCCGTGCGGGCTGGCGAGGGGAGAAGCCAAGCCAGGGAATCGCGGCTGTGCCGGAGGTGTGGGATGCGTGGGGCTCGCCTCGCTACTCCGCACGTTTTTGGGGGTAGCGCGGTGCTGCACAGCGTCACCTGCGCGGCACATCGCCTGTGGGGCACCTCGAGTCGGGCGTGAACTTCGGCGGAATTCCTGAAAACAAACATGCTCGGGGGTGTATGGCTTCTTCCCCCCCGTAATTTCATGCTTAGAAGTAATCTTTCAAGTTAATAGGCAGAAGAAGCTGGGAGGGGAATCCCTCCGGGCGGTTGCACTGCAAGTGCTGTATTTCTTGTTGCTATATAGCACCTTATATTGCCTTTTAATAGCTGCTGTAAAACATCTTGCAGCCTGGGACACCGAAGGTGTCTTGCACTGGAGTTGGGCAGAGGGTTGGTTTTTGCGGGCATATGTGTGCGGAGCTGAGGAACCTGGTTATATCGGGGATCTTTGACCTTTTTAGCACTAAGGAATTGTTCAATGCCATCGCTTGTCTGAGCCTGGATTTGACAAGACCCTGCAGTGAAATTGCTTTGGCAGAAGTGGAGAGGAGATGCTTTGGAAAGCAAATAGATCAGACGAGAGTGACAAGCCGGGGGGTAAGGCTCCCAAACCAAGCCACTGAACGGGAATCTTTTTCCCTGCAAAGCAGGCAAAAAAAAAAATGTTTAACATCAAGGGGAGAAAAAAAGGGGTACTGTTCAGTACTTGACAGCTGATATTTGACCCTTCTATTTTTCAATTCCAGTATCGGCAAGAAACTTTAATATGTATCGGTGCCTGCCTTCAGCAGTCTGATAAATCTTGCAAAAGCCAATAAAACAGGCTAAAGTCAAATTGCTGCTGAAGAGATGCTGATCCTTGGCTTAAACAGAAGTAATCTCTGCACAGATCAGTACTCTCTAGATTTACAGATGAAAACAGTAGTTCTTTGTAAAGCATAAAGCACTGCCACCTTTTTACATTGCTAATACTTCCCATAGCACTAACTTGTTTTAGCTTAGAAATTAATGAAGCACTGCAAGAAGAGAAATATTAAGTCTTTCTTTGCAATCACTGTCATCTTCCGTTGAAAACATTTTTCTTTTAAATGAGAGGTAGTGTCTATTCATAAAGCTCCTTCAGTTGCATTTAGGTTAGTTTAGTAAAATCCAAACAACTATCATGTTTATTTTGGCGTTTTGACAACAGTCATAAGGTGGTTGGAGTAACATTTGGTTCATTGTAAAGCCAGAAGGTGAGAAGTACTGTAAATCACGTTGTTTCAAAAGGGATGAGTTCAGAGCTTTATACAATACCACTATAATTTTGGCACTTTTTGTGAATGTATGTAGCTATTCATTGCTACATGATAGAATTTTTTTATTCTATGCACATCTATGTGTTTGCATGTCCTTCATGTCGCATTTGCTAATGAAGGGTGTGGGGAGAAGTGCAGCAGAACTGGCTCTGGCATCACCAGTGAAGCAGGCTGTGAGAGTTTACAAAGAACTCTGCAGTTGCAACTAAAATTCTGCTCTGGAGCTGAGCAGTGAATACACAGAACCTAATTTTTTTTTTTTAAGAATGAGGGAGGAGGAGTGCAATCAAAAACAGTTAAAAGATTTGTGACTGTTACAGCATGGCTGGTGCAGGAATGTTGGGGGGAATTTGTGGAAGAATTTGGGTGTGTGGGAGCATTGCTTTCAATTCCTCCTGCTGCTGGTGTTGCTCAGAAGTAATATAAAAAGAATGAAGAAAAAATGACTGTATTTTGTCCAAACTGGTCAAGTCATAACAAGGGAACTGTAATTCAGCCAGTGTGTCTGTTAGGATATCATCTCTTGATTTCAGGTTTCCAATCCTGTGTGTTGTTGGCTCTGCTGACAGTGATGAGAGACAAATCTCTCTGCTGTTGGCAGGAGCAGAGGAATTCACACAGGCATAGTGTGACAGAATTCCCTACATAAAAATTATCCTTGCTAATAAAATATAATCATCCTTTAATGAAGTGGTCCTGTGGTTCCCAACGGATGTATCAAGTGAGGACTATGCTTTCATCCCACTGAATTATCAGTGTATTTAGTGTGCCAGTCACACCCATGCCAAGGTGTCACCACTAGCCATTGCTGCTCATCTTCTTTTCAGGCCTGGATTTAATTTCCATTCCACTTCTGCAGCTCAGGTCAGGTGAGAAAGAGGAAAATAAGCCAAGTGAATACACTTATATTTTTATTTGTTTCAGAATGCCTGTGATTTAAAAGCTAGTGATCAATTTAGCTGACCTAAATGTAGAGCCAAATTGAAAAATATATCCTCTGAGCATGTGCAATATTGCAAAACTGCTGGCTGTGTGTGCCAATATCTTTTTGTGTTGGTGGTTTGTTGGAAAAGCACTTTGAGTACTTTTTTCTGCACATACTCTCACTCTGCTTCAGCTGCTGCAAGTCAAGAGGACTCAGACTACACTTTTGACGTGTTTCTGACTTGCAGGCTGTAAAGGCCCTTGTTCACCAGAGTTTGAAACTCTGGCATACACTTTGCTGCAGATCTATTAAGGATGCTACAGCATTCCCAAGTGTGGTTGAGGCAGCCTGAAACTGCTGAGCTGGCATTTCACTTCAGACGGTGCTCACAATAAGGGCATACACACAAATCCTCCCCCACCGGTCCAACCCCAGAGCTCACAATTAAATGGCCTTTGAAAATGGCAAAGAGGCTTACGAAGAATAGCCTTGATGGAATCTAACCTTTCCTGGAGGTGCCCTTGTGTGCGGAATAGTTGATAATTTTCCGAGCCGAGGACGTTGAGAGGCGAATGCCTTTTAGCTAGAGCAAAATATCTGCAGCCTTCTTGTGTTCTGCATGTAAAGTACCAGCAAAGTCTGCCCTGGCTCCATACGGCCACTCAACCTCTACAGCCCCCTTCCAAGGCTTTGTTTTTTCCTGCAGGAGCACTGAGGGGTGCTGAGGGCTGGCCAGCCCATCGCTGGGGCTGCTACCAGCTGGCAGCTGCCGAGGGTGGCGTCCAGCAGGTGCAGGGCACTCTGCTCCGTGGGTGCTCACTGCTGGGGAGCTGGTGCATGGACAAGAGTTAGGGGCTTTGCTTTTATAGTCTTAGGAAAGGATTATTTCCTCTAAGTTTAAATGAAGTTTAGAATTGAAGCAAGAGGGGAATTGTAACTGCCCTGCAAATTCAGTCCTTGTCACTTGCACATGAAGCAAATGAAGTCATTCTTTACAAAATGTTCATTTCCCATGATAATTAATCTTGTACCGTGAAAGAAAAAACACACTGAGTAGAGGTTCGGGGTTACTGGTATTAAAAATATCTGAAACCAGTTGGAATCCAGTGTTTCTTTGGCAAAGGAAGGTTTACTTAAAAGGTCTTAGAAAAGCAGTTGTGTATTTTCATCATTAGTAAATGCCATAAGCTTAAACCATACATGCTAAGCTCACTGATTTGTGGTTAGGCCTTATGAAAAAAAAAATAAAACATTCAGTACATTACTCATTGGTATAACTTTGATTTTTGGTACTAGTTTTTCACACTAATATGATCTTTTTGTTCTTCTATCCCACACAAGCACAGGATACGTCCATAATCGTATCTATATTCACCTTTACCAGATATCTGGTGGCTTTTAAATTTTTTCGTGGGGACTCAGTTTCTTTGAAGGCTGTCAGGTTGACGGCTGTGGAGTCCGAAATTATTTAGTTTGTCCATAGAAAAATTTGGGGCTACCAGGTTATTTTTCGGAGGCTTCTTGTAACTGTTCACATAAATTCTTTTTCTCCTTTTTGCTACGTGATTTGGCATACAAACCATGGTACAGGTTCTGTTAAAATATACCCCACTTCTAGGGCTGTCTGCCTGTGGGGAAGCAAGCCAGGGTGGCCAACTCATACTCGGGGAGCCATTGATCTGGGATTCAGGTTGGGTGCAAACAAGCTGCAAGCCCAGATCTGCAGGTGTGAGTGTTTGGGTCTGCAGCTGTTCACCTGAATCGTGTCATTTCTGGCTACATTCATTTGCCCATGAATGCATTTCTGTCTTCTTTTCCTTTGGGGTGCTGTTATATCAGTAGAGGCTTCTTGCAGTTGAGTTTTTAGGAATGAAGCTGTTTCTGTTTTTTTTCAAAAATATGCTTTATACCTGGGTGTGATAAAAGGTTCTGATGTTACATTCTCCCTGCATAACCTGCCCATTCCAAGCAGGGTGGGAAACGCAGGAGCTCAGATGCAGGTGGCTGAGATCCACAGGTTTTCACTTGAAGCTCCCCAGTTTCTGGGAATAAAAAAAACAACCAACCAACCAACCAAAAAAAAAAAAAAAAAAGAAAAAAACGGACCAGGCTGAGATTTTTGAATACAACTGCATTCACCTCCCTTTGCAAGACTCGTTTTTTAACAGAGCAAAGAACAAGACTGTTTTTGCTTTTGTGGTGTCTTTCTCCCATTTTCACTGCCTTTAGCCACTGCAGGAATTGAGAAGGGGCAGGAATGCTGAGGTTGTTGAGACATGGCTTGTTTAAAATCCTGTGCTCAACTAGGGCAGCTCTACAGCAGAGCTTTTTTCTTACACTTAGTGCTTGTGATCGCTTTCATTCTTTCTTGTAGTTACAGAGCAAAATCTGGAAATATTATATATAGTAAGCTGCTGAACATATAGAGGTTAATGGGGCACTAAAGTATTCACAGGATCAAATAAATAGCCTGTCTTTTAAGGCCAAAATTAAATCATACTAAGAAAACCTGACGCAACTTTCTTTTTCCTTGAGTAGAGGTGGTGTTGAAGTGATATATTGGAAGTTTTACCTCTTCTTAGCCAATAAAGGGTAAATGTGCACTTGGGAACATCAGTGCCTCCAAATGAGCTCAAGGGCTGTTTGTTCTCTAAAACAACCTTGTTGTGTCAATGTTCCCGGGCACACTGAGGGGCACAGGTGCTGTTGGGGTGTGGTTTGGTGTCCTGGAGCTGGAGGGTATGGTCCAGGAGCTCCACAGTGCTGTGGGTCAGGTCCTGCTCTTCTGTGTATGTTCTCCAGAGTGCTGTGTGCATGTTGAAATCTGCATGTCTGCTTTATGTACAGAAATAGCACATGTATTTGCTAGCAATGGTATGCTCCATATGTATTCCTTTTATTTTTTTTTTTGTGGCGATTCATGGATGTCTCTTAATGAAGCTGAATTCTGTTTGTAACGGGACTTTATTGGCTACACGGGAGATAAGGAGAATTTTCTTTCAAGCCTTCTATGTTAATGGAAACACAATCATGTTAGCTATGCTGTCATTAAAAAAAGCAACTCATAAAAATATAACCTTAGGAGAACATGAGTTGCTACTACATCCACTAACACTTCATTCTGTTGACTTTCTCACGCTGCCTGTCCTTCGGCAACACGTTTTGTTGCGAAGCTGGAGGCTGCTGGCCTCAGTGCAGAGACACTCCAATTTACATTCTGGTCATACTGCAGCGTTTCATAACCCCACATCAGCTTTTCTCTGCTTCCCAGCAGCTCTGCTGCCTGACACTGCACAGGGAACTCCAGGGCGATGGAAAGGGCCTGGGAGTCCCAGGCAACAGGTGGAATAGCCAGGAGTCTTTGCTGGAGGAGACTGTCACTTCGGGGTGCAACGTTGGCCTGAGAAGTGGAGTGCTGGTGGTGGATCAGAAGGCTGCTGCACTGGGATTTTAGCATAGGTGTCTGAACTGAAAGGAAGGATTGGACCCGCTGCGTTGGGTAGTTCTTGCTTACTACATGGGAAAGGATTGAGAGAGCATGAAAAGAAGTCAAATATTGAAATTCAAATCATTGAAAGGAAGTCAATCTCAGTGTCTGGTCAGAATTTCCTGAAACTCTTTAAGAACTAAGTCCTTTTAAATGTCTGTACTCTAGTTTGGAGAATGACCTGTACAAAGCAATCAGTTCTTAAGAATTGATTGCTTGCAAATTCCTCAAAACGTTAACATACTTGCTGTCTTTTTTAATGTTAGCACTACGTTTAATTTTATTTGATGAGCTCTTGCCTGAATAAAGCTCTCCAGGTTAGTGCATCTCGTTGAAGGAAGGCACACCTGGCACTGCTGAGCCCCCCGCCGGTGCAGCCCAGGCTGCGGGCACAGATCTGGCACCGTGCTCTGATGGGCAGCCTGCACATCACTGCTGGGAGACGGAGAGGGAAATTCTGCTTTACTAACTTGCCTGTTTTGTGTTGTAGCCATGAGACGCAAACGACCTGCTGGGATCATCCCAAGATGACTGAGCTTTACCAGTCATTAGGTAAGACATTTGCACCAGATGTTTGGTGCCTTTTTTTTTTTCCTTTCGATTGAATGATTTGCTAAGGCAAATATTTCCAGACAAAGGAAACCAAAATTAAGTGAAAGAGAGAGGCAGAGCTTTTACCAAGGTTAAAATTTTCTTCAAGGGAAATACATAAGGCACACATTTCAAACATGCAGTAGAAAAAAATGTATTTCATTTAGCAAGTTTGGAACGTACACTGGGTTTATAAAGTAATTTGGGTGTATTGTTACAATCTCTTTACTGAAAGACTGGAACAGAAGTTAGAAAAAAATAATCCTGAATCTTTTCACTGTCTAATCTACTTTACAAAAGGCACATGAAAAAAATCAAACCAAGCTGCTGTTAATGTTGACTTTTGGATGGTGGGGAGCCAATTGAAGCAATTTGCCAAACTGTTACCACTGCTTTATTTTTAAAGCACTTTCAATACTTAGAAGGCATAGCAGCTGTCATGATGTCATTTTGAATACCCAAATTGCATGCTTATTATGACTTCAGATGTGCCTCTCTGGTGGAGGCTTTTGGGTTTTTTTCCATTTTTTAGCAGCTTTTGAATTTATTAACAGAAGCACATCTACAAGATAAAATAGGTTAATCTATGCTCTAGTGTAGGCTGCTTGGCAGGCCATTTAATAGCTAACTCTTTGATTTTAATGGTTGTGTTAATAAATAATAGAGGGTATAATAAAAAATAAGCTATTTTGCTGAAAGAAATATCAGTAAATATGCTGCAATTCATAAAGGAGGTTATGTCTGTACAGCACATGTACATAAACCAGCTTGAGCACTAGGACTCTCAGATCTAGCATTCTGTGCAGGCTTATTTGCCATGGTGAAAAATAGCTTAAATTATCACCTGCTAAACTCTAGTTTAGCTGCTGAGAACAGTCTAATTATGCCAGTGTAATCTATTTCAAGCGAACTCAGGTATCTCTGTGGTGCTCTGCAGTTCAAGGCATGCTAAAAATATTGTAGAAAAGTGATATAAAATAAAACGACACAGTGTGAAGATCTTTTCCTTATAGTATTAGCGATGTTGCAGCAGTTGGTTTGCAAGTTAACCAGAATGTGGTTTTGTATGCCAAAAAGGGATATAAAATGTACAAGTTCAGGCTAACCAAGTGCAAAAGCAGACAAGTAGTGACTTGACATTTAATTATATCGTATTGCCCCATGTGTCTCCTTCATATTTTCGCTCTTAAAGTGAGTGGTTTAAAAGTTTCAGGACAACTGGTAATTGCACATGCAGACATCCCTTTAATACAGGTGGGTCTTCAAAAATTGAGCTGCACTCTGACTGCACCGCCGCCTTTGATCCACAGAATGCGTGGTATTGCTGATACTGTTGTTGGTCAGACCTAAAGTCCTGTTGCAACTGCTTTTCTTCTGAGAGTTCCCTGTTTCAGCCAGAGTACTCTTAAATACCAAGAAGTGAAAAGGTAATAAGGGAGAAAAGTGTCCTGATAGATTCAGGTCAGCAGTTCAGAAGATATGTGACTGCTGAAGTCAGTTTGCATTTAGTTTAACTGAGTTTTATCACTGTGAGTATCACCCAAATGTCAGGAGTTTAAGATAGCCTTATTTTTTACTGCATAAAGAAGGAACATGTTCAGGCAGTTTTGTTTCTTACTTGTGAACTTTGTTTTTCTCCTGCTATTCTCCTTTTCAGGAGCATGAAGTGTCCAAAAAAGCAGTCCTCTATCTGGATGGTTCTATTTCTTTTAGAGTTGAGACCAAACAGTCATTATTGTGAAAATGACACTGATTTTAGTAAAGTATGCATAATATGTGTATTTATGAGTAAACTGAGGTGTTCCTATATGTGTACAAAAAAGACTAGACAAAGTGACTCTTTGTGTACTCTGCCACATGGATGAAGCTTTGATAAAAATGCTACTGAATAAGCTACTGATTTATTTTATTTTTGAACTGGATATAATCACCATTGCCTAACTCTCACACAAACTGCATAATACGTGTATAACTCGTTTAGTCTTGAATAGAACCCTTGATGTATTTTCAATGCTTTGTTTTGCCTCAGGTCAAAATGGTAATAATGGGATGTTTGAAGTCTTTTCAGACTGTTCAGTAATATAATATCTGAGAAGATGTTATTAAAGTCGATTTTTTATTGCGTACTCATTAGATCCTATTATTTTACCCCCCATTAGGATCCAAATTTTGTTTCTAATTCATATAAAGAAGCTAGTAAAGAGCTTAGTATGTATGCCTTTTAAAAAATCTGGTAGAAAGCATGAATTTGGCAAGCGGGTAAATGTAAAAAAGTGAGACCAAGTACATCAATGCTGTCAAGAGTTTTCATTTCTATTTGCCAACTCCTACACTTACCCAGTATGGAATAATTGTGCTATGTGATGTAGCTCTCTATGTATGCCAGTATATCATCATTTGCTATAGGATGCTTATGTCTAATTTAAATTCTTAAAAATTACTGAAAGCTTTTTCTTTATTTATATATTTTTTTAAAAGTGAATGAGGAAGGTGCATCCTGGCACAAGGTAACATTTCTTACCTGCTCTGGGATGCAAGAGACACTTCTCCAAGAAAGAAGAGTAATATTAATCTTCACATATCCAAATCATAAACCTACAAATTTTTGCACTACATTTTGCTAAATAGGCAAATTTCAAGTGAGATTTATTGGTTCATTTTTCTATCTTTAGAGGTCTTAATAAAAATGAAGCTAAATTACTTGGGAGCATTATTTGGTACTAATAAAAGAAGGTAACAATGTAGTGTGCACAGTCCTGTAACCTCTTCAATTGGGAATGCATCAGAGACAGCAGGAAAAATCTACAGGAAGAAATTATACAATAATTTGCCTGTGAAGGAAGTATTCTCAAATTCTCTTGGAGCTCATTTGCTAAAATATCGCTGGTTATGAAGATACTTGTTAAATACTTGATTGAAATTATGTATGTGCATCAAAAAATTTTCACCTAATGGTTCTTTCTAATAGAGATTTTCCTTTTTAGGCACCAAGATGCTTGTTCTGGATTGCTCTTTATTATTTAAACAATGTAGCATTTTATCAGTGATAATGAAAAATTTACTCAAGTTGAGAAATTTTTACTCTTTAAGTTATGACTCCTTAACATTACATAATAAGCTATCTGTATTCAGGTACTTAATTGTTTAATATTTTGTTGAAGTGGCAGCAGGAAGTAAATGTTCATATAAATTAAATTAAAAAAGAGTCATATAAGTTAAGAACGTAGAGAAGAAATAAATGCTGAAATAGAAAGAGTAGTAAAAATCATTATATGTGAGCTTCAAAGGATCAGAAGCTGACAGACATCCCCTGGTTTGTATTTATACCATTATGAACCACTCCTGTTTTCTTCTAACTTCCTTCTGAAAGTCTTCAAAGAATCAAGAACTGCTCCAGCTGCTTTTCTTTCCAAAATTAGTTCCTCTGCAGCAGATATGCTGTTTTTACACTGTTCTTGTACATCCCCCTTAATTTTTTTTCATCCTTCATGATGGCTCCAGGGCATCACTGAAAAAGGAATTTGTCTTGTTGCATTGTCTTAGAGACCAAGGACCTTTGTATGAGGGGAGAGACAGAAGGAACAGGAATCATGAAGTGGTGTGAGTGTGCTCAGTTTTTTCAGATTATCTTCTGAGAGTGAACATTTAATGTCAGCCAGCTTATCTCTGAATAGTAGTATTTTGCCTTTAAGCTGAGAATGAATCTAACCTTTGCTGTGATGGCCCAGGAGGACTTGGCTTGTCGTGCCATACTGTTAGTGTCCCCCTCCTCCAGCCTTCCTGTGTCATGTCATGTCAGTGCAAGTGTCCTCAAGGTGCATTAGTGTCACCATGAACAGTAATTGCAGTAGCAGGATGCAGTCAGAAATGTTGTTTATCAATCCTAATTCACCAAGGCAAGAGGGTGAAAACCACCCTCATCCTTGCAGGCTGCAGTGCACTGGTGACAACTCTCCATTTAATTTAGAGGATGGGGGCAATTCTCTATGAATTACATGAGAGAAATGTCAGAGTTGCTTAACACAAGGTGGGAGGATGCTGGGAGGCACCTCTGAGCTTTCAGCAGCAGATGCTGTGTTGGTCTTGTGGCTGACTTCTCTTGAGCAGCAATGTGAGCTTCTAGCTCCCAGCAGCCAAGGTTGACCAGCTTCATCCTCTTTGGTTTGTGTATTTTGATTTATCCTTCTGAAGCGCTGCCTGGAGAGGCTGAACTGCCCCTGGCTGCCATTACAGCTTGTATTAGCAACTACTAAACCAAGTATTTATGATAAAGTTTTATTCATATTCAGCTGTTTTCCATGTTTGCAGCAGTAAGACCCATGCCCAGTGCACACATCAGTCATTTGATGTCTACTGCAATCCAGTGAGATTATCCATATGGCATCTCTTTAAAGGTTGCTTATTCACTCATGTCCTCTTCAAGCCCATTTCAGAAAATAGGATTGCTTGGGTTCAGTCAGCCTTGGCCAGTAGTCAGGCTAGAGGAGGTCATCTTTCTGTGTGATTGAGTCCTGTGCAGCACACACCTGACAGGAAATGGAGCTGCGGCAGAGAGGTAGAATGTAGGGGTAGCAGTTAACCTGGCATCCCTTGAGAATGAAAGCTACAGGTGTTGTAGCATGAAGGAGGCTCTTCTACAGAGAATGAAGGGCTGTTCTGTTGCAGAATATTACCAGTATGGGAACATTTTGGTTAAGGTAACTGTGCACTAGGTTTGCACATTGACACCTTTTATTATTATTATCTGAAGTTGTTTTTAGTTTATTTATTTTAGGATTTTCCAGTGTGACTGCTTCTCACCAGAGTACATAAAGGTTTCTGAACTTTCTGACTGCAAACTCCACTCATATCCCAATCCCATAATGGGATGTACCAGGTGTACATCAGATCCTTTCTTACATTTTTGTGTTTGCAGGCTGAAGAAAAGATACTCCATTCTAAAACTTCCAAAGATCGTGTCAATTGGTCTGATTACAGGGATGCTGGCACATGCCGTGGTGTTTAACCACTGGGTCTAGCTAAAATCAGTATTATTGTGGTGCCCTGGGTACCTCCCACTTGTTAATTTGCAGGGACACTGTTGGCTTTTTCACTCAGTTGGACAGGTCTAGTACAACATGCTGGGTCATTTCATAGAGAGTGGTTAAACTGTACATAGAATAACAGTTTACTGTTATTTATTACCAAAGCAGTGCAGATGATAGCATTAATTATTGTTATAATAAAATCAATGGCTGAGACTCAGCTGATATTAAGCAGTGTTACTTGATTAATTTCTTTCCTTTGTGCATTAGTGTCATTTGCATTTTAAAATTACAATTCCAGAAGAGGCAATATATGTCACTGTAGGGCACCGTTAAAAGAATAATTTACCAGTTTTGGGCAGCATGAGGAAACACAGCATTCTTACCAGCCTGACAGGGAATCTCATCTGTTCTGAAACAACGTTAGCTGAAGCTTCTTGAAAAGGCAGTAGTGCCACTAATGTCTGATGAAACATGGAAAGTTTAGTGGCTGTAGAGGAATTACTGTCTATTCAGGACTGCCCAGTAAAGAGTTTTTAACATCTGTCAGGAAGGCATTGTAAATCCCAAAATAGGTTATCCCCAGGCAGTGTATTTATGAACTATGAGCATGTCACAAGCTGTGGCTGAGTAAGGCTTTCAGGTTTCAAGGTAGATCACTGTAGGTTCACATTTTCTGCCCTTGCACCTGAGAGTAAAAAAACCCCTAAGAACACTGTAAATCTTATCAAAGGAAGATGAGGATTTGACCTGATGACATCTGATTTCTTTAAAATAATTAAATTGTTAATTTGCTAAATTTTACTCATAACACCTGAAGCATGTATGCTGCTCATTTTAGTTAGATGATGTGCAGACAGTGAGATAATTGCTGTCTGTTGGACCAAGGGAAGAGTGTGTGTTTTGCCCTCATTAACTAAAAAAGCAGTTATGATGATATTCACAATAATATAAACAAGAAGCCCCTTTTTAAAGTAAGGAGGAAAGGTAGTGTTTCTAGGTAGAAAGGACTTTATGAGAGGCCTTCAGATTACATTGGGAGAGAGATCACTGGTATGAGCAACCTTTTGTGGGGAAGGCTTGCCCCATTCCAGTGCTTTTAAACACGGTAAGATGACTTTGTCCTACAGGAGAGGACAATATCAAATAGAGCCTCCCAGTCACTCAGCACTCACAGCAGATGCAGCAGCTGTAGGGGAGGGTCAGAGTGTTTAAGAACCACCATGAAAAGCAGTTCAGTTATAACACCATATTTAAAACCTGTTGTCTGGGTTATAGATGTGACTCCTTAAGAATAAAAACAAATACCCCTCATGCTAGATGCTAAACCTCTTTTTAAATAGGTTGTTTTAGAAAACTTACTGATTTTAAATTTTTTTATTGTTTTTAGTTATTTTACAAGCTATTTTATGCAGTAAAAGCTCAAGAATATGAGAATATGTTTTTCCTCTTAATTTACTGCTCGTATCCCAATGTAAAATCCAGAATTTAGCAAGGGAGGATTAAAACAAAAAAAAAAATACAAACTACGTGATTTTATTTGATTCTGTGTCTGTAGTCAGTGAGGCATTCCAGCAGGTGGTTTGAATCACTGGCCACTTCTAAAATGAGTGGGTTTTTTTTGCTTGATTATCCATTAATAAAAAGATCTGTTGCATGTAATTGCAGGTGTTTCTAGAATACTGTAGAAATAGAACATACCCCTTATGTTTTGAGATTTCTCTCAACATGCAGAATTATGCAGAAAATGTTAGAATTTAATTATCATCTTTCCACAGTATTTCTGATCTGAGTTATTCCTATCAGCAGTCTGAAGTACCCTTCATTAAAGCTGCATTTGTAATAAAAGCACTAGTTCTTCTTCACTGTTATCATGTTATTAGATAGAGAAAGATATATATTCACTTGAACAGAGAGGTCATTCATGGCTGAGTGATGGGAAAGTCATGATTTCTCTTTGCTCTGGGATGTAAATATGTCACCAAATACTCCCTCGTGGTCCTTTCTTCTGTCTGTTCCTTTCCAGAGGCCAGGTGACCTCTTCCAATGCATCGTTGTTCCAGACCATAAACAGATTATGCTCTTGGGCATTTACATTTTTTGTTCAGAGCTTCAAAGTTGCCTTCTGAGCAAGAAGAGGGAGTATTGTTAACAACTTGCAAGAGTTTCACAATAGAGCAAGGGCTTTTCAGCCCTCTGACTGCTCTCTTCAGAGTATGACATGGTACATACTTTCTAGGAGTGGGAGGAAGGGGCTGGAGGAAAACTTGTGTGTTACACCAAGCTCCTCAGCCTGCTCCAAAATGATAAAAGCTTTGGAAGGGGGGCTTAATGGGCCCTAACTATTTCAGTGGGCTGTGTGGGGGTGGAGAAAGCAACTTTTTTTTTTTTTTCTGGTAGGATCCAGGAAGGAAAAAAGCCAAAACAATTTCACAACACAGAGAGGTAGGAACTACCAGTGTTTTCATAGGTTTTTGGAAGGTTGCTGCTGCTTAAGCCCCCTTCCTCCCTCCTCTGCCTTTTCCCAGTAGTAGCAGCTGGGGTGTGACCAGCAGTATGTCTGTCCCTCCACTCACCGTCAGGGGTGGCTTTATGTCCAGGATTCCCCAGCCCAGGGCCAAGACTCATTCCCTGGCAGTCTTGTGTTCTGTGGTTCATTTAAATGGGGTCTCATCCAGCAAGCAAAATGTTCTGAACCCAGTTAGGAGGGACCTGGGCTCCTTTCATTGCTACCCAAAGCAGCACGTGTTCCAGCAGTAGCCCCAGGGGAGGAAAGACACCACTGACAGTTTCATAGGCATAGGGAGGGGAAAAGCAAAATCATTAAGATCCAGTGACCTTAAGTGACTGTCACCATCTGGTAAGACAGCTGTCCATCAGGAGCATGGAGGTGGTGGCGTAAGGGAAATAGAGGTGAGCAGTTGGCACAGGGACAGTAGCTGGCTGCAGGCTGATCCTGGTGACAGCACTGGAGGTGGCAGTGGGGGTGTGTGACGGCTCAGCCTTGAGCTTGGCATGCAGAGCCAAATGAGCAGCGGTGCTGCTGCTTTCCAAAACCTGAGATGAGGGCTCCTGAATGAGCACCTGGCATTGCTGCCTCATCATTTAGAGCAGATGCTTCTTGGCAGCAGTGTTGTTAAGGTTGATGATAAATTCAGTGTGTATTACATATACTGGCAAATAGATGTAAACTGTAGCACTTCCAGGATTAAATGTCTTCACAGATTGTATTTTCTGCCTTGATCAAGGCCTGAAATATGCATATATATTTACTCACATTTCTGAAAATGTAAATAATAAATAGATAAGCTTTTTTGAGAGCACTCAGGGAGAATTTAAGAAAGGCTTCTTCATTTTGTCATTCTAGCCATAATGCTAGCCCTAATACTCTTTTACAGAATACAAATACAGGTTTGCAACAAGGGTACAAAATGTATTTGAATTCATGGTGTGTTTGTGAGAGATTGCTTTATTAATTTCCATTTAAGACAAATTAAGTCACTTTATTTAAACTTCTCACTGTATTCTACACCACATAAAGGACCTGTCAGGATGACTGTGAGAGACAGAGCTGGCAGGAGAAATACACATTAAAAAGGTGTATGCAACTGTGCACAGAAAAAGAAATTCTATGCAAAGCTGAAACTTCCTTTTCTGCTCTAAGACATGTTTCAGAAACATTCCACAGCTTTTATTAAGGTATACAAAACTACTGAATTATCATACCTCATATTATTCATTCAGAACAGCTTAATTAAAATTAATGTAATTGAGACTATATTCCCCCTGCTACCTATACCTGTACAGCATTATAAATGATGTTGGGATAGTTATACCCACGCTACCACATTTCAAACAGCTTTACAGCACCTTAGCTCATATTCCAGCAAGGAAATGTTTTGTCTTTCCTTATTTTTCCTCATATTCATTCTCTAAGAGTCTTGTAAGGCTTAGAGGAAGCTTATTGAGCTAAAGGGACTTTTATTTTGAGCCACTAAATTTTTTTCCCCTAATATTCTTTTTATATTTACCTTGTAGTTTACATTTTCTAAACACTTTCCCATCTGTAATTCCTTAGGCTCCATGGGTTTCATCAGTAAATTAAATGCATTCAGCAGTGTTGTCAAGTGCTGAAACTGGCTGGCACAAGCAGTGTATTTCTGCTCTGGAAAACCCTTAAGTTGCAATAGGCAAACAGTCTCTTGGGAATGATCCTTAGGCTGCACAGGAATGTCTGTGCCCAGGATTAGTTGGGCAGGTGACGGGACAAGAGCATGCATCTGTTTTCTCAGCGGTGGGTAGCTGTCCTGTAGCGTGCGAGTGTGTCCCCTGCCACTCCTCAGTTCCCAATGCAGCTGCTGGCAGTGCCCCTTGGGAACCAGCTTCTGTGCTCTGGTGTGTCTTTGTTCCCACAGTGTCCAGGAGGTTTTGCAAGTCATGGTTAAACTATTCAGTGAGGACTTGTTTTGATGTTCCTGTTTTGTTAAACATACAAGGAGAGCTCTAGCAAAAGTTGAGCCAGACAATGTCTTCCCAACTGGGCGCCATTCCCTGTTACGCTGCCAGAACCACTGGCTCCCTGCCATTTTGCAGGTGGGGACCTGGAAACTCACCTGGCTGGTTGAGGTGGCTTCTCTCCAGAAAGGCTCTACATTTCTGGGCATGGCTGAGGCCTGCTTAGATGGGAAGCACAGAAGTTTAATTGGATACTTTTAACAAGCTTTTCGTTTTAGCAGTAGCTGAGAGTCACCTGTTTTTTCCTGGGCAGAGCTTTTCCCTTGTGGCTGCCTGCACACAGCCTGGCTGGTGCATAAGGTGAGCAAGGAAGAGTTTCAGGGTCTTATCTCCCTCACAGTGCCTTCGGTGTGAAAAGCTCTGCAGTATTTTCAGGCACACTGCTGCAGTCACTGATGCTGTCCTTTTGAGTGCCCTTTAGTTCAGTGCCTTTGAACAAAAGGAAGTAACACTGTAGGACTTAGTGGGGTTTTTTTGGATGGGTAAATTTCTAACAAATTTCTTTTTCCTCCTCTGCTTTTTTAACCAACAGGTATAGTCTTGTAGTTCAACGTAACAACATCTTTGTGAGTCTGGTTATTTCTAGTGTGTAAAGCTGATCTTTTCTTCTAATATTGCCTCCCTACAGCTGACCTGAACAACGTCAGGTTCTCAGCGTACAGGACTGCCATGAAACTCCGCAGGCTGCAGAAAGCCCTCTGCCGTAAGTACCCGCCCGTGCCTCACCCACTGCCAGGGAAGCTCCATCACCGACACACAAGTTTATTCACAGGTTTCAGAAGCAGAAAAGCACTCCCACGCATACCTCCAGCTCTGCCTGGTACATGGAGACCTCTCACCTGAAGGGGCTTCTGCTCCCACTGGTTTGCATGATCATTACAAAGCCAAGAGTGCTGGGTGGTCTGCAGATCTCTCCCTTGTAAGGCAGAGCTGCAGTTCGGAAATACAACTGAACATACCATACATATTTCTTATCATTACACTCTTTACTCAGGTATTTTCACTGTGCCATGTCCTGTGTCAGCCACAGCTTTACAGCCAAAAGGAGCACATTTGTGGTGTGTTGGGAGCAGGGAGAGCTTGGGTGCAATAAGCTTCAGAGCTGGAATTGCTAATGGTTTGTTAAGTTAAATCTTGAACCCTGAGGGGTTATTGCCTTTAAATGAGATCATTGCAGTAAACATTTAGCTTCATTTTTTTCCCCAGCTTTCAGTTGTGTTGAGAAGTCTCTCATCAGCTGTGATGTGCATGTTCGAACATTTTAATTCTCCCAACTGCTGTATGTTATTCTACTTTTCACTGGAATTACATTTCCTTTTCAGCTTATTGTAACCTGATAGCTAAATAATTTGCTCAGAGTTTTCTTGATAGGCCAGTCAGTTGCCAAAGCAAGCAGTTTATTAGGCAGACCTATTGGGAGGATTATTAAAATATCTTAACATCCATGATTTGGCATTTAATTACAGGGTTAAATTTCTGACACAGTTGCAAATGTCTCAACTGTTGATTTATCTCAAGTTGGATTTGTGCTCACATGCTTTCTGGAACTGTGTCAAACCTCGGTATTTTTGAGCATGTTTACTTTTAGGCTTATAAGCATGGGTGAATTCTGCTAAAGTGTGCAGACTTAATTTCTGAATGTATAAAAAATAGGAAGAAAAAGGAAAAAATAAACAATAAATGAAAAGTCTTGTAACATAGTGAAAGATTTCAACATCAATCCAGTGACGAAGAAGGAATTATGATGATTAGAAATATAAACATCTTTCCATATACAGCCCTTCTGCCACACTCACTGTGGAAATGTGGTATAAAGAAACTGGAATGATATGCAGTGAAAAGTACTCATCATCTGTGCATCACTGAAGGAAGCAGAGTTTTTGAAATTAACTAGCTGGCTGTGCATAAGTGTAACTTGTAACAGGTTTTTATGACTGAAAGTGCAAAACTTTGCATCCCATTTTATATGTATTACAATCATAGAATATTCTGAGTTGGAAGGAACTCACAAGTATCATCCAAATCCAACTCCTGGCCCTGGCCAGACACCACAAAAATCACATCATGAGCCTGAGAGCATTGTCCACATGCTTCTTGAACTCTCTCAGGCTGGTGTTGTGACCGCTGCCCTGGAGAGCCTGTTCCTTGGCTCAACCACCCTCTGGGTGAAGAACCTTTTTCCAATATTCAAACTAAATCTCCCCTGACGCAGCTTCAGACCATTTCCTCAGGTCCTGTCACTGGTCACAGAGAGAAAAGATCACTGCCTGCCCCTCACAAGGAAGTTGTCACTGCAGTGAGGTCTCCCCTCAGTCTCCTCCAGGCTGAGCCCAGTGACCTTAGCCCCTCCTCACATGGCTTCACCATCTTGTTCCCCTCCAGACCCTTCACCATCCTCGTTGCCCTCCTTTGGATGCTCTTTAACATCCTAATGTCATTTTTATATGGTGGCACCCAAAACTGCCCCCAGCACTCAAGATGAAGCTGCCCCAGTGCAGAGCAGAGGGGACAATCCCCTCCCTTGCCTGGCTGCTGATGCTGGGCCTGATGCCCCCAGGACAGGATTTGCCCTCCTGGCTGCCAGGGCACTGCTGGCTCACATTCAAATTTCTATCGACCAGGACCCCCAGGTGCCTTTCCCTGGTGCTGCTTTCCAGCCTCTTATTTCCCAGTCTGTCCGTACATCCAGGGTTGCCCCATCCCAGATGCAGAATCCAGCACTTTCCTTTGTTGAATTTCACATGGTTGGGGACTGCCCTGGCCTCCCAGGGGGTCAACAGCTCCTCTCAGTTTTGTATCACCTGCAAACTTGCTCAGTCCAAATCCCTCCAGTCCTGTGTTCAAATCCTTTATGAAGATGTTGGAAGAGCCGAGGGCTGAGGATGGAGACCTCTTAGTGACAGCTCACCGCTCTGATGCCACCCCGTTCACTGTGACCCTTTGTGGCCCATCTGTGAGTCAGCTGCTCACCCATCACATGGTGTGTTTTTCCAGCTGGGGGATGGACATTCTGTCCAGAAAGATCTTGTGAGAGACAGTATTGAAGGTTTTACTGAAATCCAACAAAATTACAGTAACTGGCTTTCTTTGGTCAACTCTCTGGGTTACTATGTCATAAAGTACTGGAATGGCCTGCCCGGGGAGGTGGTGGAGTTGCCATCCCTGGACATGTTTAAAAAGACTGGATGTGGCACTTGGTGCCATGGTTTAGTTGAGGAGTTAGGGCATGGGTTGGGCTCAGTGCTTGAAGGTCTCTTCCAACATAGTGATTCTGTGTGATTCTATGAAAAGGAAATTAAATTTGTTAAGCAAGACTTTTCCCTCATAAACCTGTGCTGGCTGTGACTGTGGTCTTTCAGGTGTTTTTCAGGAACTTATTCCTACCATTAAATAATTCTGGACTTATCTTGGACTTTTCCATTGGATTTGTGTGGCCAGGTTTTGGTAGCAGGTGTCTCCAGGGATGGTTTCTCTAAGAAGCTGCTAGACATTTACCCCAAGTCTGACAGAGCCAATGCCAGCCAGCTCCAAGACAGACGTGCTGCTGGCCAAGGCCAAAGCCGTCAGTGGCAGTGGTGGTGCCTGTGGGATGCTGTAGTTGAGAAGGGTGCAGGAGAAAATCTGTTGCATAGCAGCAGCTAGGAAGGAGGAGGGGAAATATGTGAGAGAAACAACGCTGCTGACACCAGGGTCAGTGCAGGAGGGGGAGGAGATGCTCCAGGCACCAGAGCTGAGATTCCTCTGCAGCATATGGAGCAGACCATGGTGAGGCAGCTGTTCCCCTGCTGCCCGTAGAGCTCCCCAGTGGAGCAAATATCCACCTGCAGCCTGTGAAGGACCTCATGCAAGAGCAGGTGGGTGCCTCAAGGAGGCTGTAACCCGTGTGAAACCCACGCTAGAGCAGGCTCATGGCAGGAATTGTGAACTCTTGGAGAGGAGCCCACGCTGGAGCAGGTTTGCTGGCAGCACTGTCTGTTCCCGAGGGACTGCATCCTGTGGGAGGGATCCACTCTGGAGCAGTTTGTGAAGAAGTGCAGCCAGTGAGAAGAACATGCGTTGGAGCAGTGTGTAGAGGACTGTCTCCTGTGGGAGACTGCACACTAGGGCAGGGGAAGAGTGTGAGGAATTCTCCCACTGAAAAGAAAGCAGCAGCAGAAGCAAAAATGTGATGAATTGACTGCAGCCCTCTTTCCCCTGCTGCTGCTGTAGGGGAGGAGGTAGAGAATTTGGGAGTGAAGTTGACCCTGGGAGGAAGGGAGGAGTTGGGGCATGTCTTTTAAGATTTAACATTTATTACTCATTATCCTCCTCTGATTTGGCTGGTAATGAATTCAGTTGATTCTCCCAAGTCAGGTCTATTTTCCCTGTGACAGTAACTCGTGAGTGATCTCTCTCTGTCCTTATCTCAACCCGTGAGCCTTTTGGAGTGTTTTCCCTCCCCTGTCCAGCTGAGCAAGCTGAATTCAGTTCACCTCTTGAGGTTACATTTAGGAAAATTTTCAGAGAATTGATGCTTTCAGAGACATGCAGCAGCGCTTACACTGATTACTCTAGCACATTCTTCATACTTGTATCTAAGGAGAAGTATTTAAGGAATTTGGTTAACAGGCTTTGTTCTCACAAATATTTTTGCCTGGAGACACCATTATTGTATTTGTGTATTCTATCATTTCAGTGTCGCTTGTGAACTCAATTCAATTAGATTTTTTAAAAACCTCAACTCATTACAAAATTCTTTTTCTGCATTTTGGCGATAGTAGAATTAGAGCACAGTACTGGGTTTCAGTGCTCCTACGCAATGCCAAAAGGTGCTGCTTTCAGCTCTTACTTTTCATTTGTGTTTTAAAATAGATATATATGAACTACTGCAATTTTATATATATGTATCTCTATATGTCTCTATATATATATATATATCTTCTTTTCTTTTCTGCAAACTTCATAGAAAACAGCCGTTTTTTCTACTGAGGAGTACAAAAATGTATGTTTAATAGAAGGCCTGCGGAAGTAAGGGTACATTCAACCTATTTCTCCATGGCAAGGATAGAAACACTTTAAAAAGGGAGCTGTACTTAAACTTTAGTTCTTTTCAGTTCATAAATTAGCCCA
>VXBU01007950.1:189390-325574 GCA_013400315.1 Bombycilla garrulus
GCTCTGATGCCACCCCGTTCACTGTGACCCTTTGTGGCCCATCTGTGAGTCAGCTGCTCACCCATCACATGGTGTGTTTTTCCAGCTGGGGGATGGACATTCTGTCCAGAAAGATCTTGTGAGAGACAGTATTGAAGGTTTTACTGAAATCCAACAAAATTACAGTAACTGGCTTTCTTTGGTCAACTCTCTGGGTTACTATGTCATAAAGTACTGGAATGGCCTGCCCGGGGAGGTGGTGGAGTTGCCATCCCTGGACATGTTTAAAAAGACTGGATGTGGCACTTGGTGCCATGGTTTAGTTGAGGAGTTAGGGCATGGGTTGGGCTCAGTGCTTGAAGGTCTCTTCCAACATAGTGATTCTGTGTGATTCTATGAAAAGGAAATTAAATTTGTTAAGCAAGACTTTTCCCTCATAAACCTGTGCTGGCTGTGACTGTGGTCTTTCAGGTGTTTTTCAGGAACTTATTCCTACCATTAAATAATTCTGGACTTATCTTGGACTTTTCCATTGGATTTGTGTGGCCAGGTTTTGGTAGCAGGTGTCTCCAGGGATGGTTTCTCTAAGAAGCTGCTAGACATTTACCCCAAGTCTGACAGAGCCAATGCCAGCCAGCTCCAAGACAGACGTGCTGCTGGCCAAGGCCAAAGCCATCAGTGGCAGTGGTGGTGCCTGTGGGATGCTGTAGTTGAGAAGGGTGCAGGAGAAAATCTGTTGCATAGCAGCAGCTAGGAAGGAGGAGGGGAAATATGTGAGAGAAACAACGCTGCTGACACCAGGGTCAGTGCAGGAGGGGGAGGAGATGCTCCAGGCACCAGAGCTGAGATTCCTCTGCAGCATATGGAGCAGACCATGGTGAGGCAGCTGTTCCCCTGCTGCCCGTAGAGCTCCCCAGTGGAGCAAATATCCACCTGCAGCCTGTGAAGGACCTCATGCAAGAGCAGGTGGGTGCCTCAAGGAGGCTGTAACCCGTGTGAAACCCACGCTAGAGCAGGCTCATGGCAGGAATTGTGAACTCTTGGAGAGGAGCCCACGCTGGAGCAGGTTTGCTGGCAGCACTGTCTGTTCCCGAGGGACTGCATCCTGTGGGAGGGATCCACTCTGGAGCAGTTTGTGAAGAAGTGCAGCCAGTGAGAAGAACATGCGTTGGAGCAGTGTGTAGAGGACTGTCTCCTGTGGGAGACTGCACACTAGGGCAGGGGAAGAGTGTGAGGAATTCTCCCACTGAAAAGAAAGCAGCAGCAGAAGCAAAAATGTGATGAATTGACTGCAGCCCTCTTTCCCCTGCTGCTGTTGTAGGGGAGGAGGTAGAGAATTTGGGAGTGAAGTTGACCCTGGGAGGAAGGGAGGAGTTGGGGCATGTCTTTTAAGATTTAACATTTATTACTCATTATCCTCCTCTGATTTGGCTGGTAATGAATTCAGTTGATTCTCCCAAGTCAGGTCTATTTTCCCTGTGACAGTAACTCGTGAGTGATCTCTCTCTGTCCTTATCTCAACCCGTGAGCCTTTTGGAGTGTTTTCCCTCCCCTGTCCAGCTGAGCAAGCTGAATTCAGTTCACCTCTTGAGGTTACATTTAGGAAAATTTTCAGAGAATTGATGCTTTCAGAGACATGCAGCAGCGCTTACACTGATTACTCTAGCACATTCTTCATACTTGTATCTAAGGAGAAGTATTTAAGGAATTTGGTTAACAGGCTTTGTTCTCACAAATATTTTTGCCTGGAGACACCATTATTGTATTTGTGTATTCTATCATTTCAGTGTCGCTTGTGAACTCAATTCAATTAGATTTTTTAAAAACCTCAACTCATTACAAAATTCTTTTTCTGCATTTTGGCGATAGTAGAATTAGAGCACAGTACTGGGTTTCAGTGCTCCTACGCAATGCCAAAAGGTGCTGCTTTCAGCTCTTACTTTTCATTTGTGTTTTAAAATAGATATATATGAACTACTGCAATTTTATATATATGTATCTCTATATGTCTCTATATATATATATATATCTTCTTTTCTTTTCTGCAAACTTCATAGAAAACAGCCGTTTTTTCTACTGAGGAGTACAAAAATGTGTGTTTAATAGAAGGCCTGCGGAAGTAAGGGTACATTCAACCTATTTCTCCATGGCAAGGATAGAAACACTTTAAAAAGGGAGCTGTACTTAAACTTTAGTTCTTTTCAGTTCATAAATTAGCCCAGTGAACATTGAGACTCTAGGATATTAAACCTTCAGAAGAGTGTGGAAAATAACAGTCTTTAGCAAATAAATGCGTATATGTTGTGTTATCTAGTGTGTAGCTTTATCATTTCAGCTTTCAAAATTGTTGTAAGAATGCCAGGTGTAACTGTTGCACCAGGTTTTTTAAAATGTCTGCATTTCTTTGATAATCACATCAAAGCATGATGACTTTCTTCTTTTGTTACTTTTAAAGATGTGATCTTCAAGTGCAAACCACATCAGGACATCAGTGATATCAATAAAACGAGATGTATTCACAAACTTTTCTTGGAAATGCAGCAAAAGAAAATATTCAAGAACTTCTGCTAGGGGTCTTTTTTTCCTTTAATTGTATGCAGACTAGATTAAATACTTTTTTTTTTAATTTGCTGGCCAACAGCAGCAAGTTACAGAGATGATCTTGCATTCTGGGAGGACCGTTTATCCTTTTTATTACCAGCCATATGTTGAGTTTTCTCTAAGTTCAGTGACCTCTAGAGTGTACGTTCTCCTGCCTGTTGATTCGCTTCTGTCCTTCAGCTGGTTACTTATTCCATGTTGTCTTTTATACTTTTCCTGCAATCTGGCAGTGTCTAGTTAAAAACATCCTAACCTTTTCCATGTTGCCTTAGAGGCCAAAGAAATATTTATGACTTAGACTTCAAAGTAAGCTAGAAGCCACTGCTCACACATATTTTGGAGTCAGTTTTGTAATTTTAAGTAGAAAAGTGTAAAAGAGTGGTAGAGAACCCACAAGAAGTGCAAAGCATAAAATGGTGTGGTTTATTTCAAGTAAAGCTTTTCAGATCACTGCATGGTGCCAAATGCTCAGCTCTTCAATACAAATGTGACTGTGGAGCTTGTCTTGTGCAAGTTGGTCATTCATGGGACCTCCATATCTGCTTTTAGGAAAGAATTCTGCATTTCTGTGTCTGGGAGAGGACCCCACATACACATTTCTTAAATCTTGGTGGGAAAGGTGAAGGAGGATCTTAATGTGATGAAGGCCAGAGCCTTTCTTTTTCCCACAAAAAGAGGTTCCCTAAAGCAGAACGTGTTGGCAAGCGCTTTTTGCTTGTTAGGAGATGATTGTGTGTTGCAAACTTCAGGATAGGACAGGAGGTTGATGAAGAGTGGGCTGAAAGGCTTTTCAGAATATGCTGCTTATTAATGGGAAAAGCTTTCACAAAGTGGAATGACCCATGTTTAGCAGTAGCTGCATATATAATTACGCTGCCACTCAGACGCCTGAGGGGTTCATTTAATTACCGTTGATTCGTAGTCTCAAAGGAACTGAGAGTTCAGCCTAAAGCTCAGTTAGAGGTGTTGTGAGGGCTGTGCTCTGTTTTCAATTTGACTAATGAATTCTTAGAAGAAAAACATCTTTCTGAGACATTCAGGAATGGGTCTGGTGCTTTTGCAGGACGTAACACTGATTTTACCTTAGCTATATTTTTTATGCTAGTAGGCTAAACGTATTATTCCAAAATACTTGATTTTAATAAATGTCTATATGCTAATTGAAAAAACCCTAAAATTCTGATAAAAGCCTGTACAAAATTATGAAGTCAAAGTTAAATTTCTTCGTGTAATAACAGGGATAGCATTCCAAGGTTTCCTTATTCTGTAAGGAAATAGCACCAGGTAGCACCAGATATGTTCGGCCCAGAGGATGAAATTTTCAGAAGTGCTTAAGGGATTTTTAGTAGCAGACGTAAGTCCCTATTGATTTCCAATGAAATGTATGCTCTTGAAATTCTTTTGGCAGTTACAAAATCCCAGTGTACTGTCCAAGTAGCATTGCAAACCAGCCCTGTGGGCAGCTGAAGTATTTCTCATCTCCCACAAGGACATCAAAGGGGCAGTTTCATTCTGGGTAAAATAGGCTACTCAAGAGTGAATTTGCCAAATGGGTCATTAGACAGGAGCAAGTTTTCAAAACATTCCTGTATGATATTCTGCATTTACCCTCTGCTCATCATGGAGTTTTTTTGACATTATGAAGAGATGCTGCTTACCAGAACTCAAGAAAGCACATTTTTTATTCCAGTGAGAGAAAAACTGGTCTTGCAGTTGAGTGAGGTTTGTGAAGAATTTCCTGGATGATTTTGGGCAGTTCCTTTTGGACCAGATGCTGCTCCCTTGGGACATATTGCATTGTGCTGCACTTTGTGACTGCTCATGGTATGAGCAGGATTAACAACACCTGGGTTTTAACATCCCCATTGCTCACACCCTGGAAATTCACTGCAAGGAATTATGAAGTAACCATCATCCCATAATTTTGTGTGCCCTATGTGTGATGCTGCTTGGTGATGTTAGTTTGAAGAGGGTAAGAGCTGAGAAAGGGAAGTTCAGTTTTGCTCTGGACATCTGCATTTCAAAATACAGCTGGAACAAAAATCAAGTTTTTGAATGTCTGTGACAAAAAACTCTGTTGCATGTTGACTAATAAGTTTAAACATGTCTTACTCTGTAATGCCGCAGAAGTATTTATAAATATAAATGCTCTTCAGTATTAAAAATAGATACATTTAATTAATAAATATTGAAACAGGGAATTTAGTGTTTCCCGAACCTTCTCTTCACTGTGCTCACTAGAGGAAAAGTAACAGAGAGGTTAATCACAGTTCAGCTCTGATTTGTTTGCATATTCCTTGTGGAGTTTGGTTTAGTTAAGATTGCTCGACTTCTCTAAGAAATGGGCAATATATCTCAGGGAAGCTGGACCTGTGCAATAGTGAGAACACATTTGGTGAATGCAGTAATCAAATATTAGCCTGTCTATCTTTAGGAACATAAAGTGTGAAATACATAATTTTTGCTTGCACAATAATTTATGTGTAGTATTTCCAAGAACATAATAAGTGCTTTTCAGCTAAAAATGGAACAGATACACACTGGTCTCTAAGGTCACAGTTAAATAACAGTGCATCTGTAGGAGTCCTGAAATCAGTCTTGCATGTGATATTCAGAGGACATTTTACATCCTCTGGCCAGGCACATAAGCCAAGTACAATGCTCTATTTATTTTTTGGATGTGGGTAATACAACTACTGTTTCTCTTCCATCTTTATGGTGCGTCTTTTTTTATTCCAACAGTGGATCTCCTGAGTCTGTCTGCTGCATGCGATGCCTTGGACCAGCACAACCTCAAACAGAACGACCAGCCAATGGATATTCTGCAGATCATTAACTGCCTGACCACCATTTACGATCGACTGGAGCAAGAGCACAATAACCTGGTGAACGTTCCCCTTTGCGTGGACATGTGCCTCAACTGGCTTCTGAATGTCTACGACACGTATGTATGGGGGGCTCAGGACATGGGAAAGCTCCAGAAGCTCTCCCAGTAGCGGAAGGGGAGGGGCAAGATGTTTTGGGCTGTTTGCTTCATTATGGCGTGGTGGCTTGGAGCTGAAAAACTGGGCAGTTGAAGTGAAAGTTTAATAAACCTATTGGTTTAATGGCTGCATTTAGCTGAATCAGTACAGCCCTTGGTTAGGCTTGCAATCCTGGATTTATTAAGCTGTGCAATGAGAGCATTGGAAAACAACTTTTTAAGCGGGTTTTTTGTGTTCAGACCAATTCTGTGACTGCATGTGTCCACAGTAGGTCATGAATTTACAAGGCTTTCTTAATTTATTTTGGTAAAGTAGTTCAAGAGAATTATCAAGAAGCAACAGAATGAACACTGTATATAAATTCTTGCCTGTCTATGCCTCTGGATATTAAACCTTTTCAAATATGTCCGTTTTCTATAGCTTTCAATCTGTCATTCTTCTTCAAAGATGGAAGAGGGTCATCTCTTGTCTAATGTGCTTACAACCCTTAGCTGTAAGAAGATTGGAGAAATATTTAATTCAAAATTTAATTTTGAAAAGTGTACTCATCAGTGTAAACTCAACAGACTAAATACACCTGAAGAAAATGTATGGGTATTCCTTTTAAGTGGGTTAATAATGCTGCTCCTAATGCATAGGCACATTCCAGTATGTGTTTGTAACCTCATTTTAGAATAAGCCATTATGGTGAATTTTATTTTTACGAAGTCAGCGGAAGTATTATATTTGTGTTTTTAAGGTTTTTATCAGCCACTTTCAGCCACACATGCCCCTTGCTGCAGTAGAATAAACATTTACCTATAGAATTGGAAGGTCATGGGACAATCACTGTATTTCCATTGATGTTTTGAACCATACTATTGTTATAGGGCCATAATGTTGTTCTTCAATGCTGTGACCCTTTGTCACAGCAGTGAAGCTTCAGTGATCACCTGCAAAAAAAAGTACAGATCTTGTCTTCCTGAAGGATCACCTCCAATAAGTCCATTTTTTGTTACATCCCCTACAGCAGCTGCAGTATACTGTGAAGTGGATTACCCAGATTACATTATATTTCTTTTAGTTTACCAGTACTAGGGAATGGGACTATATTTATTCAAGAGCCAGGTTTTATTTGTTTAATCAGCTTTGGCTTTCACAGAACAGTGATCCACTTCTTAGTTGCTATGAACCGTAAATAACATGCAGATGAAGACTCCCAGATAGTGAAAACAGAACATGTGCTAGGGATATTATTCTGTATCAGTCACATAAGAGGCAGAGGGAGAACTAAAGGTCATTCCACAGGTTGCTCCTAAGCTGAACTGTCCAGTTTAGATGTGGCATGCGCTAGCCACGTCCAGTCTAGCTTGCTTTATGTTGCATTCTGCTGCAAGTGCAACATTAGAAATTATAATTATCTGCCTCCAGGCAATTCTCTAGGTGTGCTGGGGAGCTGCATATTGCAGGGCACAATGGAACACAAAGGTGTTTTATGTATGAGTAAAGCTTGTAGCTATTTTACCAAAATTCAAGTTTGAATTACACTGCTAAGAGAGGCGACCTTGGGGTTACATGTGTTTAGTTTTCATTGTACACTTAATAGGCAGAGATCAACCAAAGTGCACAGCGCTACCGGAGACATTTAATTAAATGTACTGCATCTTTACTTTTCTTATAATTGAAAACTGTCATTTGTAAAGATATTAATCAAATTCACAGTCAAAGACTGATCTAATTATGGGTACAGCCCTGCAAATCCAGCACATTTCGGATTTGTTTTAATTGATCAGTCACTCATGCTCATTTGCAATAGCATGCTAAATTATTGGTTTGACTTGGGAGGAGAGGAGAGTGAACTGAACAACTCATGATTCGTACAAGTTTCAATTTAATTGCCTTGCAGAGCAATCATTATTCTATATTCTTCTCTTGTATAATTTGCATGAGTCTGGTATTCATCAGGAGGAGTTTCTCAGGGCACAGATGATAATTAATTTGGAAAAAATTTGAGGGAGAGGAGTAAGAAGACCAGAGTGTGGAAAGCATAGGTAAACTACAAATGCTTATTCGTGATGAAAAACAGAAGATTCTGTAATAAAAAGCTGCAAATTCTAAATTTGGCTTTGTCCACAGGTTTCTGTCTGTACCTTTTATAGGGTTTACAGGGGACATGTGTGGGTAAATGAGCACTGCTGGCTCCTCAGCTCTTTCATAGGATTAAAAAGACCACATGCATCTTTACCTGTGGTGCAGCCTGATGCATGACCATGGCCTGCCTCTACATGATGTATCTTATTCCCAGTGGGGGCCTTGCTGGTGACGCTTCCAAGTTGTTGATAAGGCTCTGCTTCAAAAATGTTGGGTTTAGGCATTAGCTTCCTGTTTTGTGTATGTCTTCATTTGCAATGGATGTTGCATGTTTGAAATGCTATCAGAAACAAAATTCTTGGGGGGAAGCCAGCAACTGGAAGTAAATTGAGTTAAAGCAGATGACTGAGAGAAAATGTGAAGGTTTGTCACTGCATGCCTGCAGCTCAGAGGAGGATGTTGTTCTCTCTGTCACATTAGAAAGCAAAAGTAGTAGCGTGGGCGTGTTACAAGGCAGGAGTGAGTGTGAGGGGGAGGCTGACAGGCAACAGGAGCTGGTTGGAGTATCCCAGCCCCTTGGCACTGCACGGGAGAGGTTTGAGTGCTACGAGGAGGAGCTCAGAAACCACACCAAGGTGTTAATGTATAACTGTTCAGCCTACCTGCCTTGCCATGATTTCTAGGCAGGCTTTGTCACTTGCCTGAACATATTACAAGTGTCTGTGTCACTGCACACTGCTGGCAGAGGCTGCTTTTTTGTCCTTGGCTTCCTGTTGCCTTTTCAGGCAAGTCAGGGCATGGCTAACAGACAGTAAGCAGAGAGTTTCTAAAAACGACTGCTACATCAGATTTCAGGTGGAAGTAAAGCAATATTGTCTTTGGTAAAAAGGACTGGTTTGCCTTTCTCTCAGGGACCTCATCTCCTCTGAGAATCACTCAGTAGCAGTTCATAGAGAAGCCTGTTCAAGGAAGCATAGGGTAAAGACCTTTTACTCACTTTCCTCATAGAAAAGGAGACAAGTAGTTATTTCTGATCGAGACCATTTCAGGTAGGATTGATACAACAGTAGGATGCAGTTCAGCCATGCCTGTGAAGCCACAGCAATGTTTTTTTTTCATTTCTAGCGTAACTAATTACCATCCAGCTTGAGTGTTCTCTGTGAGATTTAATTTATGAAGACTGCAGTAGACTTGGTTATAGTAAACAAATCATGACATGAATGGATTGTATTATCAGCCAATGTTTCTTTTCCTTTAGGGGTCGAACAGGAAGGATCCGTGTCTTATCTTTCAAAACTGGTGTCGTATCCCTTTGTAAAGCACACCTGGAAGATAAATACAGATGTAAGTCAATGTAATTATTTTGGGTTTACCTTATGTTTGTGTTCCTGTTTTATTCCTCCTGTTTATTTATTGAATAAAGATTTAAATAGCATACAGGGACATTATTTTAGATATTACAGATGCAAAGTCTGTTAATTTATTTCACCTTGTACTTTTAAGTTATTTATTCTCTGTAGTTTTAGGTAATTTAGCACTGTGGTTGCCAAAAATTTTTGATCACACCCGTCCCAGTAGAAAAAATTTTGACCATGCACCTCCAATAGGTGTATATCTATTTGTTAATTAGGTACATGTACCACTGTACTAATATATTGTCTACATTATAAAGCATACCAAAAGTAGAAAGTTAGGAAGGATGTGATAAAGATTAAATAAACACTTTAAATTGAATCTGGTATCTGTACAAAAAGTATTTCTTTACTGCACCCGAATAGATTGTCTTGAACACTCCTGAGGCACAAGAATCCCTTTGGAGACCACTGGTTCAGCACACCTTTATACATAAAAATACATGTCTACAGGACACTTGAATTACACTATAAAATATATAAACTTTTAAAAATTATTCCCACATTGTGGTCTGTCTTATTATGTTGTGTTTAAATATAGTTGCTACCTTTAACTAAATAAATAAATTTTTATTAATAAATAGTAAAGGTGTGCAAATTTTGCATATTTTAAAGAGAAGAAATACTTGAAAAAATCCTACTTGCAGTCTTAGTTTTACCTGATTAATGAGTCCGTTCACTAATGAGACTAGGATCCAGAAAA
Source organism: Bombycilla garrulus (assembly GCA_013400315.1). Lineage (NCBI taxonomy): Eukaryota > Metazoa > Chordata > Aves > Passeriformes > Bombycillidae > Bombycilla > Bombycilla garrulus. The sequence goes on from VXBU01007950.1 coordinate 199,140, forward strand.
GAACTGCTGATAAATGTAGTTCTTAAGAGGAACTTTCTTGTTGAATTAACTTGTATCACTCATTGAATTAACTTGTATCACTCATTCATGCACTTAAAAATACCACTGAAAATCCACTGGTTTGACCCAGTACCATAGCAATTCTTCATCAATTTTTATCATTTTATTCTCTACTAATGCCAGCTGAAGAACTCTAAAGAGAAAACAGACAATACCAGCAGCAGGGTCTATGCATGACAATGTGTAATTGGATCAGATTTTAGGGCAATCACAGTGAATGTCACAGTTTAGATTTCTAGATGTTTCATGTGCCTGTTGAGAAAAAGTATTCAGAAAATCTTTTAAGAAAATTATTCAGTACAGATATTTTTCAAAATTATATTTCATTGAAGATTATGAAAGTTACAAAGGAGAACATTTATTCATAGTTTAGATTCTCCTATGGTGTATGTGCACAGTAATGCATAACCTCTTAAGTGTCCTATATCCTTGCTGAGGACACTTAATATTTTAGTGATGGGGAAATTGAAAGCTGAATAGCTGTGGAAGAGGAAGGAATTGTGTCTGTCATGCTGTGGTCTGGCTTTGCCATCCATGCTGAAGTTGTAGTGCAGTTGCCATTAGTATTGCTGCAAGTATGCAGCACCCCTTGCACCCCTTACAATTTTTTGTCTTATTTGTGCAGCAGAGCAGAGTTGGTTGTGCTAGAGCACAGGTCTTAAGGCTTGCAGAGGTGATGGAAGCACTCATCCCAGAATTATTCATTATAAGACTAGACTTTGCAAGAATGAAATTCATGTAATTAAAAAATAATCCTTTCTCTATCTGTTCCTTTATTCCTTTGGAAGAAAACAGGTGTCAAAGCAGTGCTGGGAAGTTATCTCAAGCAGTGCTGAAGCACCTTTATAATTGTATCCCTGGTGTTGGGTGAAATATTAAAGTGACTCCAAAAAAGAGCATTATTTTATTCTAGTCTTATTTTGTTCTCTCTTTTTTTTAACTATTGAGAAAAGTAAGGAGAATTTATTCAAGTAATGTATTGTCAACAGAGTTGCTACCAAATAAATATTTTGTTTAATAATAACCTATTTCTTTCTTTTCATTATGAGTTCCATAACTTGCTCAATATATATGTTGTATAATTAATTCCCACCAAATTAAATTGAGCTTATGGAGTGATAATAATTCTGTCCTGTAAGGATTCTTTTCTAGAATGATGCAATAACAGAACATGGCTTCAAGTGACATTTTACTGCAGAAGTGAAAAATAAATATGATATTAAAATTTCTGATGGATGGCAGGTTCTGCTATGCTGTATTTTTTTTCTTTTATTTTAGAAATTCTTTTGAATTAAAAGATCATCATATATCAAAGTTAGGGAGCTCTTGTTGATCATTTTAACTCATCTGGAGGAGAAATGGATTCTCTGAGTTGTATGTTGATTGCTAAGACTTGAAAAGGTGCGCTATGTTGTATGAAATTATTTTACCATTAAGCATTATCTTTAAGACATCTGTGTTGTGGCTTGAAGATCCTGCTATTTAGTTAGCTAAATGCTTCTATTATCAGTAGTGACACACGTGCTGTGTTAGAGCAGCCTTTCTCCCAAGTACAAGCCAGTAACACTATTAAAAATTACCACCAGACTCACATTTCACAGAGAAACCCCAGTGTTTATGGGAAGAGGAGCAGTCAGATTGAGGTCATGTTTGTGTTCGTGTCCACCAAGGCCGTTGGCCGCACCTGCGAGCCTTGGAAATGATGCAAATCTGGGCTGCCTGCCCCATCCTGGTAGCAATGCTTGACCTCTGGTGTCCTTCTCCTTCCTCCAGACCTGTTCAAACAAGTGGCAAGTTCCACTGGTTTCTGTGACCAGCGCCGGCTGGGGCTGCTGCTGCACGACTCCATCCAGATCCCCCGGCAGCTGGGGGAGGTGGCCTCCTTCGGGGGCAGCAACATTGAGCCGAGCGTCAGAAGCTGCTTCCAGTTTGTAAGTTCCTGTTTTGCTGGCTCTGAGTTTTCTCATTGTTATTTTGTGTTGAGCTCGCCTGTACTTGCGAGGAGGATTGAAAATCTGGGGTGAGGATTAGGGTACTATGTGATGGTAGTGGCCATTGGCATGTTAAATGTTCCTTTGACAAGGTGATTTAGCTCAGACAGCAGGTGATTGTCACCGGGCCTTTTGTTGGAGCTGAACTCTGCAAACAGTGTAAGTCTTTGTTGCAGCAGCTGCTGGCTTTACGGTTTTCTATTTCCCAGCAACAGATAACTGTTCATTGCTCCCATGTAGGTAGGTGAACAGCAGTGGTTTATCTGAATTTTGGGCATGTTCCTACCAATGACAGCCAGGTGCCCAGGGGAGCGATAGGCGACTGCCTGCAGTGCTGTCTAGGGGTGGGCAGGGCTCGATGAGCTCCTTCCACTCCTTGAATGGATAATGCCAGTTTTCTTTTAAAGAGTACTGAAAGAATTCCTGTCCTGTCTGTTGAGGAATGCACAGCAAACTGGAGGCTCTTTTTCAAACTTGTAAATTATTTAATCTGGGGAGGAAGAGAGTTAAAGGAATTATTCATCCTTATCATAACTAGCAGCAGAATGCACAAGATGAAGACAGCTGCTTAATGAAAAGGTAGAGGAGGGGAGGTAATGTATGGTCTGTGATTAACTCTAAATGCATCTTCTACATTACAATGGAAGAAAGCTCTTTTCCCATCTCCTCACTGTCCCTGAGGGATTTTTTTGTTTGCTTGGGGAGGGGAGGAGTTGTTTGCTTTTTTGCCTGCTGCTCAAGTTTCATTATGTAGTAGTTTCAGTTCTGTAGTAAGCAAAACACAGCAAGTGTTTTCAATGAATATTAATGCTTGGAAGTAGACTGCTTACACACAGTGACTATGAAAAGAATCTAATTCTAAAATCACCACAAACTTCAGTTGTGATGAGACATTTACTTTCTGTATTTTTGACATTTCTTTTAACGGACTAATTCTACAGGATTTACATTTTATTGTTTCTGTCATTCATGTCTTGACCTTTTGTAATTCTAATCTGTATTTTATGCCATTTCAGAATGAGTGTTTTACAGGGCTGTGTCCTGGGTAGGTAACCCATGCTCATAAACTGCACAGTAGTGCTGATAGCTGTGTTAGACCCTGCTGGTGCTTTCAAGCCTTGACTTCCATATTGGGCTTTCAAGTGACACCAGCACAAAATGATTATGCAGCAAATCCAAGGTAGAAATTTTGTACAAATGACCTTCCTCAGAAATTAGGACTGACCAGATTCTGTCATTTTCCCAAGCGAATGTCAACAGCACTTTAGAACACCATTGAAAAACTGATAAGGAAAGTGACCTCAGAATCTGGCAAAACCATTAATTTTTTTTAAAGAGGGCTGCCATTTTTTGTGTTTACACTGGGAGTAAAACAATATAAAATCACAGTGATGAAACACACCAAACCTATTTTTTGAAAGTAGGAAGAAGACTCTTGGAAATGGTCCTGTGCAGGTCTGGGAATAGGACTCAGTGATTCTTATGGGTTCCTTCCAACTCAGCTTATTCTGTGATTTTGTGATAACTGTTTATTTGAACAAAATGTATTAGCAACATTGTCATTAGAAATGAAGACATGCCAGCAGGCTGAACGTTGTACCACATTCAGCTGCTGACATTTCTAGGAATAGCCCAAGCACAGCTGGACACAACCTTTGGCACGCTCAGAAATCAGAACATCAGAAAATCTGAGGTTTCCTTCTCTTACCTACACTGAGAAATAGATTTTCTTCTTACCTGCAGTAGGAGGAATGTCATCCTCTCTTTTATCCTCTGGATGAAGCTTTGTTTTAACTCTGAGTTCAGGTTTCCAGCTTGGTCTGAAACAGAACAGACCTTCCAGGAGGAGACAGAAAGGGGGAAGGAGATGGGGAGATAGAGGAATAGGTGGAATGGAGTCCTAGAGAGAGGAGCAGAAATCCAAACATAGGAAAAGCCCTAAGGAAGGCAAGGGAGAAGGAATTAAGGAGTGGAAAATAAGGATGACTCCTAGGGAATGACACTAAGAACAGCAGTAAGAACAATAGTGATGAAGGAAACTGTGGGTAGAATGAAGCATGAAAGAAAGGAGCAGCCAGGAATGGAGATGAGGAAAGAGATACGAACTTTCCATGAGAAAGGGAGAAGGGGAACAGTGAGACATTCTTTCTGTGTAGGATGGTGGGCACCAGGATCCACAGGCTGGGGGACAGCACAGAAGTGGTGGTGGGGGAGAACACGGAACAGCTCGGGCAACAGAGAGGCTGGAAAAGCTGGACAGCCAGGCAGTACTGCTGCTCCCAGCAGCCTCCTTTTACTGGAGTGAGATAATTCATTTTTGAAGAATATTGTGGGGGTTCATAGTTTACATTACTGCATGGAAACTAATTTAAGTCTTTCTTTGTACGCCCACGTGGAGGAATGCTTTTTCTTTAGTTTTGGTTTTTTTCTTCCCTTTTTTCTTCCTTCTTTCTAGTGATGATAAGCCAGCAATATAATTGCAGTCATGTCAGAGTCGCAACAATTGTGTGCTTCAGAAATGGTTCTCCCATCTCCCTTAGGTTGGGTGCCCTGGCAACAGCCTTGTCTGTCTGCACAGCAGCAGAAAAAAAGGGGATGTTTACTGTTCCCTGAGATAACAGGGGAAATCTCTCCTGCTTTTTGAAGGGTGAGTCCTTGGGAATGAGATTTGGGCAGGGAGGAGCCCAGCCCTGCTGTTGGCAGCAGCCTTGCCTGCTGCACACCTCTTCTGAGAATTGGGCTGTTCCAGTTCTCCTGCTACTTCTCACTCCCCTAGCACTGACTTGTGCTTTCTGTAGTTTTCTTCATGTGCAGGAAGGTTCTGGGAGAAGTTCTTGGGAGGAGAAGGATATTGTGGGACTTATCTTTCCTATTTGGGGCAGGGGTGTGTAATTTCTGCTTTGAGATTTTAAAGAAAAAATTCTTTTAAGTTTAGAGAGCAAAGAGCTTAATCCAGTGACCACTTGAAGACTGTATAGTTCTGCTTAAGCTCAGAATGCATCAATGCAATCTATAGATCCATGAAAAACTGAGTGAATTCAGTGCTGCTGCAGTGTGAAGGGACTTTCCTTTTAGTTCTGTGATGAATATGTTTTTTAAGTAAACAGGATAGGGAAATGATATGGAGTGAAGGACACACAGTTTTCATCACAGTGGAAAATTATTAATATGATTTCCTCATATAGTGTAAACAGGACCTAGGAATTCACATCACTGCCTTGGATGAGTTACTGTGACATTGGGACTTTGAAGAAATGTGATGAGAGAGCAGAGTGCAGCTCAGATGAAAATGTCCCTTTCCATTTCTCAGTAAAATGTTGGATAGTTGGTTCTTGGTAATAAAATGCTTTAAATATGCTTTCTTTCAAGGATATACTTGAATTAGAGTACTTGATGTTAAAAACCAGAACAGATGAAGCTAAGGAGTAGTAAAATGTGGGCAGTTAACTCATACATATATTTAAAACCTTGCTTTGCTTCACTTTGATGAAGCAAAGTATTTTAATATTCTGTATTGTATAGTCTTCATTACTAGATTTGTACTTGATCAATTAATGGTAAAGCAAGATCAGCCTGCTTTCTAAAATGATGGAAGTGTGTCCAAATCTGGTGTATTTACTCAGGCAAATAAAATCCAAAATAGAGCTGTTAGTCCTTTGAGGTGGCATTTGGGTGTTACAAATCCTGGGCCAGGACCCTGAAAGTGACTTTGGCCATAAATGCTGTGATTTGAATTGTTTGGACAGTTGTTTCTTGAGGCATTGTTTATTGCTTTTATTTTGAGTAGTTAGGAAATACCAATGCAGTGTAAAAATAACTATATATAGTTATATATACAATTCTGTATGAAAATAACTTACAAGTACAGTGTTACCGCTGAGGGACTCAATTTCTTTTAAGAGATTCAGGCAGCTCTTGTTTCTATTCATAGGATATTTCTTCTGCTCCTGGCTCTGACAAGAGAGAGCTGGCCAAAGGGAACTAGCAAATCCTTCCTCAAGCTGCTGTGCTGTAAATGTCATAAAACAGCAATTCTGGTTTTATTTCAGCAGGATTTTGTGAACCTGTGCCTGACTTTGGAGACAGTCTTGAAGAGTCCTACAAGTGAACTGTTTTCAAAAGCTGTTTTAAAATTGTTTAAGGGGTGGGGATCTTGAAGATGGTGTTCAAGTGTGGATGATAAAAACCTACACTAATTCACTTCTGGATTCATGTTATTTTATTTCATTATTCTTTGCCACAACACTAAAAGCACTGGCTAGTGTAGTCAATGCAGTCAAGTGTAATGCAGGAGTGGAAGACAAGGGTGAACAGGGTTGGATCTCACTTTGGGGAGACAGGGTTGCTGTTACTGGCTGCTCTGCATTTTTAGAGTTTAACAAGTCAGAGGAATCCAATCCCTCAGTTTGGTTTGTCCAAAACAGCATTTGCTAATGTAAAGCTTTCCACCCGGGGTGAAAAACGCCATTAAATTAACAATGTTAATTTATTTCCGGTCAATTTCCTACACTCCACATAAACAGAATATAGCTAATCAGAAGTGTTACCAGAATTTTCTGCTGTATTATCTGACTCAGTCCAAAAGCATACCACACTGTTCATGTGAAATCCCAACTGTATTTTGTAGCATATTTTTTATTATGGACAGGCAAAGTTAATATAGCATAGGATTTTTTTTCAACTACTAGCTGGAGGAAGGGAGAGGAAAGAACAAAAAAACTCATCTCCCAAGTATTGCGTAAAGATGCTAACACCACCCAACTTCCTATTTCCCCATTGTTTCTGCAAAATAAATACTGAAAAACAGATGTCTGGAACATAATGAATTTGAATGTCCTCCATAACAAATTGTTACTTGTAAGCTGGAAAGGCTTTAATGAATTTTACTTTATGATTCACTCTGTTATTACCATAAAAATTGTGAGTAGCACAGAAATGTGTTCAAGAGAAGAACCATTAATATTCTTTACAGCTTGTTCTTGTTGCTTCAGATATGAAGTGTATGAATTCAGCCTTTTTCCTGTATGTAAAATCTTCAGCTGCTGCCTTACTGGATTTAGAGATTATTAAAAAAACTGTAATAGCAGCTCGGGAGACAGTTGAGAACTGTCTGTCCTATACTGTCTGACCCTGACCAGCTTTTCTCCACGTGGCTTTAAATCTTCATGTAATATAATTCAGAACCAGTTCTGATACATTTTAATGCACCTAATCTCTCTGAGCACAGGTTTTGTACAGCCGCCATACGGAGCTCTGGGCAGGCAGCTATTGGGACTGCTGGCAATTGACAGTGACTGCAAAATTAAAATAGATCTAGGGTGTTACAGAAAGTCTTTCATTGCCACAGCATTTTCCCTGCAAATTTAAAGCAGCTACAAGTGGAGAGCAGTGCTTTGAGCGGCTCATTCTTATTCTGACTGCAGCTTGCACTGCAGCATTTCCGTACACCTCATGTTTTTCTATTAGGAATGGTACATTAAAGAGATCCTCTTAATTTTTTTTTTTAATTTTTTTTTAAATTTTTTTTTTTGAGGCTTAGAGCACCTTTGTATAGAATGTGTAGTCTGCTAGCAGGGTAATGGTTTGCCAGTATAGTTGCTGGCTGAAGCTGGATTCCTGAGTGAGTCACGGAAAGCCTCTCCCCTGCCCCTTTATTGCCCTGCCTTCCAGCTGCAAATATAGATGGTCATATCTTATAAACATGCCTTTCACTTAGAAGTTTCAGAATTAATTTAATTCGACTTAATTCACTGATGTACTGTGGCAGAAGGCAGTATTCACTTTTCTGAACAAATCCTCTTGCCAGTGTTGACTGGACTTCACTGTGCTTTTGATTTTCTCTTTTTGTTTTGGGGGAGCCTTCCTAAATTCTGCAGTCATGAGAAAAAAAAACAGAAAACTGGAGTTTAATGCAGAAGACTTGAGAAGAGTTTCAGCGTGTATTCCATTTAGTATAATCCTTTAGTGAATATCAAATTGTGAAGGACTTTATCTGAATAATTGTAGATAGGTTCTGATTTGATGCTTTTACCCCAAACATTCAAAAAAGGGTATTTTTGACTATACTAGAAGTCCACGGAGTATATGGATCCCAAGTGTAGTCATAGGAGTTATTGGATGGTTTCCCAAACAAGCATCTCAAAAAGGAAGCTCTGACCAAGAATCTTTGTTTCTAATGAACTAAAGTATTGCAACAGCATTTTAAATAAATTTTAATGCAATGCATTATTCAGGGTGTATTACAGGGTTGGTATTTCACTTCTTTTTTTTGGATTTCTGTCTGGGAAATGGCATTTTTCTTAGCCTTCAAATATTGATCAGTTAATTTGTTTGTCAAGGTTATAAACAGTGTTAGAATTAAAAGAAAACAAAAAACAAAACTTACAGCTAATTGGTTTTCCCTGGTGCTCTCTCTCCTGCAGATCAGTTGGGATTTTTTTTTTCTTGAAATTCATTGCTAGCATTTTTAGTGGAATAAGGTTTTAGCTAGGTTATACTAAACAAAGATTTCATGAGAAACTGGAGAAATAACTGAGAGCAAGCATAAAAATCCTCAGCACTCAATCCCCTATTCATCTTAGTCCATGTACATGATACATTAATGCTTATTATTTATTTAAATGCTTCAAATAGGTTTGGAACCACAAAGGAAGACAGTCAGCCTTGTGAAGTTTAAAATATAAAAGACTTGCCCACTGAGAGCTGTATTTGAAAGCCTAGAGAAAAGGGAAAACAGAGGATTAAAATATATTCAGACCATAAATATGCTGTTGCTGTGGGTATCATGGAAGGAAATGTCTTGAGGAATTGGAGTTAGCATGTAGTGATGGTTTAGAAAAACAGAGCACGATGTTATCCCTCTTCATCACTGGAGCTGTTCCCTGTGCGGACACATCCTCCTTTCTCCCAGGCTCCACACCAGAGCCTCTTGAGGCTTCCAGCTGATCTATCACCTCCCTTTCAGCACTGAAACTATCTCCCAGGTTCTCAGATAACCACTTTTGTGCAGGCTTTGTGACACCCTGCACGAGCCCGACGGAGGGCTGTTTCCAGTAAACACTGACTCCATCGTTCCATGGTTCTCCTTTAAATCCCTTTTGATGCTCATTGCCTTTGTTCTGCGCTGTTCTTTGCAGTGTCCAGCCTGCTGGTGCAGTGTGACCTCTACCCATGCACAGAGATCATTACTGTCCCGTTTCCTTGTGGTTTTTGTCTCTTTCCATACTGTGGGTGCTCCGGGTAGGAATGACGTATCATTTTTTCGGGGGCGCATGGTGCCTAGCGCAATGGGATTTGGCTCTGTGACTGAGCTGCCCTGAAGTTACTATGGAAGAGATACCTGAAATGTCACACTGGTTGGGATGGGAGGGGAAGGCAACAGAGGAATGGGTTCACTGGGAAGTGTTCATAGTGTTCAAGGCTCTTCTGCTTGTGGCAAAGAGATGAGTGTGGGATGTAGTGGAATATGAGAATTGTATTTTGTGGGACAGAACTGTATTGTGTTTGCAGTCAGTGATGGGAAATTGAAAGAAGATCTGGTGAGAAGAGGCAGTTAAATGCATTTAAGGAGAAAGAGAGTTTACATGTTCAACAACAGGCTTGAGAGAAATTTGAATGATTTCCTTACATGTGCATTGTGAAGAAAGGTCAGTGTGATAATGAAAGATGTTAAGAGGAAAGGAATTTTGATCAAAAGACATGCAATTTTTAGGGCTTGGATAACAGTTTTTAGAATAGGTGAGAAGCAGTGCTTTGCAGGCTCAGATAAGAGAGACAGGGAATGTGAGATCAGGCATCAGAGGTGATCCTTTAAGTGGATGATTTTCTCTGTGACAAAGTACATGGTAGTGCTGTCTATTGTAATAGAGAGAATAAGAGAAAGAGAGGTTTGAAATATTAATAATAGTTTTTAGTTCCTGGCTTGAAGGCAAGATCCGGTGGATTTTTTATTTTTATTTTATTTTTTTTAATGAATAGTTGGACTGGGGAAAAAGCTGGAGTATATTCATGGAAGTGATATGGAGCTGACGGGAAGCAAACAACTTGAACCGTTAATTAGCTGATGAGTAGACAGATCAGTTGTGCTCAGCCCCTGTCATTTTTCCCCTTGTGTTACAGGCCAACAACAAGCCAGAGATCGAAGCAGCCCTTTTCCTGGACTGGATGAGGCTGGAACCACAGTCCATGGTGTGGCTGCCTGTCCTGCACAGGGTGGCTGCTGCTGAGACTGCCAAGCATCAGGCCAAGTGTAACATCTGTAAGGAGTGCCCCATTATTGGATTCAGGTAAAGACTGTCTCCCTTTCACCCCTGTGTGCTTCTGCTTGGTGGATCAAGAGCTCTGCCTGGTTCCAGGCAAATCAGGAGCTTCATTTTATCGGCATTTTGTTCTTGGAAAAAATGACTGTGATGGGGACACGAGAGTGGCACCTAGACTGAGTACAGTGCTGTGAGACTTGAAGAGGACAATAGTCATTTCTCAGTTAAGATATGGCACTTCCTCTGTGTCCCAATCTTTCCACGCTTCAACAAAAGCATTGCACAACTAACACAATTTGCCTTACATTCAGTGTGTCCTGTGCAGTTGCATTTTCTGAATTGGATCCTGATGAATTGCTTTCTGGTAGTATAAAGCAAGGAAGTGCCTTGAAAAGTCTCAGGCATGTAAAAGCTATATGTGCATTTCTCAACGAAAGAATGTTGGTGGAACATTAACCTGGAGTGGGGGAAATGTTGCTGGTCTATTTAAACATCTGGATTGACACCCTGGTTACTATGGCAATGAATAAGTCACTGTGTTGTAAAATGGCTGTGTGTTGGTGTGCCTGTTGAGAAGCCACTTAAGGGCTAAGTAAATACTCACTTTCAATTATGCCTAGACTTGTTTTATCACTTCGCTTCGCAATAGCTGCTTTGTATGGTTTCTGCCCTTTTTACACACAGTCTTCTTTTACCATTGGCATTTCTCCTTCTATGTTATCGTGTTGTTTACAAAGAGCTTTCTGTAATTTTGTTTCTAAAACCCAGATAGATAACAGCAGCAAGCAGTGCTACACAAAAAAGCCATCATTTTGCTCTAACCTGGGAGCAGATGAATGTTGCTTTTATGAGTGTAGTGGGGCAGTGCTTCCTGCTACAGTTTCACAGGCAGTGGGAAATGGGGGAAATTATGAAGGTATTTATTGCTTTGTTTTGAATCTGAGGCTTTTGCTCTAATAGACTAAATTCTTTTCCTTTTGCTTTTTATTCCCCATGAATATCTTAATTGGGAAGTGATAAATATTACTGAGGAAGAGCTATGGATTGGATGTAATTCAACACATCCACAAAGTCTAATTTTCCCATTTCCAGATACTATTTATGAAGTACTGTATTACTTACACAGTCTTGTATAAACCAGCCAAAGACAAGTAGGGGTAATTGAAAAGTGCAGCCCTTGGAAATATCAAAGGATGGCAAGTGAAAGGATAGTTTATTGTAAGCACTGAGAATTCGGGAAGCGGACACTGGAGCTCTGTGTTTGTGTCTAATTTTACTTGACTGATCTCATCTGTCTCTTAAATTTATATAACAAATCTATTATCATGATAGTAGAATCTGTCTGTCACAGATATTTTTCTCTGTCTTTGCAAGTCATTGAAACCCTGTGTACACACTTGACAAAAAGATACTGTACTGGAAGACTTTTAGAAAGCTAATACTGTGCACCCAGTTCATGTAAAACAATGTTCTTTTGAGGTCGTTGTGGCTGAGCTGCTTCGTGTATTTAGAACAAGACAACCCTTATGCCTCCGGCTCTTTCAACCACTTCAGCACAGCAGATACAACAGTTAGCTGCCTCATAGAGCTGATGAGATTAAATAATGGCCCAAAAGTGCATTTGGAGTTTTGCATGGATGGAATGCTCCACAGGAAAATTGTTTTTATAGAGTGCTAGGAAGGACACGAGGGGGTTGCCAGAGTGACTTACTGAGAGGGCTTTACTTTCTTGAATTTTCCTCATGGAGGACATTCTGTTTAGGAATCATGATGAAGAGCAAAATATCTGAAGTTAGTGTTACAGAAATAAAAAGTGTGGTAGTGTCTTTCATATGTTAAAGGTGAGGGAATGTGTAAAAATCTTCACTGTTGCCCAATATTAGAAATTTTTTTGAAGACTGAGATCTTTGACAAACATCTGAGGCAGCATTACCTGTCCCTCAGGGCAGAGGAGCATTGTTGGGCATTGCACACTGTGTGACATCTCATGGAAGAGAATTTACTAACACAGCAGACCTGGTGGTTTGATACAAAGCAGTCACATACAAAGCTCTGAAGCCGTGATTTTATTTTTATTTTAATCCTCTTTTAGGTATAGAAGTTTAAAGCACTTTAACTATGACATCTGCCAAAGTTGCTTCTTCTCTGGCCGTGTTGCAAAAGGTCACAAAATGCACTATCCCATGGTGGAATACTGCACACCAGTAAGTAACTGTTTTACTGACCCTTACTGTCCCTTCTTATGTAGAAATGAAAAATTTATTTTCCTGTGTGCAAGGTAATGAAGCATTAGGACTGCTTTTCTTCCCTCCCGCATAATTAAATCTCATTTTTTGTATTATACATGCCAGCAATTTTCAGTGCTTAGTGAAGGCTACTCCAATGGTTTGAAGTAAACTGAAGTTCAGTGTTTGCACAATTGTGTGTCGTAATGTGTTGTTGTGTGCTAATGACTTGTTCCATGTTCAGTGCCATAGCTCAGGAACCACGTGATCTGTGCAAATACTCATTCATATCTTGGGTCCCAAGGTTTCTCCCATATTAGTGTGTGATTTTTTTCCCTCCTTTCCTCATCAAGTTGCCGTTTCACTTGCTTTCCCCCACAAACACTATGGTTGCATTTTTAAGTTCTTCACTATTTCATGGTACCTTTGTATTGTGTGATCATTTGATGATATAAAATGCCAGGGAAGTTCTCATGGTTGCAAGGTAGATTTCATTTCTGGAGGGGAGATGCCACAGCATTCAGTACAGGGTGCTGCAGTGATGGTGTGGTGAGGGTCTTCACCCTTCTTCCACGGCTCTCAAAAGCATTGGTTTGGCATAAATGCTTCTTTCATACCTGATAACTGGCAAAGGAAATTATGCATTTCTCTCTCAGTGTGCTCCTTTTTCTTTTTGGCCTCTCAGGACCCATGCAAAGGGCCATAAATCAGAGGGCCTCTCAAGTTAAACTTCCACCACATAGCAAGATTGAGCTTTCAGCTGTGTTTGCTATTGCTTGTGTTGGTCTTGAAGCAGTGCACTCTGGTCAGCCTTTTCTGGTGAGATAGGATTATTCCTAGTTTTTCATCTGCTGGTAGTCATAAATGGTGAAAATAAAGCATCAAAATTATACTTGGACTAGCCTCATAAAATTATATGAACAGTCTTTAAATCTTCATCCAAGCAAAAAAGGCATGGCTAAAATGAAGTAAAGACTCTCAGCTTTTCTTAAAGAACGAAAAAGGAGAGGAAAAAATTTATGCCCCTAAAATATTATATTAAAGCAAACCCAGAATCTTTGCTAGTTTTAACTTACAGATAGTTACTTGCATTATCTATCAACTTTTACCTTTCAATGGCAGTATTTCCTGGGAATCTCTGCAAGGGCAACCAATGCACATTTGCTGGCACTTTGTCAGTATTTGTTGGCTGTGGTTTTTAGCACTGTCCCCCAGGGACTGAGGTTGCTGGAAGGGCGATTTGCCTAAACTGCTGCACAAGTCTGAGGGAATTGCTGGCGCTGCCTGGGCAGGTTTGAACAGACTTCTTCATTGCAGGCATTCCTAGAGCAGAATCTCATGATCTGAGTTGTAGGGTGGGTGGGTGGTTGAGTGAGTGAGTGAGTGAGTGAGTGAGTGAGTGAGTGAGTGAGTGAGTGAGTGAGTGAGTGAGTGAGTGAGTGAGTGAGTGAGTGAGTGAGTGACCGACCGACCGACCGACCGACCGACTCCCTGGGAGCCTTCTTTCCACCTGCAGCTGAGCCCCTCCTTCCTGGACTGACGGCGCGTTTGCTTTGCACTTTGCCACTCTTATTGCTAAGAGACAACATGGGAGATTTGTGAGTGGTGCACGGAGTGCACAAACCAGTAACTTTCAACTATTTTCTTACCCTTTTGATGTGTTTTGAGGAAAGAGACATAAAAAGAGGATTATGAGGTGCACCCCCAGCCTGCAGCAGCTCATTGCAGGGCTGCGAGCAGCAGGTTTGCCTTGTCCCTGAAAATAGGGATTACTAAGAGGTGAACATGGTGGTGAGAAGAAAATCTGCCAGCACGTCCAGTTTGCTGGATCAGAATAAAGAACCATTCACAGCCAGTAGATTTTTCCCTGAACTCCAGCAGCCCGTGCTAATGTGCTGTGCCTGGCTGCACAAGCAGCCAGCTGAATTAGAGAAGGATTAACTGGGGTGGAGGGGGAAGTGAATGTGACACACAGCAAGCCCCACTCTTTTTTGTGTTGCTGCTATTTCAGAAAAATTACCCAGGTAGTGGGGGACTAAACATCCGCTGAAGCTATGTAATTGTTTTTCTAAATGAATGAAAGAGAATGCATTTATCAGTTTTCCTCCGCACTAATCTCTCACCTTAAAATGCATTTTGGCAGACACAAAACATGTGATGCCTTCTTTGATATCTTTGCATAATTTGATGTGCACACTGAAGTGTTCTTGATATTTTTATTCTCCCTCCCTCTTAGTATCAAGAAATTTTTGAGCACTGTGGTCTTTAATTCTGCATAGGGGAGTTTTGAGAAATCATGCTAAGTACGTTAGGGATGTGATAATTTTCCCTCTCTTGCAAAAAGTTGAGTCAGAATAAGGGCAAGGCAGTTGCCTGGTTTTCATTTAGGCAGAAAAATTGCAACAATTATTCCTGAAAGCAATACATCTCAATTTATTGTTCAAAGAGATAGGACTTTTTAAAGAGGTTTCAAACAAAGCATAGAAGACAACTTACAGACTGAGGTGGAAATGCAGGATGATTTTTCTGTTAGGATTTAATGAACAATGACACACGAGCATAAAATACATCTTGTTGGAAGGAAGTGTGTCAAACTGATAGACCTGTTTACATCTAGGGTTTCCAGTTGGGGCTGAGGTCTGGGGAGGGGCATCAGCAAGGCTCTTTCTTAAACCAAACTGGGAGAAGTCAGCTGATGGTAAAGCTATTCCTATATGAATAAAAAGAACTATTTCTTATGAAATAGGTTGGTTTCAGAATAGTTTAGGAACATGCTCAACCCATCTGCCTATATGTTGCTTTGATTTAAGAGAGCTGGGATGCTGAAACTCCACTGTTTCTTCCTCATAAGCCAGTTCTGCTGGGAATTTTGGTCAGGATGATTTTACTCTGAAAATCATATGTAATAAAACATCTGTGGAGTAAATCAGAAGGTTTGGCTGAAAACAGCCTCAGTTTATGATCTTGTCCACATAATAATCACATTTTCTTTGCCTTTCTTGTGCTCCTTGTACATTTTTAAATGACAGTTGAATTGTATGAGAGGTGCCTGATGCTTTTAGTTGTCACTAGAAAATGTATTTTCTTCTCGGGATTCTTGTGGTACCAGCTAGATCGGGATGTTTCTGTGCAAACACAGTATTTTGCTGTTTGGTCGTCATGGAAAAGGTTCAGGGGAGAGAAGCAGGGGAACAGTCCCAGGAGGGCTGAAGCAAAGAATGTTTCATGCTAATACCTGTAAACACTTAATCCAAATTACAGTCAAATGCGATAGCAAGGGTTCTCGACATCAGAAATAGACAGGGCATTAATAAATGGTTATAAATGACACAGGTGAGCAATTGTACAGAAAGCTGTGGTTTGTCTATTTACACCAAGATTAAATATTAAAAGTTATTCTGTTTTCAGCTGATGTGCTCTGTGTGCTCTCTTGATGACAAGCTGGTTAAGAGCTCTCCTGGCAGGCATTGCAGATGGAATTCAGCATAGGGAATTCCCTCCTCCAGGGGCATGGGCAGGGAGCCACCTCAATAAATCTCCTTTCTGGAGTCCTCTGGGTGGTCTGGGCACACTTCATCCCTTCCTTCCCCAAATGTCTTTACTTCTAATTAATTAAGGAAGGGATATTTAATATTACCAAACATTATCTCAGTTTCTTGAAAATATAGATGCTGCTGTACTTGCTCATAGGTTCTGCTGTGTCACATCTCTGCCAGTCATTGCTTACACTGAATTTTCCTGCCAGACAGACTCACCAGAAAGGGAGCCAATTTTTTTCCAGCTGTACATGAAGCTCATAGGTGTCATAAGTACAGGGATAATATTTGCCTTTCTGTTAATGTTTTTTTGTCTTTCTGCAGATATTTTTTTCAGGGCATCCTTAATTTTTCTACCTTTTAAAAATTTACATATCTGTGTTTGAGCAGTTCTGTGAAGGTTGGCTTAATTGATAGGTTCCAGCATGTCCCTTCCCTCTATAAAGAAGGCATAGAATTCAGTAAAAATGTCAGAAGGATTAACTTTTCCCTAATTTCTTCCCTTTAAATTAGATAGATTGGAGAAGCAATCTTGTTATGTGGGTCAGGAGGAACTTAATTTACTGTAAAAGATCAGTACTTCAGGGTCTAATGTTTCTGCAAGGTTCAGAGAAGGGAGTGCAGCCTGACTGAAGTAATTGAAGTCTTACATTAAAATTCATCAGAAAATTGCCCGATTCTTCATCAGGCTCTCAGTAAGTCTTGCATCTTCACAGCAAACATCCTTGAAACTCTTACTGACTCTGGTCGTTTTAAATCTATGTTGTGCTCCTCTGCTGGTCTCTACAGCAGCAAGGGAAGCCTGCTGCAGGCAAGGGAGTAGAAAACTTCATGCAAATTGTTCTCTCCTCAGAGTATTGATCTTAAATGCCTACTAGCTTCACATTGAACAGGTGCAGGAAGAAATAACTGATCTGAGAATTTTCAGCAGCTCTCACCTCCTTTTTGTTTCCCTTTGATCAAAATATTATGGCACAGAAGGCTGAGGAGGGAAACTGGAAAGAAAAAGTACCTAGAGACTTTCATAGATTGACAAGTCCATGAGATAGAGATGCCAGATGTGTGGTAAGAGTTGAGATCCAGACAATGAAGCACCCAGCTGGACACATGGACTGACAGTATGTCCTCCACTACAGCCATTTTAGTGCTAAACCAAAAGTAGGCAGAGAGCCTCCCCACAGCCAGGTGAGGAAATGACAAATTATTGTCTAATTATTGCTTGTCTTCTTGAGATCACCTGAGATGAGGCGTGAGCCTGTCAGGAGGATTTGAAACTTCTCTTCCCCTCCTTCCTCCCCAGTAGCAGTGTCTGTTGTAGTGCATTGTAAGGTGACAGTGATGGACAAATAAAATTTGCAGTTCCGGGGCTGAAGCTGTAGGCAGCTCTGCTTGGTGTGATCACAGCTCTTCCAAGTGACCCAGCAAGGGAAGAGGCAACTGAAAAACAGTGACAACTTCATGAAAGCTGATTTCATTGTGATTTGTGGCTTTCAGACAACTTCAGGAGAAGATGTCCGTGACTTTGCCAAGGTACTAAAAAACAAATTTCGAACAAAAAGATATTTTGCAAAGCACCCACGAATGGGCTACCTGCCTGTGCAGACTGTCTTGGAGGGAGACAACATGGAAACGTGAGTAGCTCTGAAGTATCTAAGTAGCAATTTATTTGGTACACTATTTGAGCTCCCAGCTGGTGCCAACTCCTTTCACTTCCTAAACACATAAAGCCTCTTTATGTCTTTCATTTCTGTTTACCTCGCCTGGCAGGAAAACACAAGCTGGGCTTCCAGTTGCCATTGCCTTTATCTGCTTTCACCTGTCCTTATACAGGAACTTCAGCTTCAGTTATCAAAAACAAAAAATACTCACAGTCTTACTGGCAGTTTTACAGACTTCTAAGTCAGATGCACAATTAGGAGGCTAATGATGCATTCATAAATTTTTTATTTTCTTCCAAACGGGTATCTTCCCTTGGTTTTTATTTTTCTAATTAGGCTACAGTGTTTGTGACCTTCCTAGATGATTTCTTCTTTTATCAGCTTATAAATTTAGTCTTACTAAATTACTTTGATGCTTTCATAGAAAAAAAAGCAGTAAAGATGCACATGGAGAAATCAATGAATTAACTCAGTTCCCTTTGGTTTTTTAACACGTTTAATCAGTTGTTTAATGGCAATTGCACGCAGCTTGTTCTCGCTCTTTCTCTTTCTCTTTTTAAATTTTAGATTTCAAGTTTTTTTTCCTCACTTTTTGGTTGGTTGCTCTTCACAGCCATTCATGTTGGTCTCTTGGATTTCTGCTTTTTAGTTATTGTGACTTTTTTTTTTTAACTTTCTGTAATTATTTTGCTGCTGAGTTTCTTCTGCCTTTCTCTTCACCTCCTCATTTTTTGTCTTGCAGTCCTGTTACTCTGATCAACTTCTGGCCAGTAGATTCTGCGTGAGTACTTTTGCTGAAGTGTGCTGCTGCTGCTACTGCTGCTGCGCTCCCTCACTTTTTGTTTATTTCTTTGTTTAGTTTTACATGAGATCATTTCCTTCTTTCTTTATGGTTAGTTCCTTTGATGCACTCTCTGAAGGAATGTTTTGATCCCAAATGAGTAGAATGAGATAAATCCTGGAACTTCCAGCAATCATGGATTTTGTACTGTGTACTCTTTCTGGAGTATGTGTTTTTCATCGAATTAACAGGGGTTTCGTGCAGACCTACTAATGCTTATCAAAGTTTGTCATTTAAAAGCCTGTGTTTTTGAATAAGTGTTGATCCCTCTGAATGTATACTAAATGCTTTTTGAAAGACAGAGATTGAACTTGATATGGATGTAATTCAGTTTCAGGAATGACACCGTTTTGCAGATAAAGCTATAATTTGGTTTTATGTGCAACCGTGCACACTTGAGTGCCCCAGTTAATCCAGATCTCACTGGGTGTTTTATTACAGTCTTTTAGATACATTCAGATTTGTGAAGGCAGGTTGAAATGGGGAAATGTTTACTGTATTTTTTCAGAAGTTAAAAAAGCAGGGATTTTCAGTTGTGGAATAGATTTTCATTCTTGCACCACTCCAGCATTGTCTGACTGTTGTAGAAATAGCCTCAGCATTGACTAAAGATAGATATATATCTACCATATATATCTACCATTGTGGCGTTTGCTACTTCTAGTGTTACACAGATGCTTCTAGAATAATGTTAAATAAGGATTAATTTTAATTCACATATTGATAACCAACGAGAAACTAATAAATAGACTTTTTATATTTCTATATGGTGAATTGTATATGGCTTGCACCTCCATTGAACTTTTTGTAGAATAAACAAGAGTGAAATGTATACATTGGAATATTGATTTATAATTTTCATTGGGAGCACAAACCCTTGGGAAGCTAAGGGAAGTGTTCTACTCTAGGAAATTTAAGTGACTAAGAAGCACATGTAATACATCCAAACCTCATATGGCTGAGAATTCACCCACAGAGAATGCCAAAAGTCTGGAGCCAGACTGGAATAGAGGGGCTTTGAGCTTGAGGATTCACTTTTATAGATGCAACTGTGGATCTAGATTCCTTATATTTCAGAACAATTGCAAAGTTAAAAGTACCATTCAAAGAAAGCTTGGATCATGTGGAATGGCATCGCTGTGTCTGGCGTAACATGAAATCAAGCTGTTACAACATACTTATTTCTGGGTACTTACAGTAGTAACACTGTGGTGTGCCTACACCGATAGCTTCACACCAAAGGTTTGCTTTTATGGACTACAGGGAGTTTAACTCACATGTAATACTTGAGAAAACTTGAGAAGTATTGAGGAGCAGGATTTGTGCAGAGAGGTTGCACTTTTTTTCAGACTGACTCAGGTGTCTTCTGGAACATAATCCTTCCATCTGGTCTGCCAAGGAAGCAGAAAAATAAGAAATTAATAGTGGCTGGAAGGAATTGCCCTTAATTTTGTTCTGCTAACTTTATTTCTTTCCTTCATGCTATAGCACTTGACCTGCAATTGAAGTTACCGAGCTGCCCAGGTTTAAAGCTGTTTCTCGGTTACAGGGTGATTCCAGCTTCAGCAGAAAAACCAGTTATCATAAAACTTTCCCGTGTTTTCTACACTCATGCCTTTTTCTGGTGCCCTCATGCCAGTTTTCTGGTTATCCTTAAAGTGCCTCAGAAAAGCATTACTTGACAGCACTCAGCAATGCTAGTGCTGTTCTGACACCAACATGTGGTATACATGGAACTGTTTATAAATAGATTTTTTTTTTCTTGGAAGTTAATGATTCTTACTGCTTATTAACCAGTATTATGCCCAGATGTGCTGCTTGCCAGGCATTAAAGGGACAGTTCACCAGTTGTGAGAATTTACATATTTTTACTTGAACTGTGATGATACAATGATACAAATACAATTTACATGTTTCTACACTTTCAGGAGGCATCAACTAAAATGCTGAACAAAGAAAAGTACCCTCATCCTGTCAGCCAGGTCCCTGGGGGTGCAGGGAATTTCAGGAAGGTGGTGTTTGCCACTTGGTCACCACTTGACTTGACTAGAACTCCCAGGCTGCTCCTGCAGACCCCAGCTTGAACAAGGCAGCTGTGGAGCCCTCGTAAAAGGGATGGTTATCTTGGCTAAATATTGGCTGTGTCACTCAGCCTTCCTGCTGGCTGTTTGAGCTGATTAGGTGTGCTGAGTATGTGTGCTCAGAGAGGAAGGACTGTGAGCTCTAGCACAGGTGGTCACTAAGAGTGTGTAAAATACAGCACAGTCATTCTCAAGTTTGCTCAGAGACTGGCAAAAGTACCTCTGAGCAGCTAAATTCAACGCAAAGCAATGCTTCTCTAGCAGGTTTTCTTTCTTAAGCAAACTTCTAAAAAGCTGTTTGAGGTGTATCTCCATTGCAGTGTGTTCTGAAGCAGAGACGAACCTGAAATTGTAGCCTCACTCCATGCTTGAAGCTGGCAGAATCAGCTCCAACAAGTTATACAGCATCGTGTTATCTTTTAGAAAAATACATGTTTTTATATATATTACACAACTTGGTCACTTTTGAAGTTGTGGCATAATTTCAAGGCAAGGATATATTCATGCAGTCAGGCCTGACTTTTTTGCCATTCAGTGCTGCAAAAAGAGACATTTCCTTGCCCAGTAAGTCCCAAGC
This sequence comes from Bombycilla garrulus, assembly GCA_013400315.1. Lineage (NCBI taxonomy): Eukaryota > Metazoa > Chordata > Aves > Passeriformes > Bombycillidae > Bombycilla > Bombycilla garrulus. Next base: position 220,367 of record VXBU01007950.1, read on the forward strand.
AAGTGCTGTCCCTTCTTCCTACTGGTACAAATACATGTGTAATACCAGGGCAAGAGGCACTAAGAGAATGATCCAATTCAGAACTGAAACTGCTTTAACACGTATTTCCTAGGCTGTGCACAGTATTGGCGTCAATGTTTGTGTGCGTGTTGAGAACAAGACCTCCTCTTCCACTGATGGTACTGGTTAAGACCAGTTTAACATCTGTTGTATGACAAAAAAAAATAGAAAAAATGAGGGTAACTTCAGTTTATCAGAAAACCATCGTTAACTTGCTTCATGATCCACTGCCCTAAAGAAATTTCATCCTTTCTCCTCCCTTCCCTGCACGTTTTTACACAGAATGGGTTATTGAGTCACAGAGAAGTAATTGCCCATCCACTGACTCTCTGCTGCACTGAGGAGCTCTGTGAACTGAATATTTGTCCTCTGGTGTGCTGTAGTAATACTTGAATATGTGATGAGTAAAAGTAGAGGCCAAAGCTCATTTCAAAGACAAAATGAGGTTTGTTATATTGGCCTGTAATGTCTCAAAGAGGAAAAACTCTTTTGTTTTGTGAGAAGAGATACTAATCCTGAAGAATTCTATGTATTCAGCATACAGCTCTATGAATTCAGATGGGTCCTAATCTAGAGCCCTTTGGAGGCTGATTAGAAACCTGGAGGCTGGGAAGTCCAGTAGATTTACATCAGGATTGGCAGACTCCTAATGTGGGAACATAACAAACCAGAAGATTATTACAGTTTTGGTTTATAACCAGTAAATACAAAACCTGTTATCTTGTGCAATGTAATACAATCACTTTTGGGCAGTCCCAGCCTGAACCACAGTATCTAACAATTCAAAATGGGGAGAAACTCCTTCCTCAGTCAGGAGATCCAGAAGGAGAGTCAGCAGAGATGGAATAAAGGCCAGTTGAAATTTAGGAAAAGTATAAAATTGCCATACAATTTGGGAAGCTGCATCACTTCTTGTTAGTCTGCCACCTTTCAGTACACATAGATTGGCTAAATCCCATGTGGCAGCAAAGTCTGAACTGCATAGGCAACATCATTTAATGTTGATGTTTTCCAGAGCTGAGGTTGTAAGAAAAAATACTCTAATTTATGAGAAAAGTCCTATGAATTGTTTTCATCAACAGAGAACTGAAGAGGACCCCATGCCATCTGTCAGGCAGAAAACCCGACATAATTTAGTGTCCCCCTGTATAACACACTGAACTACCATTCAGATTGCAACTCTGGAAAGACATTTGGCAAAATCATCAGTGTCTGCAGAGTGCTATTAAAGGCTCATTTCAGACATTTTATGCTTCTTGTATTTATTTCTAGCTGCTCATGGAATAGTTCTTAAAGGCTGTTTTAAGTGGGATGTGCTGGAAGCAGGCACTGGCGCAGGGTGGGAGGCAGAGGAGAGGTTCCCAGCAGGACTTTGGCAGCATGTGCAGGGCTGTATGTGGAGCAGAAATGCCAATGAAGGAGGCAGGTGTGAAAGGAAAACTAGTGTGAAAGCTGTTCTATATGTCCTTTGGAAAAGTTTTCTTTGGGAGTTGGTGTGAAGAAGAGTCGTGGCAGCAGATGGACTGTCAATGGTCAGAATCCCCAGTGGCACCACAAAACATTGCACCGATGGCTTGAGGAGGCACACAGCGCCTGGATTCTAACTTGCTTTTTATCAACCATGGCATAAGGCATAGACATGTGAGGGTATAGGCATAGTTAAGTGTCTTTTTACTTTTAAAGGGGTATTGTTTGTGATTAATCAGTGTTTTCTGCCTTATAGGCCTGCCTCGTCCCCTCAGCTCTCACACGATGATACTCATTCACGCATTGAACATTATGCTAGCAGGTATGAGACCAGCTGGATGTCAGGCAGATCTTTCTCTACAATTACTTTGAAAAGAAAAAAAGAAGAGCTAGAGGCTACCTGAGCACTTCTTAAAGAAACATAAAATCTGGGGTTTTGCTTTTCAGGCTCTGGGATGCAAGAGCATCATCTGTGGTTGCTGTTGAGCAGCCCACCCTGACTTGCATGCCAGAGCACCTGTGTGATCAGAATTGCTCTTTAGGTCCCTTGGGGTCCTCGTTAAGCTGTGCTCTCAGTTACTGGTATTTTAATAGCACCTGCGGTGACAGGACAAGAGGTAGTGTTTTAAACTGAAAGAGGACAGATTCAGACTAGATGTAAGGAAGGAATTTTTGCAGTGAGGATGGTGAAGTACTGGGAGCAGGTTGCCCAGAGAGGTGCTGGGTGCTCCATCCCTGAAAACATTTAAGGTCAAACTGGACGGGGCTCTGAGCCACCTGTTTATGTTGAAGATGTCCCTGCTCAGTGCAGGGGGTTTGGACTGGAGAACTTTAAAAGCCCCTTCCAACCCAAACCCTTCCATGATTCTGCATAGGGTTTAGTTTTTTATATGGACCCTGATATAATAGTACAAATGATAAGAGCAGAAACCTCCAAACTCTCATATGAATCTCAGATGTTATTATAATAATGAAATACCACAAACAGGATTTTTTCTTGATTTGGAGGATTAAAATAGTGATATATCACTGCTTTAGTTCAATTCTCTGCTTTCATACTACTCCTAAGAATCACAAAAGTGGATTAATTGTGCAACTATGAAAATGTTTTTCCTGCAAGGAAGTAAATTTTTAAGGGCTGAGGTAATGAAAAATAGTTGCTCTGGCCTTTTTCTCTCCTCCAGTATCACTTGATCAGGAGAGGTGTTTCTGAATATGCAGGACATTTAGTAGAGGCTGAGTGTGAAAACTAATGAGAAATGTCTGATTGTTACAGTTTTGACAATGACATTGCCAGGTATAAAGCAATTTGTGTAATCCCCTGGCATCTTAAGGCTTTTCTTTGATTTTCAAATTAATTAATCAAGAGAAGTTGGAATATAACCTCAGAGAAAGGGCTGAAAACTTAGAAGTGAGTTTAGCCAGGCCATTGTAACAAACAATCTTTTGTGGTAGCTTATTGCAAAACCTTTTGGTAATCAACAGCGAGTGTAAATTAATTTGAGTTTCAAATTCATCAAAAACATCACGCTCTTTAATTCTTTCCAGAATGTTAGAACAAAAAAAAAGTTTCTGAAAAACATAATTGGTTTTAATGAGTCTTGTTCATTTTTTCCACAGGCTAGCAGAAATGGAGAACACCAATGGTTCTTACCTAAATGACAGTATTTCACCTAACGAGAGCATGTAAGTAGGCTGGTTTTGTGGTTTTGATGTATATTTTCTTGGGAAGGTTGATAACTTAAAATGAAATTTTGTAGTCCTGAATTTGCATGGCCATGTATCACTTTTGGTTCGATTTAATGATGTGCTCATGTCCTTTCAGTTTGTATCATAGTGTCTGCATTAGTGGTTTATACTTAATACCAAATTTATACAACAAATGACTGATACCTTCAAAATTAAAACTACTAATTTCTTTCCAAAAATTACTGATATATTCAGCAAATAATTTTCATATTAAAAATACAGTCATCATCTGATGAGTTCTAAGGACAAAGATACAAAAAACCCCCTTCTCTCTTAGTTCAAGCTTAGTCATGGTTAAATTGCTGTAAACTAGAAAATATTGGTGTGGGAAAAGTGAGGCTAAATATAAGTGAGGCTAAACAGAAATCTTGGTCTACAAATACCTGAAATACATTTCAAGTGTAAGCTGGGGGGACTGATCATCACTGTGAAATACTAGCAGTTGTAAGCTGTAAGTTGGACAGATCACTGAACAGCATTCATTGTATTACTTTAAAGGTAGAGTTAAATAAAAGTTTTGATTTTTAAGACGTAGTTAAATCTGCTGTCTCACCGAAACCCTTTGTGATTCTCCTCTGATAATATTCTTAGTCCTGTTTATTCTCTGAATAAAAGGACATAGAACTAACTGTGAGTAATGTTTCTGAAGGCAGCACAGAAGCAGCTACATCGTGGGTGTGTTTGAAAATTGATCTTGGTTCATTAACTGTGTAGGAGAAGCCATAGCATGGATTCTAAATCAATCAGATATGAATACCACAACTTTTCTAAAAATGTTTTTATCTATTCTACATGATCTCGTCCTTATCACAGTTTAAGGGGTGGATTTCTTTGAAAATTCAGACAATTAAATTTGTAGCAGTCCTTTACAACACAGAATTCTGGCCAGTTTTCGTTCACTTTAATTGATATTCCAATGAATAGCATTTTATAAGGTTGATTCTGAGCCTGTGATATCCAAGCCTATTCTTGGCTAGCAATAAAGCTTTTTCTTTGTTTCAAAATAGTTTCTCTTTTGACTGGGAAGGATTATTGCATCCCAGTTTTGAGAGAAAATCCCCTGTAGAACCAAGTACATTGTTTTAATATATTGGTAAAATGGAAAGTTAAAATGATGCCTCCAAACTAACCTCAATGCAGTGTCAGTAAGTTTTGTGCAATTAATAAAAACTCTGTTTCCAATTCTGTATTATTATGGATTGTGGTAATTCTCTAATAGATGGAATTTTTTGTTGTCCCACTGAAATATTTCAGTGTCTTTGTTACAGAAATCATGCATACACTGTATCTCGTATTACACTTTGGCTGTACTGTTCAGTTCATTTTTTTGATCAATTTGAAGTTGTACTAGCATGATTAGAGTAATAAGTTAACTATCCAGTTTGTTCCTCAGTTTTTACTATTAAAATGAGAATACAGCTGTGCATTTTGAATTCTGGAAGAAAAATTACCCAGATAGATACAAATTGCACCGAAGTCAAACCTTACCATGAATTCACAACTGTAATTACTTTGGTTTTGCTTGTCAGATTATGCTTAAGTATTATTTGTTATTCTTGCAGGGTTTGGATTATTTTGACTAATCAGTACAGGTAGAGTGATAGATGGAAAGAAGGAAGGCAGGAAATAAAAACACAACATATATATTTATATATCGCAAAACGTTTCATTATGTTGTGTCACTGCAATGATGTATAAACTGTGCAGGCTGAAAATCACACAAAAAGAGTATGCTTGTGAAGTGACATTATACTGCAATTGTTATATCACTTGTTCACTGTTAATTCACTTAAGATCCGTAAGAATATTTATAAATGCAAAGCAGGGGTTTGAAGGAAATCACAGTCGAAGTGCTTCATGAAAAGTATAAATTTAGCAACTGGCAAGCCTCTCCTTTTGTGAAAAATTAATACTTCTCTTTTATGAACTAATGTTAATGTGCTCTACATTGCTTTGGCACTCCTGCAGTCATAAAATTGCATCATTAACATTTTCAGGAACAAAATGAAAACAAGGAAAATTATAATTTTTGAACAATAACAGCTGTTCAAAATGCCTGTTAAATTGTGGTTTAGAAACATAACAGGAAAAAAACCCTAGACTGACTAGACTGAATCATTTTGTTCTATGAGATCTCCAGCTGCAGTGTCATTTTTGACCCTGACCCTGTCTTAAGGTATCAAGGGAAATTTTCTTGATTTCTCAGTGACTGCTGGTGTGAGTTACATTGCTTAGGGCTTGGATGCATCTCCTTAGCACCTAAACCACACCTAAAACAATCCATGCAGTTCTGGGAGGTGATTGAGGTCTTCAGAATTGTATTTCCTTTTCTCTTTTAGACATATTTCTGTTTCAGATGACAGACAGCTTCAGGGGCAATAGAAATAAAGAGATCATAAGTATTAAACAGAATGTATTTGTATTCTGACAGTGTACATCACTTTTAAATTTAAAAAACGCCAAACATCTGAGTGGAAAATAACATACTTTCATTATATTAGATATGGGGTTTTTCCTTGTTTACCTAATTTAGAATTTCATTGAGAAAAAAAAATATAAATAAAGCGCAGACATAAGCAGAGTTTGTAGGTACAAAAACAAATGCACTACCCTTGCTTGAATGACCCTTGCACAATGCAAATCAAGCAGCAGAAGATTGGGGTTTTTTTTTGCAAGAAAATTCCTAATTGAAGTTTGTCAAAAGAGGAGAGCTGAGGTTGTCAGCTGTTGCAGAACTTGGCTTTAAGTGTCTGAGAAGGAGAGCAGGAGGGAGGTGGTCTCTGCAGAGCAGGAAAATTACCAGAGACTCAGTGAAACAGGTCAGCAAATTTTGCTTTAAGGTGCATTGCTCTGCTGTTGGTTACAAAGAGTTCAGCAAATCTCTTTGTAAGAAATGAGAGACTGGGAGTGAATCATCTCCTCGTATTCACTGTGAAGTTGAAAAGAAGGAAGGGAACAGGCTGTTTTATCCTCCTCTGTTTTCCAGCGATGATGAACACTTGTTAATCCAGCATTACTGCCAAAGTCTGAACCAAGAGTCCCCTCTGAGCCAGCCCCGAAGCCCTGCCCAGATCCTGATTTCTCTGGAGAGTGAGGAAAGAGGGGAACTGGAGAGAATCCTCGCAGACCTGGAGGAGGAAAACAGGTGGGTTATACCACCAGCTGCTGAATTTGAAGTAAAAAGTCTGCAAAATAACTATACCATACAATTAGATGGAATTCAGTTTGGTAAAATTTTTAGGGATAAAATTAGTTATAAAACTGCATTTTTTTTCTGACGAGTAAGTCATTTCGTGGTGGGTAAAAGTTGGGTCCTCTTTCCTTTGTCTTTGTTTGGTGTTGCTTGTTGCCATTTCTTTAGCCTTTCAATACAAAGTATATTTACCACTTCTTACTTCAAATTTAATTGAAGTTATCTTCATTAATCACCATTAAAAAACCCCAACTGGATACCTGAAGCATCGCAGCAATGCATTCCTCTTTATACCGTACTCTGGAATCCTGGGCCATCAGCACAAAAACCAAGAGATCTTGACTCTGGAAGGTTGGTAATTACAACTGTGAATTACCAAAACCAGACTGTAAGATATAAATCATTTAGCTTAGTTCTACCAAAAAAAACATGGGTTTGTTTGTCTTCTACTATCTTCAGCTTTTCGAGTACAGTCTGTTGGCATTTTCATGCTCTTTTTTTCTTGCTTCTATAAGAACTAGGTATTTCTGCTTAAATTGAGGGTTTAATGCACTAATCATTTACCTTAGGCTTGTCAAGGAAATAATGCAAGAGTTGGCAGTGTCATAGATCTTCTCTCCATGTGTGTCTTCTTTTGATGGTGCTAATCAATTACTGTGGCTTCATCAGAGACTTTTTATCAGAAGGGCTTGGGAGAAGGGAGAAGATCGTAGGTGTCAAGAATGAGGAAGATGTTTCACACAGAAAACTAGTAAACAAAGCTCTTGCTCACTGAACAGGAGGGAGATTTTGTTTGAAACAAACCACAGACTTCCTACTACACAATACATAAAGCCCAAGTACTTTTTAGAGTGGAGAAAAATCAGTATTTTGAAATAAGACATCATACTTTGCATGTTCAGGGCTGTAGCTAGGAAAATACAGATGATAAGATAGCTTCGTTTCCAGGAGATGGGTGTTATTTTTTTAAACAGCATTATATAGTGAATCATGGAAGAAGGAAAAAAATTTAATAAAAAAAAATTGCTTTTCTCTCTGTATACAAAATAAGCTGCCTAGCAGAAAGGAGGGTAACTTTTAAAGCTGACTAGTTTTTGATTAGAAAGGTAGTATATGAAAACCAGTATAACGTGGAGCTAGACAGCTAAATAAGCTAAAAAGCCCTTTGAGAGTTCATGCCTTAAATTTCTGCATGGGCTTTACTTAATTTAACAATTACTGATGAGGGATGGTAAAAGATCTCTGGCAGGAATTACACCTTAAAAATACCTGGTTTGAAGTTTGTCAGTCCTGGATTAAACTAGAGCCGTAGTCTGTAAGGTTGTTTTTCTCATTTGTACTACTGGAGGTACAGTTATGGATGGGATGCCACCACAGACAGCCTTGCCTTTTGTAGGTGCTCAACACAGCAGGCACAGAGATCTGTCTCTCAGAGTGGAGATCACACTGCTCTGATTTTCATTGATTATGACAAAATCATGACTTTAGTCTCTGCAAACTGCTATAAATAACTTCTATGTAAAATGTAAGGTAGCTGATGAAAAGTGCACAAGTTCTTGTTGTCCTGGTTGCTTGTCACAACCAAATAACCATCAGTTTATGGATGAAACACTTATTAGAAAAATAAGCTCTTCAGACAGGATCAGTCAGGAGGCATTCATGTAACTTACCTACTTTTCAAAACAGTCTTCTCCCTAGTCGTTCTCCTCCGTCGAGTTTGTGCAAACCTTTCTTGGCTGTTGCCAAAGGTAATCAGCAACCTGACACTAATTCTTTGTGTGTGCCTGGTTCCAGTGGGTGAACACATCTTCCTTCCCATGCATATCCTAAAACGCCCTCCATGTAAACTTGTGTTACTGCCTCGGGATGAAGGCGTTCCTTTCTTCCCGGGGTGCATCCCCTTGCGGCTGCTGAGCTGGATGTGGTGCACAAGTTGCCCTTTCCTGCCTGTGTTGACATAACTCCTGTTGCACACACTTGTGATAACTTCTGATAACTCAGGTTTAGCTCTCTCTGCTGTATCTTGTACACTTTTACAGTAAGAGTCAGGGCATGCAGTCACTTCCCAGCAGCTCCCAGGAAAGCAGCCACAGGTGATGCCTCAAGTATCAGGTACCAAGAGGAAGCAGTGCTGTGATACTGGGAGCACCTCACTGTCATTTCTCTTTTTACTTCTGCACTCCACATTTTCCTGCTTTTCAGAAAAGCCTCTTCTCTTTTGCTTTGTCTCTTTTGAGCTGTTGATTGCATTCTGACCTCCATTTGAGCATCAGCTGCAGTTTCTGGCCTCCCAAATATTTCCATCTTGACTTGTTACTTAAATGAAAAAAGCTCTTTGAAATTGTAATTCTGAGGTTTTGCTTTTGGATAGTTTAAAAGCTCTGTTGCCTATTTTGAATTCTTCTGAAATGCATTCTCTAACTTACCAACTAACCTAGCTGTGACGTGCTTCTGACTGGGGTTTTGTCAGTTCCAAGTACCTCTTGTTAGTTATTCATTATTTATCTGCTAGAATTTTAAGACCTTGGTGCTTCTGTAGCTTGTAAGTATGACTTCCTTAAATAATGTATGGCTAAGATTCGACTGTTAAATAATTTATATTTGTTAAAATGCGAGCATTTTAGAGAACATTTTCAATGGCTGAAAATGCTTTATTTGAGTTTTTAGATTTTCAGGCTTATGCTGAGTTTTGCATCGCATGGAATATTGCGATAAGACCATTTCTGTATTCAATAAACAAAAAGCAATCTTGCTATTGAAGGCATTATTACTGTATTGCAATATAAAAGAAAAATCCAGTTATAAGACTCTTTCAAAAACTATTTCCTCAAGAGTGAATGTATTTCAGAGAGAGAGAAGACAAGTTTTTGTTGTCCATCTAAAGCAGTACACTGCATGGGTTATACAGTAGGATGGGTAATACTGAATAGGATGTACTTTAGTGGCATTAAATAGAAAGCATGTGGTTCTGCAGTGACAGAGTCAGAACTTTTTGAAAATAATTAGAATGCTTTCCTGCTATTTAAATGAATCAGGAAAATGTATGTTTCCCAGTATTTTAGTTGAACTGAGGTCTTGGATGTAAGAGGAAGACTTCTGTCATGTTCTCTACTTCTCCTCCCAGTTCTGAGCTGTCCTGTAGCAACAACTAAGTAAATGAGATCTCCAGCCAGAGCTGTTTGCCGTTCCTTTGCTTTTCTGACTTGCCGTGGGAATGCAGTGGGCTGTGTGCCACCAGAGAAGGCATTGACACCCAGAATCTCAAAGCTGCCCTGTTTCAGTGTTCCTTCAAATCAGGAGACTGATGAATGGCCTCCTCACATAAGTTCCTTTTGTATAGTTGCCAACACCAAAAAAGTGATGCATTTCTAAACATGCTGTGGCTCCTTTTGGTATTTGTTTTGACATTGAAGGAGAACTAGATCTGCTGAGTGTGATGCATCCTGAGTAAACACTGTCACTCTAGTGAGGGACAGGGGGTAGGTGGTTCAGTTACCATCTTTGTCTGTTTCTCATTTTCTGTAGGGAGATGAAAAATAACATGAATTCACAAATTCTCAATTGCCTTTGAGAGGACTATTGAACAAACAGAGTCCACTAGGATATCTGTCACCAGGCAGTTAATGCTGCCAGTGATAGATGTGATTAATAATTCATGCACTCTACTACTCAGCTCTGTAGAATTGCATAAATCAAGGTTACACTGCATGCTTCCTATGTTACTTTTCTTTACAAATGCCTCAAAGAGTTGTAAATGGAATATATGGGGTGTTTTTGAATATTCTCTTACTGAAGAAGGGTTAATTTTCCTAGTGATGAGTACATGCAGCAGGATTGTTTGTTTGTTTGTGACAGCCGTGTGTCAAAGTCAGCCAGCCTGAGCTGTGGAGGAGGGAGATGAGGTTTCCATATACTGCCCGTGCTTGCTCAATAGCATTCATTTGGAGAGCGCCATGTTTATGTCCCATTGCTCTTATGTCTCATTTTATGCTGAAAGTGTCACGGAGTGCCTCTCTTCAGGACCCCGAGGGCTGTGGGCAGTGTCTTGGGTGCCTGGCCCACAGCAGCAGTCCTTTTCACCACACAGCTTAAAACCATTCCAGAGGAAGGAATAAGAGCCATTTGTTCTCTTAGGATATTCTTACAGCAGTTTTTCAAATTCTTTCCTTCTTTTCTAATGTTCACCTTTTTTCCATTATGTTGATACACTCTTTATTGCTGTGTGTTTAGACCCCAGTTATGATATTATTGTTTGTATTCACTGCATATCACTCTTATGGCTCTGAAGCTACAATGAATCTCAGTTCTCTGGATGGAGAACTCTGTAGCTGGACTGAAAAGATGCAGCTGGAAAACTCAGTAATACAGGTGCACTGGGAAAACCCACATGCATCCTTCAAAACTACATTCCTTTGTTCCAACAGTATTACATTATTTAATTACACAACTCCCAAATCCATTCATGCCTCTGGTTGGAAAGTATGCAGTGTCTTTTATATGATTTTTTTTTTCCTGTAGGCTTTCAGAAAGATTTTTTAATTATTTTTTATCAGACATGAAAGGATTTTTATCTGAATTACTCTCTGGTCCTTACTTGTATTTCAATACCACTGTTACTGGAAGGACTTCTTCATATTGATACTGATGATAATTTCAGATTTCTTTGTAGCGAGGTATCTGATTATGTTGTAAGTAAGACCAAGTGCATTTATTTAGTTTCCCTGAGGATGATGTTTTATCTTTTGCTTTATAGCATTTCAAACTTTTGAGTCTGCTGTTTGTAAAGTATTGCCTGTATTGTGCATCTGGGAAATTCCTCATGGGGTAGTGATAGCCGCTATCTGCAGGCTTCGTGAAAAGCAGGTTTAATGATCGTTCCTTATAACCTTTAGTCAGCAATAACACTGTGTGTAATGAACATGTTGTCATGTTCATTCCTATTCCCTTTTGTATTTTTATTAATTATTCACCAGGTTGTTCAGCTAGAAGTATCAGAAGACATTAAGTCAGGCAGAAGGCATAACTTACATGACAATATCTATTCCCAGTATAGATAGCTCTTTCTTTCTAGATAATTTTCATGAGCTTGAAACTCTGTATTTCATTAAAACAAAAAACTTCATTGGAAAAAAAAATCCTGTCTGTAGTTGTCCCTCTTTGTGTGGGTTTTAAGGAAAGAAATCTTGAATTTTGGAAGAGCCTGAAGTTAAAAATGATCAGCCCTTATTTTCTAATAATTTAAAATTTTTGCAGAGGAGGGATCGTGTAGGTCAGACATCCCTTAGGGATTGTGTTGTGGGGGGGTGCCACGGTCCCAGTTAGGACACGTCCATCATGCAGCTGCTGAGGAGCACAGGGATCTTTGAAGAACTGTCAGCGGCTTGTCTTTATCCTTGGCATTGCTTTCTCACCCGTGTGAAATGATGCGTCCTGCTTTAGTTCTCGTTCTGGTCACAGTAGTGTTCTTTTGGAAGTGTTTTCTTTGGGAGGTTTCCGAGGTGCTGTTAAGCTTCCAGACCAAACTGTCAGAGTGTGTTGTGGTTTGCAGGCAGAACTGGCAAAAAAGGTGTCTGTTCTCACAACCTCAAATAAGAGCAAGATTGAAAAAGTAAAATCTGGGTCACTGCTTGTGATGAGTAAGCAGTTACCAGGGCATCAAGCCGTTTTTCCCCCTTTGGGAAATTGTAAAAGAACGTCATAGCAACAAAATCCCAGTGCAGTTTGTTAGGCCTCCCTTACCTATGAAGGTTCTGCTACAAGTTACTATTTTTGCAGTTTTGGACTGTTATCTTTAACAAGGTTTCACTTTCTTACTTTCTGTGCTTTCCCTGCTAGGTAGGTTTTTTTTTCATGTGGAACACTATAGATCATATTAATCTATAGAATGTTTTACTGAAGTAAAATTGGAGTTTTATGGAATAAAAGAACAAGTTTAGCAGTGCCATAAAGTTACAGTAGACAGTAGCACTCTAGGCAGGATGAAGAAGATGGAAATTGTAACCCCAGAAGTCAGTGTAATTCAGTTTAACAGACTGGGTCACTAATTCTCATCTTCACTTGATAATTTTAGCTCTAGGCGGGAAATGCATTTGCAGATCCGAAGGGAGGAGAGCGATATGACCTGTCTGACAACCAAGTTCTGTGTTTTGCTCTGATTTTTTTCAGTGGCTGTCTCTCTGAGGTCTCTCATCTGTAAAATAGTTTAGCCAGCCCAGTGGCACCCGCTTTGGTTTAGTGTTTGTGAGGTGTTTTGGCCACTCCAAGTCCTCCTTCAGCGCTAGTGATCCCTCAGGTCATGTGTGGAAGGGAACTGGCAGTCCCACTTCTGCTGGGTAGGATAAAGAGCAGGAAGCCGAGGGAGGGCTGAGCCCAGGACAGACCAACCATTCCTGGCTTCGGGAGGGTGTCTGGAGCCTCCTTCATCAGGTGCCCTGGGAGAGAATCTGCTGTGAGTTCTGGTGATCCCAAGAGCCTTTAGGCAACTTGAACCACAGATCCATCTAATACCAGATCCGTGTGGATCTGCAAGGAGTAAGCCCACAGGTCTGTGGATTTGGGAGAGGGAAAGGCAGGTGGTGCAGGTGAGACACATCACGCCATACGAGCGGAAAAGTGAGACACATCACACCATACGAGAGGAAGTGCCTTGTCACTGCCCCGTGCAGGGGCCATAAAACTTCTTTCCCCTTGTCACTTCCTGACAGGAACCTGCAGGCAGAGTACGACCGCCTGAAGCAGCAGCACGAGCACAAGGGTCTGTCTCCACTGCCGTCCCCCCCGGAGATGATGCCAGTTTCGCCGCAGAGCCCCCGTGATGCTGAGCTCATTGCAGAGGCCAAGCTGCTGCGCCAGCACAAGGGCCGCCTGGAAGCCAGGATGCAGATCCTGGAGGATCACAACAAACAGCTGGAATCGCAGCTGCACAGGCTGAGGCAGCTGCTGGAGCAGGTGAGTCCTCAGGCGTTTCTTCCAGGTCTCTGAAGAGCAAATTTCCAAAGAGGGTGTGAAGTATTATCAATAACAAGAACATACCAAGAAATCGCATCTGTAGAGGCGAGTCAGAGAAAAGTACAAAACTGTTTTAGAGGCTGCAAATGACAATGTGAAATCAGGTTTCAGTGCTCCTATTTCGTCTTCTTCCTTGTTTTATTCAGAATTAAAATGCATTTGTTGCATGGATGAATTTACTGAAAAACAGACTGAAAATTGTGTGTATTCATGCAATAAATAAAAATTACAGAGGTGTAAAGTAGTGAGCTGTTAATAGCAATGTCTTTTTTCTTCAATTTCAGCCACAGGTGGATGCCAAGGTGAATGGTACAACACTGTCATCTCCTTCTACCTCTTTGCAGAGGTCAGGCAGCAGTCAGCCAATGCTTCTTCGTGTAGTTGGCAGCCAGACTTCAGAAACCATGGGTAAGATGATGAAGCTCAGTTTGTCGCAAAAAAAAATTAATGTCCCATTTTCCAGGAAAAAATCCTTAAAGGCAGAAAACTCTTTTCTGTTTAGTTCAAATGAAATGAAGTAGGCATTTGCAATGATCTTCAATGTCATCTGGCTGTTTACACTTTACATCTTCATTATGATTCAGGCTTTGGTTTTGATCATGATGCACCCAGTAGCTTGGATATTTTGCTGTTAAACACAAAGCTCAGCCAGGGCTTGACTTCTGAAAACAAATGCGGTTGAAAAGCTAACTATTGTATTCAAACTGACTTTCAGTTATTAAACATGACATGACTGACTTAAATGTACATAATATTAATTATGGCTAAGAGACTAAATGTATGATTAGTCATCTCCATGTTAAGTGATGTGATCTTACTTTTAATATGTTGTGGCTCAATCATTAGGATGGAGCTGTCACTCACGGGCTCATCTAGTGGCTTTTCTAAGTATCACATCAGATGTGATAATGAACATCATAAGAATTGTGGAGTAAGGTTATATAATAATATTGTGTAGCTGGAGATTGGAATTATTATTTTGGTGCTTTTAGTAACTTCCATGTGGCACTTTCCTAATTTCCTGTCTGTTACATAATTAGTAAGTATTTATTACCAAGTGGCAAGGATTTTCTGCTAGTAAAAAAGCAATCAATCTTTTCAGCATCCTTAAGCAAATGCACTTACATCACTTCAACAAGATGATGTTTCAAGTCTAATGATAATATTCAGCTTCATACAGAGAAATTTATTTTATGTATATTAGTGAGAGACCTAAGTGAGAGCTTTTCACTGCTGTTAGTGAAAGTATCAATGGCAGTGAGAAATTTAACAGGAGGGCACATTCTGCTGTGTCTAAAGTGCTGTTGTCATGGGAAAGGCAGCTTTTGGGGGGGGCTTTTTCTTCTATTCCAAGTATAACCAATAATTTCAGCCTATAACCATATCAAACAAGATGGGTTCTTTAAAATCTGCAATTAAAAATGTGAAATAAATAGTACCTTTAGCAATGCTGAAGTTGAAATCCTGAGGGCAGGAGTACAATCACAGGTAACAGGAATTTATGGAAAAAGTGAAAATGGACGTTTCATTAATCATCCTACCAGTGGGAAAATATTTTTTATGTATGCTATACACAGGAGTAGATAAAATGTATTAGTAGTGTGTAATTTGCATCACCTTTCTGGAGGAATTTCTTCACATAAATTAAATTATTTAAAATACAATTAAAAGAAAAGATAGGAAGGCAGTGTTTCCCAGCCATCTTATTAGAAGTCTTGTAGTTTTATATTTCATTCTGTAGTGGAACAAAATACAAAAACATGCTTCTTTTCATTTGACTCAATATAAAATTATTCCCATTTCCCTCACGAGACTGGAATTAATTGATTAACACGATAGAGTCATATAAGCTGCTAAAACATTTTAAAGCAAATATTTAGACATAAGTTGATTTTATTTGATTGGTTCGATTGAGGGAGTATGTGGGAGGACAGAGAGATGTTATCAGTACTGAGACTCAGCAGAGCCACACTGTTGGCAGCAGGGAGTGGAGCTTATAAAAAGAATTACTAACCGGGCTAACAAACTGCAACTAATTCAGTTTGCCAAGGGTCCTTTCACACTAGAAAGCTTTGCTTGCTAGGCTCAGAGTTTTCTGAAGCGCAGCTTAAAATACTCCTTAAATGTGAAGGGAGACAGAGTGGCATTGTAAATAATGCTCCCATGAAGCAGCCATGTGCCAGGAATGAGGGAGCCATAATTTTTGAGAAAATACTGAGGATCTCTTGGCGTCTCAGGCAATGAGGCACGGTAGTGGTAGCTTCTATATGTTTTTCTCTCTAAAATTAGACCTTAGTTGTTTTTTCATTTGAAAACCCACTGCACTTTTGTCTTTCTGCTTTCCTGAGGAGAGATTGCTGTGAAAGGTGCTCCACCAGCAGTGTTGTGGTAAAAGCAGTGACCCACTCAAACCCTCATTTGCAACTAGAACTTTTTCCTTGTTAACTTGAAGTACACCTGCGCAAGTGGAAAGATTCTGCTTTTCTCCTCATGGAGTCACAGTGGGGAAGTCCTTATCCTTGGCCTTTCTCCCCCAACAGGGTAGCAGCAGAGGGGAGGTTCTCTGACGTGTATGAGGCAAGAGGCTATTCTGAATTTTGATTTGTTCAGGTACCACCAGAATATTTGAGACTCACTTAGTTCTCTAAACCTTTTGTAGAAACACAGATGGGGGAGGCTCTTTTGGGTAAAGAGATGAGACTGAGCTCTGAAGGTATCTTTACTTCTGTCAAGTTGCTTGGCTGATACCTTATTTTGTCCTTTACAAGAAAATGCTCAGAAAAAATCATCCAAATGAGGAAAAAAAATAAGATAATGCATTTTAAATAAAAAATACAACATTTTTGAGGGTTGGCAGTTCAGCTTGTATCAGTACTTATATGAGGACATTTGGAAATTGGTGCCTGTCTTCAGTTCTTGACCAGGACAGCAGAACCACTGCCCTTCAATTGTGATCTTTAGGAGGCTTTCTTCAGGCTGATAAAATTCTCATCCTGGGTAGAGGCAGCAAGATCTTGCTCTGAGTTTTTCACCTTGACATTCAGCAGAGGCTGCAAGGACATTGCTTTTGCTGAGACACCTCTGTCAGTGCAACAATACCTGTTGTGAAAGTAACTCATGGTGTGAGTTGATTTGTGTGAACCCAGCACCACTCGAAAGCCGGACAAACTGCAAGCAGCCTCAGCAATTATTTTTAGACCATGAATAGAATAAAAGAAGCTGATACAAAGACCATCACTTATTTGAATTAAGTGCTTCGTGCAGACACTCTATCCCATTTCTTGTGCAGGAGTGGGAGAAATCACTCTTGCTCAGAAGTAACTCTTGTTAAACTCCTAGCTTAAATACAGGCAGCCCTGAAGTGCTCCTTTCATATCCCTTTTTCTAGGTTTTTCACTAGCATGGAGCACCTCAGCGTTTAAAGAATGTAAATGTTAACGGAAAATCAGACAGTTTCCTACTCAAATAGGGCAAGATGTTAGAATAAAGGGTCATTAAGTCATTTTCAAAAGAAGTATGTAATTCAGTTATTACAGCAGGCAAAATTGCTTTTGTGTTTTAGTAGGGATAAAAGACATCGAGTAAAAAAGGAGAATCTCACTCAAAGTATATCCTTTAGGTGTATTTTTTTCCAGTTACTTTATTTATATTGGAGAGTAGGATCTGCATTAAAAAAACATACAGATTTTAGTTATATGAAACCATGAGCAAAAAAAAAATCCAGTAAAAATAAAAGGTATTGAATTTCCCATTTAGCTGCTGCCCTATAATCAGGTTATAGAAATTATTCAGTAGGAGAAATGTATTTCGCTTTATTAAACTGCTGCTAAACCCTTTTACAGTACAATTGAGTGTTCTTGGAGCGCCGATCTGATGCAATTAAACTGTCAGAAATATTAATACTGATGCAGATGAGAATCTGGGTTTCTACTGATTTGCACAGCTAGGCAAAGCAGTGCCAACATGAACCCAGCACTATTAGAAAGCTGCTCAACAGCAGCACTCACAACAGCAATTTCTTTTTCCATTAATAGAATAAGAGCAGCTGAAACGATGAGTGTCATTTATGGAATTAGATGTTCCTAGCAGACATTTTACCCTACTTCTTTTACTAGAGTCAATTATTCCTTAAATCCCTTTTTACGAATTAAAATAGTTTTAATTGTCTCAATTGCCTCATTTAATTTACTTTAGATCCTTAGAAAGAAAGAGAACAGTAACAGTCAACAAAATTCACCTTTGAAATTTTTATTGTACACTAAGCAGAAAAACAGCCTTAGCTTTGAGGAGGACTTGGGCAATACAGACTGTTAGCACAGGCTCTCATGCAGTGGTGTGGATTTGCTTTGCAGGTGAGGATGAGCTGCTCAGCCCTCCCCAGGACACAAGCACAGGTTTGGAGGAAGTGATGGAGCAGCTCAACAACTCCTTCCCCAGCTCCAGAGGTGAGCGCTGCTGCCTGAGGCAGATGAGAGGGAAGAAGATAAAAGTGTTTTCTGTTCCTTGATGTTTTCAGGAGGTTGTGTTTTGGTATCAGGCTTTTTGCTGCTCTTTGTTTTCATTTTAACAATAGCTGTAGAGAAACCTGTCTTGTTTAGAATGGAGGAGCAGCCTGTTCCTCCTTACCTTAAGCTACCTCCACAGGTAGCCCTTGCTAGATATGTGCATGAAACAATGTCTATGTGAGATTCTTTCTTCCCCAAGCATTTTCTTTGCTTCCCTTTTGCCATGTTCCTTTTTTCACAGCTTTCCTTCTTTTTGGTTTATCCTCTTGATGATTTATTTTTTAATACATTCTCCCTCTGTCCTTATCCTTCTCCAAGACCATGGCATAAAATAATATTAGAGTTCTAAGTCAGAGTTCTCAACCATGTAGCCCTCAGGTCCAGAGGCATGAAGGAAAAAAGCGTGGGGTGCTTGTTTGTGCAGCATAGGCTGCACTTGTTCATATAGCCACAGCTTTTCTTTCCATTTCACTAATTCCTGTTGTTTGCTAAAAATAGGCATTTGTATTACCAGGGTTTATTTGTCCAACATTTTTTTCATTTAAGTTCTTTTCTGAGCTCAGAAGAAAATACTCTGCTGCCAAGAAAAATGGCTGAGATTCCTAGCAGGAGATGGGAACTTCGGGATATTGGCTGTTGCTGTGAAAAGAGGCTCAGCTGTGAACCTCTTGGCAAGAGAAAACCCTGGTATTGCCAGCCTGATAAGTGGATTTCAGGGGGCAAAGACTTCCTGCAGGGCCCTTCCACAAGTTTCACACATCACCCAGGAGTTCTTCTTTAGGAGATTAATGCTTTAACTACAGTACTAAGCTTTCAGTGGAGTCAGGTTTTTCTCCATCCTTTGCTTTCAAAGCAAGTTCAGCTCTCACCAGAAACCATCTGTGAGCTGTGGGATAAAAGTCAATATAAACTATGTAAGATCTCATGCTATAGATCAAAAGATGGAATCATTTAGAAAGACATCATTGAATAAAGTCTAATACAATAAATTGTCAACTGCACTCAGCTCCACCTCAACATTATGTAAAAAAGTCCTATGTCCAGCCCTTGTTTTCCCTAGATAACTGCTATGAAAAACAACCAATGAAAAGTCTTTCTAATATTGCTGTGTAGATTAAAATGTACTTACTTTTAAAGTTGCTATGTACACAAGGTTACAACAGACAGTGTTTTCTCATTAGTGACCATCATTAGTGTAAATATGTTGTACATAGAATTTGCAGTCATGTGTCTAGATGTAGGTATCCCATGTGTAAAAATATTCACCAAATGTGATATCTAATTTGTATTCATAGGTGATGACCCTGGCAGTGTTTCTTTTTAAAAACAAGCTTAGCTTTCAGTGAAATAGGAGCAATTTATGAAAAAAAAATTTAATGAGATATTTGAAATAGAGTGGTTCATTTCCTGTGTAGAATAAACAGGTAGAGGTCAGTTTGTTAGACATCACCTTCTGCTCACTGAGAATAGGAAATGGTTTTTTTATCTTATTAGTGAAAAATACAAAGCTTCATGAAGCAAACTGAGAGAATATAAAATTTAGTAGGAAAAAGAAATTAAATTGATAATATCAGATCATATTTTAGTTTTGTAAATTAAGCTGTAGTAGCTTCAGATTTTCATTCTCACAATGCAAAATGTGGTCATTTAGCTAGAGGGAAAGAATGTATTCCCTTATTTTGTTTCTTCATTCAGTTACTGTGTTGAAAATGTAGTAGATGGTCACAAGCATCCACAACAGGTGCTGCAGCTGCTTTCCTGTCTGACTGGCAGCCATGGAGAACAGAAATAGTCTCTGGTTGGATGGAGGGCTGTGAGTGAGGAGGGGGCCCAGCCTTTGACGTGAGTGCCCCTCAGCCAAGCCATGAGAAGAGCTCCTGGTGCAGCAGCCAGGAGCAGGCACAGCCCAGCAGAGCCAAGCTTCCCACAGGACTTTGCTTTTAGGTCTTGGACAAGGCACTGCCAGGCTGAACCAGAATCTGCCTCTTCCCCGCTCCTGGGCTACCCAGAAAGATTAGTCCAGCTAGGAAAGGAACTTGTTCATTTTTTTGGGAATTGTACCAGGTTTTGGCTAAAGAGATTAGGACTTCAATTATGTTTTTCTGTTCTGCATGTATCTTTTGATGTATTTGCATGAATGCCACATTAGTGTAATTCCTTTTGGCTGAGGTATATGAATGATCAGGCTCTCTGTAAGAAACAGTTTGTTCTACAGCCAGTGCAAATGGATTTCCATTCACTGGTTGATAGAGGCTGCTGAGAGCTCATGTAAACTTCTGTTACTGAAGCTTTCTTCTATTCCCAATTTAAAAATTCAGTCAAATTCAACTGCATACACAAATTTTATATCCAACATCTGACGTGCTTCAGCCTCATGAAGACTTTCAGTGTGACATGAAAGATGCTGGGGTCAGTCAGATTCCACAGGCATCAGGGATCTCCAATTTAAAATTTTCAAGACTGCAGGAAAAAGAAAAGGAAGTACAGAGTTGATTGGTCTCAACAAACTACTGAAATCAGGAAATAGTTGTTGAGAGGTGTAATCTGTATTTCAGATTTCTAATCTTTAACAGAAGATCTAAGAGCAGTTGCAGAAGAGAGAAAGCAGTTTGGCAAAGCGGCCTGAGAAGAGAGCATAATGTTAAGGACTCAGGCGTGGTGCAAGTGAAATTTTGTTTCTTTCCAGTACAAGTTGCACTGCGTGTCAGGTTACAGGTGTGAATACGTACCTTAAGTAGGTGCTCAGGAAACAGAAGAATAAACCTAAACAAGCAATAGCACATATCTATAAACAATATTTTTGTTATATTGATTCTTATTAAGCAGAATTAAAAAAATGTTCAGATACCAGAAATGCAATCTGGCATTCAGAAATAGGCTGTGATACAGGAGCTGAGGGAGCTTTGGGGAAAAGGAGGCTCAGGGGAGACCTTATCACCCTACAAGTACCTGAAAGGAGGTTGAAGCAAAGGTGGGAGTTGTTCTGTTCTCCCAAGTGTCAGGCAGTAGGACAAGGTGAAATGGCCTTAAGTCGTGCCAGGAGAGGTTTAAATCGGATATTAGGGAAAAATTTCTTCAGGAAAAGAGTTGTCAAGCATTGGAACAGGCTGCCCAGGGAAGTGTTTAATCAACAGCCATGGATGTATTTCAAAGACACGTAGATGTAGTACCTAGGTACATGGTTTGGTGGGGGGCTCAGCAGTGCTGGGTTAACAGTTTGCCCCAATGGTCTTAAAAGTCCTTTCCAACCTTAATGATTTTATGAAATGATGTTTCCTTTGTGGCCTGTAAAAATAAGCATGTTAAATTTCAAGCTAAATATCAGCATGTCACAGCATAGGGAGTGGCAGGCCTTTTACATCAGGGACATAATTCTGGGTGTCCTATTGCCATTAGAATAACAACAACTTGGAGGAGTTCAGAACAATATGACAAAAGCAAACTGCATTTTGAAGGCTTTGGTTGTGAGAAAAGTTCAGAGCTGAACAGGCAGTGAAGAGAGGAAAGGACTGAATTTCTGTGCTTGGGTGCACAGATGTGTAGTTGAGCATCACAGACATATTTAGCCTAAATATTGTCAAAAACACCTGAAGAGTAAGACTTGCTCAGATTGGGAGATAGTTTACTAAAGTGAGTAGCAGCTCTTATTTTGGAGTTCCGAAACAAAGCAATAAAAAGCAATAGTAATTGTCACTCACCTGGAGATAGATTCCTTAAGATTATGTTTTTCAAGCTTTTGCTGCACAAAGTTGTTTTTTAAAGGGCATCAAGGCTTCACAGCATCATTTTGAAAGTACTTCAGAGAAGCAAGTGCAAAGCAGATTGTGTCATAGAGCTGTATAAGCAGGCGTCAGATGCAACAACTTAAGTACCTTTTACCAGGTTTTTCATTTGTTGGTTTCTTCAGTTTAACCTTGTAGCAGTTCTTGGCATTTCCTAAGGAGGACTTTCCTGTTCCTTGCACAGCTGGCTGTTGGTGCCCAAAGCTGTTTCATTTCTGGAGAGAGAAATTCTGCTGAATACCTGATAATTGCTGTCCTTAAGGAATTTTTCTTTCCTTTTTATCTGTAAGGTTTCCCATCCACTCCTCTTTTACTTTGCTGCTCCCAGCAAATTCACAACTGCTGCAGCTGCTTCAAACAGCTGCTGTGCTAACTCAAAACAGATGTCAAAGCCAGAGGTCTGACATTTAGTGGAAATCTACCATTAAATGCCACCTCAGTGGTTTATTTGACCCTGCTCGATAATGGGCCACAGAGGAAAACATTTTCACGCCGTATTTGTGCCCAAACTACTAAATCTCCAGGGAACTGGTTGACAGTTGGAAAGCAAGATTGGCAGGCCTGTATTTTCAAAGCCAAATTCATCTCTTCTGCAGCACTGAGGACGAACAAGTTACACCATTTCAGGGGGCTCTCTTGGTGGACCAGGCTGAGTTCTGGAGTTATGGTTTCATGGCAAATGCTTTCCATGAATGAAGCTTAAAGTATTTAGGGGCAGAAGTTCTTGAGCTAACTGAAGCTGGTGAGAGGGCTTCACAGATTTGCAGTGCTGGCCCCTTCTGGGACATAATGAAGAAGTGGGAACCAAAACTGGTTAGAAATGAGACCATGATGGCTTAAAAGAGCTAAGAGGCCGTGACATAATGTGAGAACATTTGGACAGAGACTGGTCCTCACGATTTCGCATACTCTTGCTTAACACAGTTGTGGTGTGGTGCAGTGAAATTACAAGACCTCAAGCAATAAATGAATGGTACTAAGAATAGCACCCTTTTTTAGGAGTTTTGTTTTTATCTCAGTCACATTAAAACACACCAGTCACATTTTCTCCTCTCACTTGTGCATCAGCCAGGCTCTGTCATGAATGGGACTTACGTCCTAAGTGGAACTAGCAACTTTCAGCACGGCAAATAACGCAGTCTCTCTTATTCTGACAGCAAAATGCCTCATGATGTAGACTTTCCACACTTTACTGAGTCAGTGACAGAGTACCCTGGAGTTACTGTACTGTGGAGTATTAATACTCTTCCTTAGCCTCTCCTGGATCATGTCACCTTTTCTGTGCTGTGGTACTGCATCCCACCACAGTGAGCCCAGGTGACTGAGACCCCTTATTGCTCCCCTTTTGCACAGCAGAACTGATCTGGCTGAGCTTCTCTGCAGGTGGGACAGTGATGGGGTGGACTAGGTCTTCCCTGTTTTGTAATGCCCAGTTCTGGTGTAAACTGAGAATATGGTAATGAATTTAATAAAAGCTGAACAGGTTTTTTTTGTTTGTTTTGAGAAAAAAGCCTCTTTGCAGACCCAGATCTCCCTTTTGTGCAGCCTGTCCCTTTCCTGAGCTCAGTGAGAAAGGGCAGTGCAGTAGTTGCTTTGTGCTCTCTGTTTTGACCTGAATCTGCAGCGACTCCTGCATGAAGTTTTTGGTGGTGCCTCTGATTTCTGGCTTGATGTAGTCACTTGCTGTGTACCTTTGCCTGTGATGCAATGCCATGTAGCTTTCCAAAAGAAATAAAAAGAAAAACTTTTCTATTTTGTAAGGGCAGGAAATGTTGATTTGAGCAGAAATAATAGATAATTAGGCACCCACGGATTGCGTACCAGTGTTTTGCTGCCTTACAGAATACAAATTTTCGGAACTGTGGCAGTACAGACAATCTTCTTCCTCTGCAATTTATGCCAAACCATACTCCTTGCCTTAAAACTTAGAAACACACATTCATTCATATGCAGAGAAGAAAATAACATAAAATCCATTAAACCCTTTTTAATCTTCCTCCAGAAGAAATTGGCTGTTGCTGTAGTAGTGTGGATCTTTGCTGCATTTAACAAATTCTAGGGCTGATTACTCACCACAGACTGTCTTCACCAGCTGTTTTGTGTGGTGCTGAGTTACCCCAGTTACCTTCAAATACATTCATTTTCAAGCAGAATCCAGTCTGTCTCATGTAGATTTAAATTAAATACTGTGTAGCTGCAGTTGTTCATGCTCATGCAGACAGTATTTTGTTTGTTGGCAGATTTTCTCTTCTCTCTTTTCTCTTCTTGACCCAAGCTAAACTGTGGACCCAAGGTAATCTCCTGCTGGGTCCCATTCCTGCCTCAGGACTCTGTCAAACCAAGCTGTACTGTGCTGCAGTTTCTGGAGTCCTTAGGCTGACCTAAACCCTTGGGCTCTTCCTCAGAACATGACCAAAGCATGCAACAGATTTTGTATCTTCCAGAGATTTTCTGTTACATGATTGATATTGGTGAGATACTCTCATCTCCCCTTTTGGAAAGCATTTTTTTAGGGAATTTGTGACTCCTGGTAAAAGTGCCAGAGGAGGTCTCAGGCTCTGTAGATACACATGTAAGTCCTAGAAGGTTAAGCAGGCCTGTGAGGTGGAGTCCTTAGAACTGAAGTGACACCTCTGTGCACCAGCACGTGTGGTACAGACATCACTGGAGTCGAGATTTCACTTAGGACCAGAGTGCAAACCCATGTGCAGAGCATGTTGTTACTGAACCTATTGCTATCATTTCTAATAGGAAGTGTGCTGCTAGGGAGAGGGAGAGGGGCAGGAAGGGCCTTAAACTTCTCTGTTCAGTAAATGGTAACCTCTGCTGTCCAGGCCTTCAGAGGCTGCCCCAGTCCTTTCCATTGCCTGGAGTTTGTGGGAGCTGTGGCTCAGACCCATGCTGGTCAGTGATGCCATTCCCTCACCTCCTCTCCTGTACTGCCTCTGCTCAGCCTTGCTGTGCTGTTGGTCCTTGTGCTGCAACTTGTAAAATACCCATAAAGCTGTTTATTGCCTCTCTTCCCTTCTCCTGTGGGCTGCCATAGAGCAAAACTCGACAGCAATTAGGTTACTGTTATACTGACTGGTGTGTTGTCCCATATGTGTCTGTCTCTCTCGCCGGTGTCCCACACATCATTTAAAATTGCATCATTTATAGCAGCTCTGGGGCAGAGATCATCCTACAGCATCTGCTGCAGTGACTTTCTCACTAGGACTGCAAGCATG
The DNA here is from genome assembly GCA_013400315.1 of Bombycilla garrulus. NCBI lineage: Eukaryota > Metazoa > Chordata > Aves > Passeriformes > Bombycillidae > Bombycilla > Bombycilla garrulus. The sequence goes on from VXBU01007950.1 coordinate 245,358, forward strand.
GCCACTGCAGAGCTGCCAGTAGTGTGACAGTGACAGGGGGACACTGCTTCTGGAGACGGCAAGACTGTTACTGGCTGTGTGGTGCAAAGGTGGTCAAAGGGGTGTTTCTGCTGTTGATTAACACCTGGCTTTACTTTCCTAAAAACAAAATATGCTATGAGAAGTGTTTGAGAAGAATCAGCATGATCAAAGTATGGCTTCTGTGAAGACTTGTTAGGAGCATCTTTGCAGCTAAACCCATTATCAAGTCCATTTTGGTAGTACTTGAACATGATTAAATACTTCGGGGTTTTTTTCCCTTTTTCACTTGAACTTTTTTTCTGTTTCTCCCTCTGCCCCCTCAGTTTTACCATGCTTGCAGGTCAGCATGTTACAAATGTGTTTTGTAATATATTTATCCTGAACGTGAGCATGTTGCATTCCAGTGTACTTCTGTAGGTCTGAAATATGTGTGTACACAGAGGCACCTCTGTCAACGCATACCTCAGTGTATGAAGGCCACAATACAATGTAAAGTGTCTGGGTAAATTAATTTGACATTGGGGAAAATATTTTTACCACTTACGCTGATTTCTAGAAGTACTCAAATTTGCTAACAAGAATGCTCAGAACGTGAGTTCGGATCTTGTCTGTAGTCCTTATTCACAACTGACAGGTGTGTAAGTTGGTGTTAGTAGTTTCCTCAAGTGTTTTTGAGAGGTTAAACCAAGCTGCAGGTTACAGAACTGCTGTTGAATGAATCAGCTCGGATTCATCAGTGGATTTCAGTGCACTTTTGGTCTTTGTTTAAGCAGAAATGCATTTTTTTCATGCTAAATTTGTAAATGGAGATCGAAATGTCTTTTACAGTATAAAATACATATTCATGTGTGGTTTTGTTTTTTCATTTCTTTCTGATATTTATTCCACTTGCTCTCTTTGTTCCTAAAGGAAGAAATGCCCCTGGAAAGCCAGTGAGAGAGGTTAGTGAGACACAGGCTCACTGCCATGGCTTCTGTTTGTCACAGCTTGCTTTCTGTGCCCAGCATGTGTGTGACACAGCACGGGGTTGCTTGGGTTTGGTGAAGGGTGGGGGTGGTTTTATTTTGCTGTGAGTTTTGTTTGGTTTTGCCGAGTGCCTTCCCCATATGTGCTGTAACAGTGGTGTACCTCTCAACTTTCAGTGGAGACAATGTCAGCTCAGGGATCTGCATTTTCTTACACACTCCCAGAGGTGGAAATTCAGGAAGGGAGAGGAAAAAATAATACATTGAAATTAAGCCTCTGAATGATAAATGTTGTCTGTAAATATGCTGCAGTCATTGACATGTTCTGTTGCTCTTGTGTGTAAGCACAACAGGGAGACTGAGGTCTCTTGCTGTTCTGCTTACAAACTCTCTGCTTATTTACATACATGTGCCAGTATACCAACCATCATCTCCAATGGTTAAATAGTTTTTTTATATTTCTTTAGAAATCTGAGAGTTGAGAGGTATAAGAGATTCAGGTGTTTTAATTTCCTGATGTACTACTGCAGAATGAAGAATGCTACTAACATTCACCAGCTCCACAGTGTTGTGTTCAGCAATGCAAATGGACCATGGTTTTCACTGTGCACTTTGGACATGGTTGGTTTGATGCAAAATAGGTTTTGGAATTTGTGTGTCACTGCTCATTAATGGAGGAAAGTGTTTTGCACTGTGTTGTCACAGCTCCTTTGAAAGCATTTCCAGAGAGCCTTGATTTTTCCTCTGTGAAGCTGCTCTTCACTCGCCAGCCAGATACAGCTTTTGAAAGATGAATTTCTAGTGAAAATTATTATTAAAGATAAAATATTCAGAGACTGCCTGAGTGCAGTTGCAGTAGCTGTGAAATGACCTTTTCTGCTCAGAAGACGTTTGGTGTGGATGAGGCAGGAATTGAAGGGTAACCTGGTTTGCAAACTTCTGCTGGTACAGAGGGGTGGGCTCATGGAAACACAGGGCACTGGGGTTCTCAGCAGAGCTGCTGTGAACCCCCAGTCACTGCCAGGGCACCCTGGGAATGCCAGGATTTGTCCTGGTGTGGTGCTGTGAAATACAGAGGTTCTCTGCTGTGGCTGTAGTTGGTGGGGCAGGTTCAGCTGCTTCAGGGTATAAGATCTTTGGTACAGATTAAGTCTGTCCTTGAATGGTAGGTCCTCATACGGATCAAAAAAGAGATGAGCATCAGCAGACTGTACCAATCCAGAAATTGTATGGAAAATACTTCACATTCAGCCCTGCTTGTTCTCAGCTCATATAGTCTGAGAACTGTTCTCCAATTCAGCAAAACACGTCATTGATTTCCACTATGCTCATTGTTATTTATGCATATTACTTAAAAAAACTTCTTCTGCAAAAGGCATACTCAATACAAGTAATTAAAAAAAGAAATTAAAATTGGCATGTTCTACCAGATCTGATTCCAGCAGTTTAACCCTAAAAAATTGACTTCAGTGAACTACTCTCCACTTTCTGGCTCAGTTTGTGCTCACTAATGGTTCCAGAGGGACCTTGGTAACTTGGAGAGCTGAATATAAAATGTAATTGTCCACCTGCTTATAAAGGATACGAGCTAAGGTATAAAATAGCTTCTGATTTAGGTGTGAGTCTGTATGTGCAAAGGCAGATCCTGTGGTTTAAAACCCACCTGGCCAGGTTTTGATTCCATTACTCACATTTGGTATTGTCTCTGTGTGTAATCCCATGGATTTAGTGGCATTACTCAATATGAGTAAGGCTATCAAAACCCAAGTCACCAACAGGAAGGATTTTTCTTTTGTCAGGAGAGGGTTAGAAATCTCTTCTGCTAGAAAAGGCTCTGCATTGTGTTGGGATTTCTCGATTTACTTTCCATCCACTCTTTCAAGTCTGAATGTTCCACATTTATTTCTCTGACAAGCTGTAGTATAGGACTGGATATCTGTTACTGTGCCCACACCTATGGGCCTTGATCCCATTTGAGCCTCTAAAGTAAATTCAGCAGATGTGAAACACAGCATTCTCTGTATGACCAGAAGTGAGGTAGTTCATGTCTGCAGAAATAGGTGTCTTCTGCTTTCCAAGCAAATGGCAGCTGTGGATTTTATAAGTTGAAGTTAATACTGTCCATGTCCTTTTTGAGCTTTATTGCTGCATTTCAAAGTGTCTACTGATTTTTTTTCTTACACAGCAGCATTTTTCAACCTTTCAGTGCCTCAAGCATGGATAAGACTTTCTCAGCTTTAAAGTTAAAAAAAGAAGATTGGAATTAATGCCTTCTTTGATAGCATTACTTTAAGAATATGAATAATAATAGAAAGTTCTGATTTTTATTTTTCTAAGTGCTTTTAGGACAGTATTTCTCTCATTTGTGTCTTAATTAAAAATGTCGATGTCCTACATTTCAGTACTAGAGAGGGCGAGTGAGCAGCACTCAGTGGCAGCAGCAGAGCCCTGTGGAAGCAGTGACCTTGAGCACTAGTTTAGGTACAGACATGGCAGAAGGGGGTGCACTCATTGCACATACAGTACCAGGTAACCATCATGTCTTTTGTTCCCAGCTCTTTGCAGTCTCAGTTGACCTGGATGTTACTCCTTTCTCCAAGAGAGGCAAAAATCCAGCTGGCAGTGCAGTGCCACCCAGCTGAGGGTCTGACAGTTGTGTGGCTGGACACAAGCACCACCTGCTCCTCTGCCCATCTCAGGGCTGTCCCAGAGACCAGGGTCTCCCTGCTGCTGCATTTTACAGTCCAGCTGTCAACACAAACTGCAGTCAGCAGTGCTCTGTGGTCATGCTCTGAGCTCTAACCTCAGACAGCTCTGGAGAAGACACAAGTGCTCAGTTTTTATGCAGAAGAAATCAGGAGCTGTGCTGGAGAGGGAGTGTGGATGTTGTGGGGGAGAGGGAGCTGTATCTCCTTAATCACTGCAGCATGCATCTGTGCAGCTTTTGAGGAGGGAGACCAGATTCGAACCATGCTTATTTCAAAAATATGATATCAATTAACAGAGAAAGAAAAGAAAGTACTGTCAGACATTTCTGTAATTTTTAGGTATTACAGAGTACCCAGAGATTCATGGATCCATAAGGACTTTTAATAGCCTGAACAATGTAACAGTTTATACCTACTGTGGCATATGTCTGAAAGGGTTTTTGGTGTGTGTGTTTTTGGTTGAAGTTATTCTTTCTAGACCTAGCCCTTTTTGACAGAGCAAAACAGTATTAATTTCTGAGGATGCAGTTTAGCAGTCTGGGTTGTTCTAAGCCTAAAAAGGGGTGACCAGTCTCCCTGGGAAATGAGCAGTGCTGAAATCCTGAAGAGCCCTGGAGTTTTCTAGAAACAGCAGATCACAACAAATCTGAATGTGAGCCCATGACCCCACAGGCAGCATCTCACAGCTGGCTACCCAGTCACAGCATCTCTCTGGTTATGCCACAGGGGTATCTACCCATAAATTCATGGGAATTTATGTATGGGAATATACCAGAGGGGTATATTCCCATAATTCATGGAGTTTAAGTCAGAGTTTCAGGTGAGTAGAGCAGCTCAGTGCTTCCGTTTGCACAAGCATCTCCCACATGTCCTTGATTTCATATGGCTTCATCAGATTTTCACTTGTGATAGTGTAAATTGCTGGATTGATCTCAGTCTGCATGATGCCAGTGACAGAGATTATCTCTTACAGCTAAAAGAAATATGCTAGGATACATTTACTTTAAAGTAAACTGTGTTTTGACCAAAACTTGGCAAGAATCTTTCATACGCAGTTACTTGCCATGCTGATGAGGAAATTACAAGGTTTTGCTTCAGATGAATAGAGTAGCTGTACATTTGTGATGCATGGATGAAATTGCTGATTGATGCATCTGTTTCTTTGCACATTAGTGCAGTTAGCAAACTGTCACCTGATACCAGAACCAGGTATTTTTTTGTATTGCTATCTGGCAAGCTGTATCACAGCACAGCTCACTGTCCGGTGGGCAGCTTCTTGAATAGTTCTTGTTTAGATCCAGCCTAGGTTTATATCATCAATGCTAAATTTAGAAAAAAAAAATAAAGGAAAAAAAAAACCACAACAAAAAAAAAACCCAGAAAAAAACCCACTCCAATAAGTTTAAATAAAACTAGTATTTGAATGTAGAGGGTTGTAGTTCCTCAGAAGAAAAAAGCTCCTGAGGTTGTTCAGCCTGGAGAAGAGGAGGCTTCAGGGAGACGACCTTCCAGTACCTTAAAGGGACTTATAAAAGGGAGGGAGAGGGACTTTTATGTGGGCAGATAGTGCTAGGACAAAGGTTAGTGGTTTTAAACTGAAAAAGAGCGAGTTTAGACCAGATATGAAAGTAGTTCTTAACTGAGGGTCATGAGACACTGGCACAGGTTGCCCAGAGTTGTGGATGTCCCACCTCTGGAAGTGTTTGAGGCCAGGTTGGACGGGGTTCTGAGCAGTCAGGTCTAGTGAGTGGCACCCTGCCCATGGCAGGGAGGTTAAGACTAGATGGTTCCTAAGATCCCTTCCAACCCAAACCATTCTATGGTTCTCTGAATAGTTCCAAGGGTTTTTTTTTTTTCTACTCCATAAAAGCTGCTGAGCTAAGATCACTCCAGGCTCTGATTTACTGTAGAAATGTCAGCAGTGCATGACTGCCACAAAATACGAGCATTGGGAAGAGGGTGGTGAGTCTGATTTTCCCTACAGGGAAGGTTCATTGCTGTTGCAGTTGTGTCAGGAGGGAAAGCCAGGTGTGCAGGGGTCAGTCAGGCTCCAGCAGGTTACAGGTAGGGGCTGATGAAAGGTGTACCCTGGATGCCCTGGTCATGTCCTTCCCTCATTTGGGGGCTCCTTCCTCAAGCACCACAGTGAGGACTCAGCATCCAGACTAATGCAAAGCATTTCTGAGAACCAGAGTTGTGGGCAGAGGGCATTGCACTTCCTATGTTTTTCCCAACAAATCACAAGTGCTCCCAGAGAGTAAATCAAACCCCCTCAGGCCAGGGTGATGTACAGTTTTATTGAGTAATACTTCACTTCTTATACGTGTTCAGTTTCTGGCACTCTGCAACATGGAGGCTTCTTGAGTTGGAAGTCGTGCACTTTTTTGCATCTAAATAAATCTTTCTTCAGTGATTATTTTCTAACTCCTCTTCTAACTTATTTACATGTTTGGCCTCAACATCAGCCTGTGATGATGAGTTCAGTAATACAATTATGTGCTGTGTGGAGTATAATTTCCTTCTGTTTGCTTTAAGACCTTCTGTGTGCTCACTCCTCCTTGTCCTTGCAAGAAGTCTTGAACACTCCGTCCTTGGTTTGGATGCTCATCTTGTAGGGTGCCTTGATCTCTGTCATGTTCCCTCTTCAGTCATATTTTTTCAGAACAAAGACTCCAGATAAGGTTCAGCTGTTTAAACCATGATGTCTCTGTCATTTGAGGTTCCAGAGGGTATTTGAGACAGTCATAGAAGTCTGAAAATCTCATACAGGATTTGCAAGAGAGCTACACTTTCCTGAACAAAAGTGGGAGACCAGACAAGGCATGCCAGGGGCAAAAATGGTGATTTTTGACAATTCAGTCTCCCCATACTTGAGTTTATTTGGTCTCTAATTGTGATGAAGCCATTTCTTACCACCCGTCACCATTTGCTGCACTGGTGACATGAGTGTGAGGGTTGCAGGTTTCATCTCCACAATTGTACTGTGTGTTTATTCATCACTTCTGTGTAGGAGGTTGTGGTTATACCATCTTAGAACTTCAGAGTGGATATGGGTGAGGGGAAATGCACAAGTGAAACCTGCATAGCAGTTGGCTGATAATTGTGGCATCTTTCTTTGTGCTGGACTGCTGTCCAAAAAGGAAAGGATATTTTAAAAATGATTGAATGAACTGAGATGCTTAGTTTGGTCATCATTATATCTATCTTTACAGGTATCCTGCTGAGACCTCTTGGCTTTAATGATTTAAAATTAATTACTGCTGATCTGTTTGTTTCTCTTTTTCTCCTTGATAGAGCACTGGATGCTCAAACACTTGCAGCATCAGTCAGAAACTCTTGCGTGATGTCAGTGGACTTAGTTGTTGCTTTGGTGAACACTGATAATGATGAAGCTTCATCACCATGGGGATGATTATTTGCAGGGTGGCTTGCCATAGCCATTCAAGGCAGTATTGCTCTTAAAGTGTTCTATAAACCTGGCAGCTTTTGCTAATGACAACCTGTTGGACTCATCCAGGAGACTTTTGGAAGCCTCCCCTGGGGATGGCAGCGAGCGGCACACAGACAGTGACGGATCTGTGAAGTTTTCCTTTCCACGTGCTGCCACATCCTTTTCTTCATTTAATTTCCTCTTTTACTTTCTTTTGCAGGCCACAATGTAGGGAGCCTTTTCCACATGGCAGACGACCTGGGAAGAGCGATGGAAACCTTAGTGACCGTGATGACCGACGACAAGGTGTTAGAATAGCAAGATGTGTTTTACAACTTCAGGCGTTCCGCATGGTTTTTATAATATTCATACTACAAAGAGGATTAGACTGTAAGAGTTTACAAGAAAACAAATCTATATTTTTGTGAAGGGTAGTGGTACTATACTGTAGATTTCAGTAGTTTCCTAAGTCTGTTACTGTTTTGTTAACAATGGCAGGTTTTACACGTCTATGCAATTGTACAAAAAATTATAAGAGAACTACATGTAAAATCTTGATAGCTAAATAACTTGCCATTTCTTTATATGGAACGCATTTCGGGTTGTTTAAAAAAAATTTATAACAGTTATAATGAAAGATTGTAAACTAAAGTGTGCTTTATAAAAATAATTGTTTATAGAAACCCCCTTAAAAAAAACCACAAAAAAATATACTGAGGCAGTGCATTTGTTTAGGTTCATTTCAGCTCTGTAACAGCTTCAGAGAGATTCATGTCCTGTATTCTTTTCCTTGCCTATCAAAAAGAAAAAAAAGTATTTCCTGCAGTGACACCAGAATGGCCACCTTACATTTCTCATCGGTTTTGTTTGACTAGGGCTGGCTTAGAAAAAATAACCAAAAACCTGAACTTCCGATTAAGGTAGTTATATTTTATCTTTCCAATTAAATTATGAATCACATGACTTACTGTCCTGGTTTTGGACAGCAGCTAGCAATTACACAGCTAGTTTGCAATAATTAAATGAAAGAGCACATTACATGACAGAGCCTGCAAAAAAAAGAAATCAAATAAAAAAAGGAAAAAAGAAGAAAGAAGGAAAGAAGTCAAATGACCATCTTGTGTGCCGGTGTTTCCTCTGCTGACTAAATTCCTGGATACTTTTAGTAATGAAACGTAGGCATTGCCTTACTGGTTTGAGCCCTGGGCTCTATGGCTCAGCAGGGCTGGGGACAGCTCTCCCCCCGTTGTCACCTTTGCTGCAGAGGAGGGAAGAGAGGGAGACACTCCCCCAGCCCCCTGTGGGGTTGGCTTCTGTCCCCAAGCACACGTGGGGTACCCACAGAGCTCTGTGCAGCTCCCAGTGCTGGCAGGGAGCACGGAGCTCCTCCACCCTCTGCAAGAGGAGACCAGAGCTTTCCTCTGTCCTGTCTCATCCTGCTGCAGCAGCTGGTCCCGAGGAGCTGTGGTGCTGCCAGCCACCTTTGGGAAAGGCTGTGGAAGAGTTACTGCTGTACTCGCCTCACATGGTGATCAGGTGAAGGTAGTCACACTGCTCCATGAATATTTATCACCAAAACAAAGGCCCTGGTCCTTTCTCCTTCCCTTTTCTCTGTACAAGTAACCCCTGCACAATTAACAGTAACGTGAGAAAGAGAGGAGCTGATAGAGAAACAGATTAGCCAGCTTGACTGCAGCTCTGTGAGAGAGAGGTTTGGGTATGAGGTGCTGTCAGCAAAAGCTTTACCACTTCATTTTCTTAACCAGCTTTTAATTTTACCATAAACCACATAGAAACACAACCATCTGACTTTATATTGCAAGAGTAAAAAAATCTGTTACCTCTTCTTGTATGAAGTGTAATTAAACTTGGGAAAGATTTTATTTTGAATGCTAGTTAACATTGAACATGGCTAGTCATGCTATTTCTACCTCACTTTGGTTTTGTGGTGTTCCTGACAATTACGTATGAAAATGTTACATCATCACCACGTGTCCATTGTGTGACCAGGTCTCATTGTTTAAGTAATAACAACATTAATCATTTACAAAAAAAAGTACAATCCCCCCCAAACCTCTGCTTTCTTAATAAAGAGCTTTTTAACACTTGATTACAATAGGAACCCTGACTGTTTCTCATGGCCTTTTTTATCAGAAGGTTTAAATTGAGATTTGAGAAAGAGATGGGTTTCTTCCTTTTTTTCCCCCCCTTATACATTAAACCTTCTCTTCAGAAAAATTATGGAGGAAAACCAGATTGCACGATTGTTTTCATCAGGGTTTTGTTTTGTTTGTTTTACTTTCTAGATCTTAGTTTTGGAGTGAGTCTGTCAAAAAGTATTTAAAAAGTTGAAAGCTTTATTGCTGCTTTTTAAAGCATAATTTGGGAATTATTTCATATTCCTTATAATGACAAAGTATTAAACTGTAAAACATAATCAGTGTAGTTGAATACATAAATACCATATGGCATGTTATTTCATCGTTACTCAGTACTGGTTTATTACTTGGATATCATAATATATTGTGTTTTAACACCAACACTGTAACATTTACTAATTATTTTTATAAACTTCTGTTTTACTGCATTTTTTCACAACATACCAAATTTCACCAAATATATGCCTTACTATTGTATTATATACTGCTTTACTGTGTATATCAATAAAGCACGCAATTATGTTATATAAAGGTGCAGGAGTTTTTGTGGGGGTTCAGCACTCACCCAGCACTTCTCCCCAGCAATCCTTGCCACGCTGCACCGGCCAAAGCCCCTGCTGCCATCGCCTCAGTGCCTCAGCTCCCCTGGTTTGGGGATTTCTCTCCTGCTGAAGTTGAGAACCTCCTGTGCTCTCCAAGCTTCTGGGGATTTGCCAGCCCCACGCTTCCTGCCTCATCCCTGACAGGACCTTCAGACCTGCTTGATTCAGTCCAACACTTTATAATTTCTTTGCCACCAGGCACAGTGTTAGGAAAACCTTTGGGGCTTTGAGAAGTGTATGTTCCCATCTGAGAGGCTGATCACACATCTCCCTTAGCTAGGAAATGTGTAGGCTTTGATACCCAGACTCCACTCAGCTGTGTCACGATGCTACCTGTTGGTGGTAGAAATAATGTGATGAAAAATAATGAAATAGAAAGGCAAAACCAGCATATGTTTGCCTGTGATTTCAGTAATACAGTGAAGGAGAAAGTGAGAATCTACTCAATTCATTCACTTGAGGAAATAAGAGCACATCCTACATCTACTCTCCCAGACTCGAGTTACTCTGGATTCACTCCTACAAGAGTCAATCAGCGTGTGCTTTGCTGTACTGAAGTCTTCCCTGAAGACTGCACAATCCACAGAGCAGAGCAGCCCCCCGTGATGACTCTGTTGAATTCAATTAAGCAAGAGGGAGGATAGCTCCACTCATTTCCCCCACACCCGTGACCTCATGATTTATGACTAATAACATCCCATCAATAAAAGCTGGTGTTTCTGAGTGGCTCTCAGGAATGTTTTCCTTATGTATGTTCAGCAAAACATCCTCCTTATTTCAAGGACTGGTCAGTGTGTTTCCTTTGCTCTCTGGGCAGAGGGGAAAATCAGTTCTCTTTGATTTTGTCTTGTTAGTGTGCTGCCATTTACTCAATGACTTCAGAGTCTTTGCTCTATCTTTTCAATAGATAGATAGATAAATAGATGGATAGACAAATAGATAGATAGATAGATAGATAGATAGATAGATAGATAGATAGATAGATAGATAGATAGATAGAAATCCTGAGGCCCTGCTAGCCAGAGGAGCAACACTGGGGGGGTTGGAGGTTCCCTTCTCAATGAAGCCACACGTGTCCTCTGCTCCCCACTGTCCAGCAGACCCAGCTCAGGGCAGCACATGCTGCTGGCCATCTGCTGCATGGCCCCTGGTTGCCACTGCTCCGCCTGTGAGTCCTGCCCAGCCCAGCCCAGCCCTGGGCTTCCTGTTGCACCCTGGGAGCCCAGCACACCCTGCTTTCCCCACGGGGCTGTGTGGGCAGCTCTGCTCTGGGGCAGAAGAAACCAGGGAGGGGGAGAGCTGAGCTGAGTGGAAGAAACACCCATGCCTTTTCATGGGGAAAAGGAGGGAAAGCACTGGTGTGCAGGATGCATGAAAGGTCTGCAGCTGCCAGTGTGTGTGATTCACTCCATGGTGGTGCCTGCAGCAGAGCATCCCCGGCCTTGCTGGGATGGGTACAAGCAGCAGGCACAGTACCTGGAGTGCTGCAGGAAGCACAAATGCTTCCAAACCCACCCACGTGCCACCAGCAATGGCTGCCTGCCCTCCTTGCCCAGCGGCAAATTCCAAGCTACTGTGATGCTCCACACAGTCACTTTGCACCAGGGTGGCCTGCAGTGAAGGACAGCTCCCAGCTTTGTGCAGGGTGGTCTGAAGCTCTGACACCCTCATGGATGGGATCTTCCCCCCCCTGCAAAGGTGCAGGAACAGCAGGACCCACCTGGGGCCCAGCACCAGCCCGGGCAGCACGGGCACTTCACTGGCTGTGACCCATTTTGGCTGCCTCTGGGCACATGAGTGCAGCCAGGATGAAAACCAATAAATCTTCCTCTTCTTGACTCGGGCTCACCAGGAATTTGTTTCGCCTCTGAGCAAGCATATCAACTTGCTAGAAAGTGCCATAAATCTGTGCAAGAAAAATGGGCCTGCTGAGACCAACCGGGGTGTAACATTTCCATACATGAACCCCATAAGCTGATAATGCTGCTCACCAGCTGAGGAATATGACTGCAGCAAATAAGTAGTAGCTCATAGTGCCAAAAACTTGGTATAAAATCACCTGTGGTTAGGAGGGATGAGAGTTAAGGAAATCTTGGAGCTATTGAAGTCAACTGTGGGACTTCACAAATACAAGGTGCTCTTTCAGCCTATTGCCTAAACCCGGACTGTTTGCCAACCCAAGGCTCATATTAGTCAGCTTGACAATTGTTTACCAGATGTAAAGACTTCTTTTTGGTGTTATTATCTGAGCATTACAATGGACATGCCATTTATTTAATAGTTGGCACATGCTTGTACAAAGCTGAGTCCAAGCAAGTTGTCCCTATTTGCTGACATAAGCAACCCACTGTTTGTAAGGCTTTCCTCTTTCTCTCACTCTCTCTCACACCCCTCTATGCACACATTCACAGATACAGGAAAAGAAGAAACAACAGTACAATACTTTATTGTCTTCCTTGCTGAATGGAAGAGGCTTTTTCTAAAAAAAAATCATCTCCAGAAAAAATAGCATCCTCACGCCAACATATTGGTATGTCTAAATTTGCAGCAAGTATTAGATAAAAAGAGATAATTATATACAAATTTTTCTATAACAGGAAATGAAGAAATTATGTTAATTCACTCAGCATTCCTTTACTTGTTTCCTTCACACATGCTCTTCCTGATGACCCAACCAACAACACAGAGTGCCATTTTGGGTGTATAATCTCTTTCAGACCGTTAACAACAACACTAAATAAGATGAGAGTCTTTAAGAACACATTATATAAAGTCAAGAACAAGTTTAGCAAATCCATCAGTTAGACCTCCATGAGGCTGTAGAAGATTACTTGGGCCCTGCCACTTGTAATCTCACCACTTCTTGCCTGTGTGCTGTGAAGCTGCTGCTGGCAACTCCTGATCTCCCAGCTGCCGCAGCTCCTGCCACTGCTCTGCTGTGTGTAAGGGAGAGAGCCACGTCCCTGCTCACCCCCAGAGCTGTGCTCTCACCTCAGCAAGGCAAAAGCTCCTTCTCTTCAGACCTGGAGGCAGCCAGCACACAGCTGAGCAGCTGGCCTGTGAGGCAGCGTGGTCCAGCTGGGGAGCACATGGTCAGGGATCACAGCTGCACCACACCAGGTCAGGCCTTGCATGGTCATTCAGGGGACAAAAGAGGCAGAGTGGAACCCCAGAGTGTTTGGAGGAACAGAAGTCAGGTGTTGTGTGTACAGGGGGATTTACACAAGGGTGGTTTTATTCACTGCTGGTTAGCGATACATTGTGAGGTTAGAGCTATTTCAGACCAGGTACCATGTCCCAAAATAAGACTAAAACTGTTCAATTAAAACTGTTCAACCTTCTTGCTGCTCAACCTCACTGAAAGATGCCTTTCCTGATGGCCTCGGGTGGGCTAGTACATCATCAAAAGTATCATCATGAGAGGATTTTTTTGTTTCTGCATCAGGATAATTTTTAGTTGTGCCACATTCACCAGACAAATGGGTTTATTCTAACACCGATGTAGGAGATGCTTCTTTTTGCACAGAAGATTAATGGCAGTTGCCAATATAATTCCCTGCTGCATCCCACAATGAATGTTTACATAAAGGCTGCAACCAGCTGCAGATGATAAGACATGAAACTACTGGGGTTTTTCCTACCAACCACAAATATGTGATTAGAAATTAGAAAATATTGGGTATGCTAGAATAAATTCTAGATGCATGAATACATAGCAGTATGCACACAGACAGAGGCATGAAACACAAGACTTCCTTGTGTGTGTGTGTACATTCATGAACACACACACATCCCCAGACGTGCTCACACAAGCCCTTTGCTCTGCTGAGCCTGTGAACCATTCAATTTAAAAAAAAATGAACTGGAATCAGTTGTGTCAAAATAGATAAAACTTGACAATGTGCATTAATTCAGCTTTATGTTAAATTATAACAGCCTGTGTTTTGCAGCACCAGAGCAGTATTTTATGAAGCACTTGCTGAAGTTCCTTCAGGAATTTTGATTCCTAAGGAAGTGGCTCTAAGCACATTGACTCACTTTAGTATCTGCTTTTGTTATTCCTCTGAAACACCTGGCAGAGCTGGCATGGCCTTCCAGCCTTGGCAGACGATAATAAAATGCATCAAGCCTATAACTTAGCTTCTTTCATCTCTTGTTTCCCCCACACTTTTTTTTTTAACCTCACTGATAAGCTCAAAGCCTTTCTTCAGCAAGACCTTGCAGGCAGACAAACACCTTCCAATGACTTACCATGCATGTGTTCTTTTCTACCTGTTTTTGTCGGCTTCCTCTCCTACATTAAGAAAAATTATAAGTCAAAACAGTAATGAAGGGAAAAGACCATTTGCATCTCTAGGTCTTCCAGCTACAGGTACTCACATGATGCCCCAGAGTTTCCTATTTTCATACTGCAAAGCTGCAGTAGGCTTTTATCAGATGCTGCGAACATGATACATGGGGTCTTTACTCCCCACACACGTTTTTCAGTATGTAAGGATTCCTTGAAAAGTTCTCCAATTCTTAGGATAGTTTGTGTCTCCCAGCAAAAATATGAAAACTTTTGCTTTGCAGTCACCAATTTTTTCTTCTGATGTCCTGGCCTGGCTGCCCACAGTCCCGTGCAGTGCTGGACGCCTGAAGGCAGCCCTGGTAGTACCATCACCATCAGGCACTTCCCTCCCCACCCAGGTTGTCTGTCCCTGTACCCAGCCCCACCTCCATCCCCATCCCACACCGTCCCCATGGGCAGCAGGATGGAAAGGTGTCCCAGGCCTCCCCTCAGCCCACAGCACCAACCCCACCTCCCACCAGGCTCCACCCTTCGGGGACAAGGAGGTCCCATTCCCACCCCACTCTGGCACAGGCTCCAGCCAAAACTCCCCATGGCTGCGGCCACCCAGAGCTCCCTGTCACGTGGCCAACACTGCAGGGCTGTGCTTGCCACAGCCTCATTATCCCCGCTCCCCTCGTGTTTTTAACAAACCCCATGAACAGCATCTCAACCCAAACCTGATCCAGGGATCCCTTCCAGTGCAATTCATTTGCTTAACACTCCGTGTTGCCTTTCCTCCTGCTGAGGTTTTTATTCCCCTTCACTAATTTCCCTACTGAGTCTCATTTTTTTGTGCTTCATTAACATTTTCCTTTGTGCCACTTCTAATACATAGCTTTACTTACAGAGCAGCTCTGCCCCTCTGGCCCCCATCTCCCATTCCTGCTGGGCTCTCTGCTTGCTCTCTGTACACTTAGGAACATGTAGCCCTGGGGTCCCATTCCTCCCTCATAACCCTGGGCTTGATTTTCTGTCTTATCTTACTCTCAATGTCTCTAACACTGAAGACTTTCACTGAAAGATTCCTTCTTTATTTAATGTAGTGATGCAGATCATTACAGTCTCTGTAGGTATGCTGGTTCTCCTTTGATTTTATAGGTGGTTTTTTCCTTGTTTTGTGTCTTCGAGGACTTAGGGGTTTTTTCTTGTTTGTTTTTTTTTAAGGACAGAGGTTGTCACCTGCTTGCTTCTGGAATTTGTGCTGGCCCACATGACCAATGAGGCTGCATAAACCCCCTGTGAACCTTGACTGCCAAAGGCAGCCCAAAGGACTCAGCTTCCAAAGGGGGCTGCAAACTGCATGGCTCATGTGCCGTGAAGGCAATTCACTGAACAGGCCTATTTTATTTTTATTTTTAAAGAGATAAACCCACAAAGTCGTTATCCACTGTGCTTGTGGATGGATAGCTGCACCTCGCAGATCTAGCAGCCAAACCTGAAGTGTGTAACTGAGGAAATCAGGCACTAAACGCATTTTGCTGCTCACCTACACCCACCCCTCAGCACCGAGGGGCTTAGGGAGGTGTGATCCCCAGCAGGCAAAGCCCGTGGTCACAAGCCCAGCTGGAAAAATGCCCGGCACCAGCAGCTCTCACGTGCCCAGGGTATTGGGGGTGGCAGCGGCTGTTGCCATGGGTACCAGAGCAGGAAATTATAATAATGCCATGGCACACTGAAGGGGAAAGGGCAACACAGGATATCTTCATTTCACTTTGAATATGGCTCCAAATTAACTGCAGTGAGTAATTACCTGTGAAAAAGTAATAGTGATGGTTTCACAGTTTAGAGGAAAACTCCTTTAGCAGCAGGCTGCAAGAGACACTTCTGATTTCTCCTGCCATAAAAGGGCATTTTTTGCTTTTGTATGAGAAATCACAGCCATGAAGTAGCTAGAAGATCAGTTATTGCTAAGGCAGCTGTTTCATTATTGCATGCACTATTGGGTATTGTATTTTCCAGACTGTTGACTGTTGTGCTTGGGTGGCCTTCCCACCCATTCCCACCAACCCCAATGGAAGCATTCCATTTCCACAGAAAAGGTGACATTTTCTCAGCTCCTGTGCACAGAGTTTTTCTCCAGCTGGGCTCTGTGTATGATTTCAGAACTTTGATCCTTGCCTAGCTCCTGCAAGAAGTCAGGAATTAACTTTCCTGACTTCCATCCAATGTATACAAATTATTTGACCTTTTTCCTTTTGCCTTCAGTCACAAAGCAATAAACTGCCAAGGAGAGCCAGCTGAGTGTGGCACAGCCTTCCAGATCCCACAGAAGGAGCAGAGCATTGGGATGCCTGTTGAGGCAGGGTTTTCATTAACAAAGACACTCATTGCCCCACAGCTTCCTGGCTGCCCAGGGCAGGTGATAGCATTGCTGGTTGGATTTTGCCTTTAGTTCCCTTTCCTACAGCTTCTTTTCTGCCTGGGAGTCACCACTGTGACCTGGCTGCAGCTGCCAGTCCCAGGGAGGGCCATGCACATGCTTCAGCCCTTGGGAACAGGGGCTTTTGGCGGAACCAGAACAGCCTTTTGGCGGGGTCAGGGCTGGTCAAAAGCCACCTTCTTCTTCCTCACCATCTTTGTACTGATTTGATCTATTTAAGGAAAGACCAGCACAGAAGTGAGTCATCCCAAAAGACCCTGTGAACCAGGGGAAGCTCAGTGGAAAGGCCCTCACTTCCCTCATCTTTCCCATGCCACATTCCAGAGCCAAGACTTCCCATATGCCCAGGGCTCTTCTGCCCTTCCCTATAACACTTTAAAGGATGGTCTGTGTGGAATGTGGGGACACCTTTAGCCTCTGTGCATTGTGAGGCTCCTGGCACTGAGAAACCTTACCCCTTGCTTAGTTTCAACCTAAGTTAATGATGCCACCTAAATTTGGCATTTCCAGATTCTGGGCACCTCATAGTCTCACCTATAAAAGGAACGCTATTGAAGTTAGCGCTCCTGGTCTTACTTCTTTCCCTTTTTCCTTTCTCTTCCCTGTTCCCTCCTCTGCCTTCACTCAGGACCTGTGGGAACAGTGATCCTGAGCTGGCAGCAGCAGCATCACCGCACCCCTGGCCCCACATTGGCTTTCTTGGCACTGTCACAGCAAGTGTTGCACGACACTGTCACAGCAAGTGTTGCACGACACCGAATCAGCTCAGCTCCATAAAATTTCTTCTGCGAGGCACAAAGTGCCGCTGTGACCAAGCTGTGCCTCTGCCAGGTCACAGGCTGTGGCCCCAGAGCACACAGGCAGACACTGGCTCCAGTGCAGAGCAGAGCAGTGGTGTCTGTACATCTGTCCTGCTGTCCTGCAGCTCCCATTTGTGATTCCACGTGGCTCTGCTGAGCACTGTAATGGACTGTCTGGGTACAACAAACACCGAGGGAAGGGCTCAGTGCTGTGAACTGGATGGTCACTTAAAAAGCCGTAAGATCTAGAGAGACTGAGAGCTGCAAGCATTTTTTTGTGTCATTACTGCATAAGAAGCTGAGAAATCCTGCGGGTTGGATCCATTATGTGCAGCACATTATCCTGTGACATGGAGAAGAGACACGGGATCATTCCCAAAATATCCTTCCCCACTGATAAATTGCAGCAAGCAGGTTGGAAGCTGCGCAGCATGAAGGATAACCTACTTAGGATGAACACGTGCATGATGCTATCAGAAATATTGATGGAGTTACAACCCTCATGATGGCTTTGAGGAAGGGGTTATATCAAATCACAGCTTTGCAGAAGCACGAGGGAGACAGCAGCCTCGAAGCAAAGCCACCCCACATTTCCCCCAGGCTGGGCTTTTCCCTCAGCATAGGGATATTTGCTCACTGCAGTCTCCGTCCTGCCACATGTAAATATAAGTACAGGAAAGAGAAAACAGATGAATACCATTGTGTTCCAGTGGGTGCTGGAGGGGTGTGCCTGTGTGCCAGCACATATTTAAGCTGGGGAAGCCCCCTGCAGAGGTGCCTCCTAATTATCAGACACACTTCAGGGAGATGGCACAGAAGGGCTGGGGCCACTTCTGGAGAGGGATGAGAATTTGGGAATCCCTGGAGCCAGATCAGTCATTTGCACAGAGGATTCTAAATCCATTCTTCCTGATGGTGGAAGTGGGGGATAAGGAGGACGCACAGGGGAAGCAAAGTGGCAAGAGGGCGACCCATTGGTTGAGGTGTTCTGGTTTACACGTGGCTCCAGATGCTTCAGAAGATAATTTCAAGGTAGCACAGGCTGTGGGGCACCTTGTTCAGAAGTGTACTTGCAGCAAGCAGAGGGCTCTTTAAGGCAGAAATCGTTTAATTTATGAAAGGCTCATGTGGAGCTTTCCTGGCTGAGGCAGAGCACAAAGCAACTGATGTTTTCCAGGGCAGTCACCCATTAACAGGCGATTTCCCCATCCTTCCCTGAACTCTACAGCCCTCTGCTAAGCTCTGGTGCACATCATTTCTGTAAGCACAAACCAGCATTTTAATTTTAAGTACTTGACAGTGTCATGGGTTTCACTTCAGTTGTTCTTACATGCAGCAAGACCCCAGGTTTTATGCTGCACTCCAGTAAAGGCAGCAAATAGCAACACAAGGAGCAAATTGCTTGGAGCTTGACATTTCTCCTGTAATATAAAGGAAAGAAAGAGAGAAAGGGAGAAAGGGGCCGAGGTGTGGGGGGAGAGAGAGGGAAGGAGAGAATATCTAAAACTGTAGGAGCTAACAAAATTGCCATAAAATATTTCTGCTTCCCCCCCAGTTAATATTTTATATGATGCGTAGGTAGGATGCTGTTCCAGTCTGAAGTGTGAGTTCCTGACTGAGCACACTAAATGCAACTGTACATGACTAAAGGCAGCCATACACGACAATCAAACCTGCCTGCACACAGGGAATACTCTCCTCAGTCACAGCTAAGCAAACAACAAATCTTTCTCTCTTTTGCAGCCAGCACCAGTGCCTTTGCTACGCTTTGGTGATTGCACTGCAGTCTGCAAAGCAGCTGGGGGCACAGATGTGTCTGCAAGCATCAGGGGTTATATAGAAATATATATATCTAATCAAACTTTTATTAACCCATGGCCTTCCAGCTCAAAAAAAAGCACAGTCAAAGCAGACATGGTTTATAACAACTTCAGCCTCCTGACTGAGTGGAAAATCATTTGCAAACTACTCCTGATTTTCTGTGAAGGGTTTCATCATGTGCCAGCATTTGCCAGGGGCTCTTGGGCAGCTCTGAGGGCTTCTCATTGTTTGCTGACCTGAAGGGATCCCCAGGGGTGACACTGGGACCGAGTGTCCAGGGCTGTGCAGCACCTTTACTGCCCATACATGGACCCCTCCAGCAGGGGAGAAGAGTGTCTGTCTCTCACAGAGAGGTGACATGAGCATGCTTCACCTGGGAAGTCCTTGGTTTGGGTTGCTTCTGTGGCTTTTTGCTCCATTTCAGTTCAGTGAGGTGCCCAGCCATGGGGAGGGCAGCCCCTGACACCTTGCAGCCTGTGGCACCCTCACACCAGCTTGTAATGAAGTGTCCTCTGGAGCCAGGGCTTATTGCTCCTGCTGCCAGGCTGGAGTGCTGGATCCAGCATCCCAGTGGAGAAAACAGATAGAGAGAAGCCTTTTTGTTCTTAAACAAGCAAGTAACAAGGACCTCTTTGCCCCAGATATTAGCCAGCTGTGCAAAAATCCTGAGACTCTCAGATTTTCAAAAAGTTTCTGTTCTTTATTCTTTAGTAGTTCCTAAAGGATCCCCTAAAACTGCCCCAAACTATTCCTCATTCACCCCATCCCAGCCCATTCCCACCTGCTCCAGGGAGTGCTTCTTGCTCATCCCCCTGTTCCCGCTCTCTGTCCTGGGATCTCTGGTGGTGTCCTCACTCCAGATTTTCTGTCCCCTCTGGCAGCACCACAAGGTGCCATTGGGGTGTCACAGGGAGGGCAGGAGACTCCTCAGCCTCTCCTGAGGGGCATGGCACAGCAGCTCTGCTGCCAAAGGAGTGGTGGCTTCCCTGGAGACAGCAGGGACAGGGGCAGACACAGCCACCATGGTCATGATAGTAGGAGATGAACTGAGGACCAAAAGGACCACAGGAAGGCTTATTCCAGTGGGGCAGAAGTGGAGGGAAGGGCCAAGCACCTGGAGGCAGGAAGACATTCTCAGCTATCCTGTTCAAAGCAGCAATAAGAGTCTTGCCTGTGAGGCAGCAAAACTGGGATGAAGGGGTGAGAGAGAAAATTAAAGCTTAATTTAATTTCAGCCCTGCATAGAGGTGAGCTTGTGGCAGCTTATGGCACACTATTCCCTCAAAAGTGGTGGCTCACAGAGGAGCAGAAACCTTTCTGCTACAGTTTTCACTTCAGCTACAGCCTGGCACTCCCAGTCACTGCTGCTTGCTGCCCTTTGTGCCATGCTCCTCCTGGCTGCCTGGCTTTTCCAGAAGGCTTTTACCCTGCTTTCCCTCTTGGGGTGCCTTATCCTCCCTCCATTTTGTCAGCAAGTCTTCTCTTTCTTTGTCTCCATAGAGGTTCTGGGGGCTCTACCCCATCCTTGCTGCCCCCTGCTCCCCACATGCCTTTCACTGGCACACACCGTACCTGGAGAGCAGGAATCCACCAGCCAGCCCTGCCAGCTCTCAGCCCCTCTGTCCCCAAGACCTACAGCAGCCAAGCCTGTGGGAAAGCAGCTCCTGTTCTGCTTTCCACCCCAGAAGCTCAACACAATGAGACCTGCCCTCCTGAGCCAGTGGGTGGTGATGGGGCCCCACTAGCACAGCTGGAATGGGCGGTGGGAAGCGGGGCTCTCTCAGCTGCTGGCTGGCACTGGCCTTGGGCTTTGAGGGCAGAGCAAGGTCCCACTGGCTCACAGGCCCTGGTGCAGCTCGTGCACCATCCAAATTTCCCAGCAAGTGGTACCTCTGGACACACACAGGGCTTTTACAGCCTCTGCAGCTGAAAAAAGGAAGGGGCAGAAATGCCAGCCAGCATTTGCCTTCTTCAGGCAGGCAGAGCTCAGGTAGCTGGTGCCCAGCGGGGGAGTGTATCAAACACAAACGTTGCTCTATTACCGCTGGGGGAAGGTAAGCGCAAACAATCAGATGTCCTTTCCTATTTTCTGTGTCTCCCTCTGCGATGCTGATAGAGGGGCTCCAAATGTTTCCAAGCAGGCAGTGCCTATCTGCAGCAGGCAGACAATTTCCAAATGTATTAGCGGCACAGAGTCAATAGAGAAATAGCAGTCCAGCATATCATCCAATTTTCAAATGTAAATAACTAGACCACTGTTAATTTGAGGGACTACAGCAGGGAATAAAACGAGCCCTGGAAAACACACACAGCAATGACCGCTGGTCGTAATCCATTACCTTCAGGCATGCCTGTTGTTTGTCCCTGCTGGCTGCTGTGCTGCAGGGCAGAGGAAAACCAGTGGCCTTGCATGTGAAGAGTGGGATGAGCCCCAAGAGCCCCACCAGGGGACAGGGAGGGCAGGCTGCTCCCAGGGGTGCCAGCCAGGCATGGAGCACCCTGCACAGGAGGCAGCCCTTCCTCCCCTCTCCTGCTCTGGCACAGCTGGCAGGGAGAGGACGCTCAAGAGGGGCACTGGCAGTGGGTCAGCAGCAGCAAGGCTTGGCTGCTCTCTGGAGTCCCTGCTCCTCCCCTCCTCTGGCCTCGAGAGCAGCAGCAGCAGCATCTCCATGTCCCATCTTAGAACCAGCGCTGAGAAGGCATTCTCTGGCAGAGGAAGGTATGAGATGAAGCGTCTGCCTCCCTCCACAGCGACTGTGAGAAGGGAAAGAGCGAAAAACCTTGAAGGGATCTTGGGAAGAGGGAGAGGAGCAGGAGGAAAGATGCTTTTAGCAAAATCCTCTTGGGGTTTGCCAGTGTAACTGAAAGTAAAACTGTCCCCTTGTCTATACCACTATTGTACGACTGCTGAAGGGAGGCCCCTTAAATCCCACCTCTGGGGGCACACACACACCAGCTTACAGAGAGCCCCCAGAGGAGGGAATGTGCTGCAAGTGCAGCCAAGAGGCAGCAGAGGGGTGGCTGGTGAAGCTGTCCTTGCCCTTGCTGGAATGCTGGGGGGACAAGACACAAAGAGAGGAGAGACAAAATCAGCCTGTTCAAAGGAGGAGACCAATCCGGCATACGGTGTCTTGTGTAAATCTGCTGGTCTCCATTGAACACAGCAGGAATGGGCAGGTTTAGCTCAGTCCAGTGAGTTCAGCCCAGGGCTCCCTGTCCTACTTCGTGCTTTCCTCACTCCTTCTCTGAACCACCAGTGGATGTTCGTATGGTGCCTACAATGGGGGGTGCACTGGAGGTGCTAAACTTAAGGTAGCCAGATTGGAAAGGTCACCATTTCACCTCTCACCATTAATAGAAAAGCACTCTGAAAATGAAAGGTGAACATATGCTTCAAATCCCAACACTCCCCAAGGCTCAGTGGAGAATGGTGAGGGTGGGATATTGCTGGGGAGGGGGTGCTGGTTTCACAGGCTAGTGACAATGCCAGGAAGGCTGGCTGAGACTCTCCCAACATGAGCTGCCCTCTGAAGCTGGGCTGTTGGAAAGGCTGGGTTTACATTTCTGCAAGAGCTGTCACAGCAGGTTGCACAGAGCAAGGGAGGGCCCAGGGCTCACAGGGAGATGCAGAAGCCTGCAGTGGTGAGACAACCTGTGGTGTGACAGGAGTGATGTAGCCAAGGTGATTCAAGCATGTGAGTGCATCAAGATTTGCAATCTCTCTCATTACAGCAACTGATCTAGTTGGAAAAAGCGGAGAAGAATTCAGGCACACCACACTTTCAGATTTGTTTGCTTAAAAGCTAGTCTGTGCCTGTTGCCATTGTTCATTTTTTCCTCAGACCCATGAAATATACACAGGAGACAAAAAGTGAAACATCAGACAGAAATAATGGCTGCCCAGAGATTTCTCATTAGCCCAGTGCTCATGTGGAAGGGAGGTCCCATGTGCTTATGGAGAATTTGATGCTGAGCCCTCAGATGCTGCTTCAGCCACTCCAGGGCCCTTCAGCAGCCTCAGCTGCTGCACTGGTGCCAAACCATCATGAAGATGCAGACCTGGCACAGATTGGCAGAAAAGCTGGGAAGGGGGATGGACCCCAGCCCATGCTCACCTATAGAACAGATCTTTCTTAAGGGAAAGAAAAAATAAAACAAAACAAAACAAAACAAAACAAAACAAAAAGAAGAGCTGTGCCCAGAAGTGGAAACAGTAAAGGGACTGTTTTTCCCCAGATTTTAATCTCCCGTCTAGATCAGCCAGCGTTTGGCCCTGTGTGGCTGGACGTGAGTCACGATGCTCTGTGCTGAGGGCCAGCCAAGACTGGCTGCTTTGTACAGTGCTGCGCTACCTTGCAGCTACTGATTCACTGCAGTAGAAATGATAGATGGTTTTACAGGAGGAAGAGAAAGGAGAAAAAAATATGAAACCCACCGGTACTTTAAACAGTGGATGTGCTCCACCTACTGTCCATTGACAACAGAGTGAGCCGGGATAAGAGGCGGCCTCCTCGCTGAGAGCTTCATGCTGCCGTCCTCTCGGTTTTTACATTTGGAGGGGAGCCAGGGGAAAGGAGGAAGGAGAAATTGATGTGAAGAAGAAAGGAGAGTGAGAGAAGATGAGGGCTACATGGCGGGAGAAAAAGGAATAAAAGAAGACAGAGTTCTTTCGATTTAAAAAAGAGATGCTTCAAGCATATGTAAGTTTGCAGCAAGCTTGCCATATAAAGTCATTTTGATTTATTTCAAAGCTCCCAAAGGGGGACAGTTCTGTGGATGCTACATCCTATTTCTGATTGATGACAATGGGGTTTATACCTAAGACAACCAAGGTCAGATTCCCTTTGGCTGCTGCCACCTTCATCTCCAAGGTTTTGGGGCTGGGCAGGACAGGACAAACTTCCTGACCTCCCCCTGTGTCCTCTGCATCTCCTCTCCCAATAACCAGAGATGCTCCTACTGCCACTGCAATGTGGAATGGACAGACACGTGCCTCTTGCTCCTGAGCTTTTATAGACAAACAAACCTTGCTTCTATTATCTCCTTCCCCAGCCCAGGACTCTTTTTCCATTCAGATCAGTGAAGCCTGTGAACACCTGTTGTCTGCACAGCATGTATCTGACTTCATGGGATCTCCAATCCCAACAATATCTCCTGTGAAAAAGGGGAGGCAGAGACACAAAGCAAACTGAAGGTAACAGGCTCAGGAGTACTCAGAGTTATCATGATGGCTTAAAAGAAGATACGTAGATATTAAAGTGTCATTAAGCTGATTGAAAATCCAATTCTCAGTATAATACTTTGGGGATTTTTTCAAATCCCCAGATTTGAGAGCCGGGTCTGGTGTTCTGTCACATCCAGAGTGGAACTGCTGCTCAGACAGGGACAGGGAGGCAAGACTCTGCTATGGCTCCATCAGCCAAAGGGTATGTGTACAGGACACAGTCAGGTGAGGAGCAAAAAAGTAAACTGCAAACATCACTGAAAATCCAAAAAGCACAAAGTATTTGCAAAATAGGACTTATGCAATGGTCTGAGTTGTGAAAGGGATAATTTACTCAGTGCTTGTTTCCTCACAAGAAAAAAACAAAACACACTGAACCTTTAGAAGGTTTGTCCTGAAAGAAGAATACTTTTGTGTGTGTCAAAATTTATAAATCTTTACATATACATATAGTACGTATTTACATGCAAACACTCATATACATGTACATACATAAATATACTGCTGCACTCCCACAGGGGTCAGGGACATCACTTCTACCTGTCAGGATCTATTTTTTACAGTGTTTAAGCACACAGCTGTGATGCACATAGTCAGGTACCCCTGCCCTTACACTGTCCAGTTGCACATTCCCTCTGCTATAGTGTCATACTAATGAGAATATATGGCCCTGGGCTTTCTGTTTCTCTGCCCAAACAACTTTGAGCATGGGTGAAGTGAGCACAGGTCCATCTGTACCCAGCCATACAGACCTGCCTGAAGCTCAGCAGATCCCTGAAAGCCTTGTGCAAAACAATTGCCCAAGACAGTGCGGTGTGTTTGTGACAGAGCACTAACAAACCATAGGTTAATGTAACACCACCATCACTTCATATCTCACAGGACATCATCTGAGTATATTTCAGACCTGTCCTGAATACAGATACTACCAGTGGGTTGTAATATGTCCGTGCCTTTGTCTGCAGCTGCCTCTCTCTATTATTCTGGAAAATATTACAGAAATTCATAAAAGCCACAGAAGAGTAGTAGGCTTATGAAGTGTGCTTCTGTTACCATTTCCTTGTCCTCATTATTAATCCAATCTACTTTTTCATCATTCTGTATCAGGTCTGTCTCCTACTGAAAAGAACATGCTTCTTTTTTCACTTTGCAGTGATATGAGCCTTTAATTCAACTCTGTCTGCTGGCTCTGACAGAGATGAACTAATTTGTAATCAGATTGAGGCTATGACACTGTTGAAGTGCACACAAAATATGAAGGGTACAGGAGAAAGAAGGAGAAGGGAAGAGGGGAAGAGAGAGAGAAAGTGAAAGACTACATGTGCAAAGTCTCTGTTTCTGATGTGACACAGCTCCATGCACAAAGGAACCCAGAGGGGCCCAGGGAAGGAGACTTGCTTGAGAAGACACTGCTTCCAGACAAAAAACTGCTCTGCTATACCTCAGCCTATTGCCAAAAAAGGCAGTAGGGAGAAGAAAGAGATGAGGAGGTCAGCCAGGGAATGACAGGAGAGGTACTGGGGACCAAGGGCACAGCTGAGCACAGAGACATAATGGAGAGACAAGTGACGAAGCAAGGGAGGGATGTAAAACGATAAGGTGGAGGAAAGAATCAAAACTTCAAACAAAGAAAAGGTATGGGAAGAAAAGAGCAAGAACAGCACAGAGAGAGGAAGAGAAGGTGTCCTGGCTCCTTGTGGCACACCTGTGACAAGCAGGCAGGCAGGAGCAAGTGTCCAGAGACACTCACTGTGCCTGACTGAGTGGGTGTGGGGCCAGGAGCTGCTGAAATGAAGCTGCCATAGTCCAATTTCATCTTTTTCCCTGCAATCTGTAAGGGCCTGAGTAAAATTAGATACAGTTTGTGCTTTTCCCCTGGCACGCTGTTCAGTTATAGCCTTCCTATCCCTCTTTATGGAGACCAGGGATAACGCATTCCCTGCCCTCCCCCAGGAGTCAGGCAGGTAGGAAGCCCAATAGGTGGCTATCCCAACCCCTTCCAACATGCTGTTTTCTTCAGAGGTATTATTCCAATTGCCTTTAGCTTTATTTTCTCCTCACTTGACTGAAGGTGCACACTCTGGTGGCCTTTTTGCAAGACCAATCTCCAGGGCTCTGAGATATCTATTTTCTTTCAAATCCTCTGAGGGGAAATACCTCCCTGTTCTGCCACGCACATGGAATGGCTGATTACACCTGAGTTACTACACCCAGCAAGCACACATGCTGTATTAAAATTACAATCCAAGGGCACAGACATTGAGTATTATTGAGAAATATTCATTACTCTTTCTGAAGGTTTTGGTCCAAAATTGTGGTCTTAGTTACTTGTCACATAAAAGGACCTAGGCAGAAATAGAATTCAAAGCTATTGATTGCTAATGCTTTTATCTACAAAGCCAATACAAAACACTGTGAAAACAGCAACCTGACTTGTGTTACGGCTTCTTCTCTTTTTTATTGCTTCCTGAAGAGGTTTCCCTGGGGATTAGACCTTTATGGTGCAGAACTATGTTTTCCAGGTGAGCTGAAGCAGGAGGGATTTGAGGTTTGACAGTCTGTATCAAAGTCTTCCTCCAGTTTAGACAGCATGAGCAGAGCCTTGAAGGCTGTCAGCCTCAGCCCAGCTCTACTCCCATCACACCAGCAGGGGACAGAGCCGTGGCACTGCTCGGGGGCTGTGCAGCCCAGACCCTGCAGAGTGCCCTGGATCCAGCTGAATGCAGCCAGTAGGGACATGTGTGGACAGACATGTACAGACACATACATGAGACCCCAGGGGACTTCCAGGCCTTGCACTCTGCCCAGTCCTTGGCCTGAGCCTCAGGGTCCCTCCACGAAGCAGATCCCCTGGTCTGTCCCTGCCCCCTAAACCACTCTCGGATTTGCTCTCTGAGCAGTCCAGCCTGGTGCTCGCTGGTGGCACAGTGACAAACACACACCTGCACACGCCCCTCTGGGTCCCACTGCAGCTGCTGCCACTGAGATCCACACACACATGCACAGGAAAACAGGCAGAAATGGTTTTTAATGAGAAAATAAAGGCAGACAGCACTGGCCAGGCGCAGAGCAGGGCCAGATAAGTGCAGTGACCGGCAGCTTATGTACACAACCACCCTCTTTTAACCTTTATTCCTTACACTTTCCAGGCTTGTTCCTCGCAAAAATGTCTTGATCCCTCCCCTTTCCCATTTTGGGTTCCTTCCCCACCCAGAAACATCCTGTAAGTCACGCACAGCCCCAAGATGCTCTACCCTGAACCCCATAAAGTTCCATTCCCCATGCAGGCTGTGATGGGGGGCAAGTCAAAGGCATCAGAGTGCCTTTTGCTGACCCTGTTACAAATAAAGGCCCCTGGGGCTGTGGGGCTGGTCACCTCCTGGGAGGGGCAGGAGCAGGGTCATGTCCCCCTCCCCCTTGTGCCCCTGTTCCCTTTCCATGCACGAGAACACCAGTCCTTCCACCACAACCACACCGTTGTTCTTTATTCTACATAACTCAACACTGCCCAGCTGCTCTGAAGTTCATATGAGATTTTGGAAATGTTGTAAGCAGTAAACATGACGGTGCTCTAATGGAAGGGGGGCTGACAGGTTGAGGTGCAGTGCCATCACCTTCAGCAGCTGCCATCACCTGCCACCAGCCTCAGGCAGGCACACTCACACATACCTGGGATGAGGGCAAGTACAGGTTTCGAAAGCAGTAGAGGAGGGATGAAAGGGGTGTGAGTAGGTAGAGACAAGCTGGGAGCCAGGCTGGCCTCGATCTGCTGCTTGCAGAAAGGAGGCAGAGGATGAGGACAGGGCAGAGAAAGGACTGTGAAACACTGCAGGAGCAGAACAAATCTTCTGAAAAGGAGAACAACGTGGTCTGCAAGGCTAATTTTCCATCTGCAAATACATGGATACACACAGTGAAGGAGAATGTGGAAAATAAGAAAATGGAAAAAGAAATACATTTTAAATGAGCCGGTGCATTCAAATGTGAAAATGAGCCGGTGCACAACTGAGAGGACCCGTGTCAAATAATCTGATTACACCAAAGTAAATTTTCCGGGATTTCAGAGACAACTAGAACTGTACCTTAAGAGGCATAACTTATGAAAACCTCAGTGTGACTCTGCTTTGCTGAGTGTGAAGTGTAAAGTAACCTTTTTTTTGTAAATCATTTGTCTTGGTTCCAGCCAGGACAGGGTAATATTTGCAGTAGGCAGGAGGGACATGGCTGGGACCTGGAGGTTATTCTGTACCACCTCCTGTAATTGCAGGGAGTAGGGGAAGGGAATCTCTTCTGGGAAGAAGGGGTTCCTTCTGGTTGAGTAAATGTGGTGGAGGCAGCTGTTTGGTAATGCCAGTTCTGGGCACTCATGTGTGAATAGTTCCTCTGCCTTGTGCACTTTGTTATTGATATCGCTCCTGTTACCCTTCTCTTGCTTAACCCATTGCTGTTTTCATTAAATTGTTTTTACCTGTGATTTTTCACCATTTGTGCCTCCAATTCTCTCCAGCCCACCACAAAAGGAGGAGGGGAACTGAGGGAGCAGNGTAATATTTGCAGTAGGCAGGAGGGACATGGCTGGGACCTGGAGGTTATTCTATACCACCTCCTGTAATTGCAGGGAGTAGGGGAAGGGAATCTCTTCTGGGAAGAAGGGGTTCCTTCTGGTTGAGTAAGTGTGGTGGAGGCAGCTGTTTGGTAATGCCAGTTCTGGGCACTCATGTGTGAATAGTTCCTCTGCCTTGTGCACTTTGTTATTGATATCGCTCCTGTTACCCTTCTCTTGCTTAACCCATTGCTGTTTTCATTAAATTGTTTTTACCTGTGATTTTTCACCATTTGTGCCTCCAATTCTCTCCAGCCCACCACAAAAGGAGGAGGGGAACTGAGGGAGCAGTACATGGCTTGGAGAGTCTCTTTAGTGGAAACACTAAATTGGGGAGTACCGTGCCTAAAGCACAACAGTCATGCAGGTGGAAAATTTTCTGCAAGAGGTACAAGATTATATTCACACTGCAGGGTTTGATAGAAATAGCTGTAGAAATGCTCAAGGCTGTGCAGCCAGGAGCTCTGCCACCGATGTGCAGGGCAAGCTCCCCTCCCCTGGCTCTGCTCCCCTTTCAAAGCAGAGGCTGGTACAGGAAGGGAGGCAGGTGGCTGGGAGGCCCTGTGCCCTAGCCTGTGCCCTGTCTACCTCTCTGCCACAGCACCATCACTGAGGCACTGAGATCACTTTAATTACCAGCATGAAATACTTGCACAAGAGTCCTGTAATCGTGGAGTCACAGGATGTTTGGGTCAGAAAGGACCTTCAAATACCAGCTAGTTCCATCTCCTCTGCCATGGGCAGGCACATCTTCAACCACATGAGGAGGCTCAAAGCCCCATCCAACCCAGCCTCAAACACTTCCAGGGATGGAACATTGCTCTTTGTGCTCTGAAACTTCACTTAGTTACCCGCTTTAAACTTTGGCAGCTATTAAAATGAAGAGCTGGTAAATAACCATTCTCAGCACTTCGTAGCCTGGGTTCCACCATTTAGGCTTTTCAATCAGTAACCTGAATTTTTTAGCTCTTTGCTTTTATTTTCATTCTTCCAGCTGCACTCTTGAAAATAATTCTCTCTCATTTTATCCTTCAGATCTCACTAAAAAAAGGAGAGAAGCTCAACTTATGACTGAGTAATTTTCATAATAAACAGACTTTGAGAGGTAAAAAGAAAAGCATGATAGAATAGGAGATGATACTCCTGCTGAGAGAGAATTTAAGAGACCTATTAGAGAAATACTAACAGTTTTGTTACAAGAATACTGCATTTTTAGAATAGACATTAAGAAGAGAAGTAGATGCTAAAGGATCTGCATTAGAAATTTAGAGAGGTGAGTGCAAAAGAGCTTACATTCATAGAGAGAGATATCATTAATTACAAGACTGATTTGTGTTAATTTCACCCCTGGAAGTGCAGGAAAAAATATTACATGCTGGTGTTTATAGGCTGCAAAAAGTGTCTGTGACTAGGTAAAACTGTCTGAAGCTGCTAAGATTACACTGAAAGCTAATGGAAGGATAAAATTATTTTTTTTAAAAGTAAGCAAATAACTGCATTGCAATTCATCCTTTAAAACACTTCAGGAAATGCTATCATAATGGTTTCAATTCCCACACTTCATTTCTCCTGGTGAGCTGTTTGGAGCCACAGCCCCACTCAGCACGATTTAAAGCCTCTCTCTGCACCGTGTGTACACAGTTCTTCTGTGCCCGGGTCTCAACTCCTCCATGAGCCTGTCCCCAGCTGGAGCTGCACTCACTGTTTCTCTGATTCGTACATTTACCTGCTTCTTCTGGCCCCTTTGGAGATTTTCCAGTGGCTTTACATCTTTTCCTTTGACTGGCTTTGCCATAAAACCTGTTGTTAGGGCTTGCCCTGGCATCAGCCCATCAGTTTATCTGCAGTCTGAAACAAGCATTATTTTTTTGTCTTTGGCAATTGCCGCCTCCATGGCCTGACACAACTGACTCCTTTGGGTGCTTCGGGAGCTCCAGCAATCACTTGTGTATCTTGCCTCAGTAATATCCCCGAAGTCCAGAGCTCTTGAAAATGAATGAAAGGTGCTGAGAAGCATCATGGTCACTATCTTCACGGTTAAACACATGCAGATATAGAAATGCCCCTGGTAAGAGAGGCATATGGGGTGACAATGGAAGTGTGCTAAGAGCTCTGGAGGGATAAAGCAGTTTATGAAAGAAGTGAAGTTTAGATTTAAATTGGAGAGGCTTTTGAAATAAAAATGGTTCTTGAGGAGAGGTTAGGCCTTACTGGATAAGATTCCTGAGGTGAGCATATAGCAAAATAATTAGGATCAAGTGAAGGGGAACATGATGAGATTGGATGGTGAGAAGTGCCATTTCATTGCTGTGACCAAAGGAGTTAGTGTTCCAGGAGGCTTTTGGCTGTGGAAAAAACCAGTCTCATAGATAAATTGTGCCCCCCTCCCCAACACAGAGATGTGCTAATATGATTTTGTCGTTCAACAATCTCCGCATATGGGCTGTAAAGCAATTGGTTCATAAATTAAGAAAAATCGCAAATTAAGAAAATGCAATTCACAAACTCTTCAATATCTTCTGAACAGAGGTGTGACTGGGGATTGATTTGGCTGTTTTGAGCTGTATGTCCTCGAGCATCCCGAGCAGCCACCATCTCCACTGCCCCAACAGCACTTTTTTCCCCCTTCCACAAAAGTTACAAAGGCTTCTTGGGGCAGTCATTGAGGATTTCAGGGCATCTGAGCACTCAGCTGGGGCAGTGGCTCTGCCCTGAGACCCCACAGATCCCAAGCCAGAGTCTGCATGCTGTGCAGTGAAAGTGCACTGACTCCTGTGTGCCAAGCATCAGGCTGGGCTCTGTGTGCTGAGTAGCATGTCAGGAGGCTCAGCAAAGCCCTGGGTGTCCAGAACACTGGATTTTACTGTGCATGCCTGCATAAGTGTATACACAGATGTTTTCCAAGATTTCCCTGTGGAAAATATGGAAATCCTCCTGCTGAAAGTAATTTTTCTTGCACAAGCTGTTCAGGTCTGGTTTTCTGTATATTAATTACATTTTAAGTGCATTTGCTGAAGCCTTGTTTCGCTGGGCTTACTAAGTTATTGCCAGGAAGATGCTTGTTACAGGCAATGGAATGTAAAAATTATTGGAGTCCAGAATATGGTTTTGTTCATTTTTAGCATATGTATTGGCTAGATAGTACAAAACCCCAGGGTTTAAGCAGTTGCAGAGCTAATGTTTCTGAGGAATAGCATAATCCTTTTGTGAAACTGCTGCAGATATGGAACTGTGCTGTTTGCCTTTGCCACCTATTTAGTACCTTCAGAACACAGACACCGTTTTCTGATTTCCCTTGTGTGCTCAGTTGATCCCCACCCGGGATGGTTCTCATGGAGTGCCTGGGAGCAGATCCTTAGCCCCTGCCAGAGCTGCAATGACACAAGTGCTGTGGTCAGGCCACCCCCTGCCATCTGCTCTGCATTCTCTGGTTAACACCCAGCCATGAGAAAAGGCACTGCTGGAGAAGGTTGGAGGACAGAGCTCCTTACCAGACCTTGCCCACACCAGCTTATGAAACACAGACAGAAACAAGTGGAGCCTCCTGACTGGGACGTGTCATGGTAAAGACCAACAGTGGCTAATTGCATTTTCTAGTACTTTCTTGATGTATGTCAGATGTAGAGACAGAGATTGGCATCATGCATTTGCTTGGAGAAAAATAATACATGGCACTAAAGAAACATCAGAATCAGTGCATTTGCACTTCCCAGCTCCCACTCAATCTCACTGTTTCCTTCATCATCAGAACATGAGACACGTGGTGTCTGCAGCACTGATTTGCTACACACCCCTTCCAGAGGACAAGGGGCACAGCAGGTGTTCCCAGGTTCCCAGGCTTGTGGGTTTGAGATCCAGCAAGCTGAACCCAGAAAGGAAAAATAATGTTCATTCTGCCACACATTTCTGCATGTCTTTGTAACCTGTTACCCATGTACATATATATCTTGGTGATGTCTGGCAGCTGTCAGTAGTTCCTAAGCAAGAACAGATAGTGCCATTTTTCTACTGGCAAATAATACTGCAATGAAGACCTAATGCTAATATGGCAAGTAATATTGGCGCAGAACTTTACTGCAGACTGCTCCCTGGAAACTTTTGCTCAAGAGAGGAAAAAAATTATCACAGGTTCAGACACCCAAGAGGCAAACATTTATCCCATAATGATACCAGTTTGGCTTTTGTATCTGCTTCAGCCTTTGCTTTCTGTTGGTATCTCTGATTGGGACCAAATGCCACTTACCCAAATTTGCAGAATGCTGCTCTGCTGACCTGTTATGTATATTGTAATGTCACCACCTGTCCATTTGCATTGCCCTTGTTAAACTACTAAAATGGTAATTTAATAGAAGAAGGTGATATGAATCATCAAGGAACAATTTGAATTATCATCTGTAGATAATTCATTATGCACACATTTCTTGTGAGATCCTTAAATCAGCAGGGTTTCTTAATCAGAGACTTAAAAATTTTGTCTGTAACAGCTAGAGACTTGACCCATAAATCAGCAGCCAGGCCAACAGGTCCAATTCATGCTTCACATATTTTTCCCTGTGAGAAAGAGACACTTAATTACCACCAAGGTCACAGAAAAGGGGAAAAACCCTGTAACACAGGGTTGGTTTTGACAGCTCCAGTGCTGGCAACATTTTCTGAAAGCAGAGTGATTTGCAAGCAGAAGACGAAAGCACGGCCAGCAACATTGCTGCAGTACTGCCGTCCTGACAGGGCTCTCCAAAGAGGGCTGCTGCCATTAGACTTAGCCCAATTCATCTTCCTCTGTCAGTGGGAGATAACATTTGCTCAAGAGAGACAGTCACTCTTTGTCCGATTTTATTAGCAAAAATAATTAGGGATTCTGATACAGCCTCCTTTTCTATTCTTCAGTGAAGAAAGCACACGGTTTGCATCCTTAACTTTGTGGGACAGAAAGTGTTTATGCAATTTATGAGAGGGAGCAGGTCATGGCTCGGCCATGGCACCCAGCTGGGGTGCAGAGTGCCCGGGGCTGGGCGGGAGGTCTGCAGGGACATGCTGCACCCAGCCAGCACTGCTGCTGAGGAGGGAGGGAGGGGTGGGAGGGCCTCAGCAAGACCCACAACCCTTCCTAAAATTAATTCAAGAGGACTGAAGCCATCAGCAGCAGGTCCATACACCTCTGTCAGCGATGTCTTCTTCTGCCCATTGAGATGGATGGGCCATGTAAAGGGGGACGAGGACTGGCACAGCCAGGAGAAAAAGGGTTGAGCACAGCTCTCCAAAGTAAATTAGCCTATCTTATGATTTCATTCTCTTATTTTCATGAAATGGCATTGATTTAGCAAGCATATAAACCCCTGAAAATTTGAAAAGGAAGTCTAGGTTTATAAATCCAGCCAGGTAAATGCCCCTAATGTCTGAAGTGCCAAGTCGATGCCAGCTTCCCCTGAGGTGAACAGTACTGAATATCTGGTGCCTCTGAAAGCCAGGTGATAAATTTCAGAGTTTGGCAAACTCTGGGCCAAGGGTTTTGCTAATCAATAGTCATTGTTCACAAATAATGACCTGTCTGAAAGCAGCTGGCCTGGATGATGGATGCTTGTCTGATCCTGAAACATGTTTACTGGATTGGATTCAGCAAATCAAAGCCAACTAATTATTCTATTAATACTTATTTGAACTAGATTTAAGGTTTTGGGCAGAGTTGCTTTTCACTTGCGTTTCTGTTTTTTTTTTTCATTCTGGCATTGGAGGTCATAAAGTTCATTAGGGTTGAGAAATGCCTGAATTCTGGTCCAACTTTCGTTAACCAGTGCCTGAGCAAAGCAGATCCTAATGGAGAGAGAGGGGAATCAGCTCTGCACTCCAGGAAAAGAGGATTTCTATGATGAGTGATCCCACTGAGATATCTTGGCAGCCACTCTATGTGTTATCTCTGGGTCCAAAACTTTCAAGAGTTCAGCAGATCTGAGTGTTCTTGAACTGGAGGATATGGTATCTCCTTTTATGTTTTATACAATAAAGAAAATACTTCTCTTTTTCCACAAAACCAAATGATTACACAATTATTATCACTTGTATTCAAAAGAATCATAAAATAAGCTCAGCTTGAAAATATGGCTGGCTCTTAAGCATGATCAGTTAAATACATTTTCACTGGTGGCAAAGCTGTCTTTAAAACATTTGGGCTGTAGCTTGTATGTAAAATCAGCCTTTCCATGTCACTAATTCCTCTTTTCTACAACTTGGGAGTCCATTACAGGTGGTTTTCCAAGGCACCCTTGGATAATGGATTTTTTATCACAGAAAGGGTGCAGCAGAGAAAAGGAGACTGCAAACTAGCTGTGCTCCAGCACCAGAACGAAACAGCACTGTGTTGCTGTTTTAGCTTTTTCTTGGTTGCTATATGGTAATTTGATTGTGTTATTTTACTCCAGCATGAGATCCTGTCTATTCTTCCCAAACTCCAGCATGGGAGACATAAAGAGGTGAGAGATTTATTTCAGGACTCAGTCAGTTTTGAACATGATGTATTCAGCAAATGCGTATATTCTTGGCCAGAAAGCAGCAATCAGTCAGCAGGTGAGATTCATCTCACTGTCAGACGATGGAGAGAAGATGTTTGATGTTTTGTAACGCAGGGACAAGTGGCTCCAGCATTCAGAGTGACAGAAGAAGGCATAAAGTTGTCAAGTTATCTTCCTTACTGCTCTGGCTGCGGTCAGCAAGAAGCCGCCTGTACAGAAGTGAGGGTTTGAAAGATGGCGTGCAGCTCTGCAAACTGATGATGCCTGAACCCGAGCTCTCCCAGCTGAAGTAGCTACTTTGTACTAGCAAAGAGACATTTCTTGAAAAGACACTGCTGTATTTACTTTCCTCAGCTGGGAGACCATATCAAATGCGCCATGGAGTGTCTTGCATGAGGTAAAACAGTAAAACATTTTCCTCCTCAAGTATTATCACAGAATCATAGAATGGCCTGGGTTAGAAGGAACCCTAAAGATCATCTAATTCCAACCTGGTTGCTCAAAGCCTCATCTGCCTGGCCCTGAACACTGCCAGGGATGGGTCATCCACATTATGATGATGAAAGTAGCTATTTCTAGTTATGTTTGAAAGGTAAACCAGGTTGGGTTTGCTTGTTTGTGTTATCACTGCGGATATGTGTTTCTCTTCAGGCAAGATGCTGGAAGTAAGGGCAGCACTCCCTCACCTGGAAACTGCGGTACAAGAGCAGCATTGAAACGCCAAAGCCGCGCTGAGAGACGGGCTTTGCCTGCAGCAGCGGCGCGTCCTTCACTCACCCTGGGCGAGGAGGGTGATAATCGGCCTCTTGTCTGCTACAGGGAACATTTTCCATGCTCCTCCTTCTCTGGCCTTTCGCAGTAAATCTGAACATTTTCCGGTCCTCGCGTCTGTGAACACTTCCCCTAAACGCCCCAGGGGCATCTGCGAGCCCTGGGTACCCTGCCCCAGAAAGAGACAAACTCCAGTGGCTTTGCTTATTTCGACTTGTTTCGGGTTGTCTTCAGTCCCAAAGAGGAGTAATGATAACCAGACCGCAAAGTCAGCTATTTTTTTAGGCAGCTTTTCAAACTAACATTTGAAGAAAAAGCAACACTAAATGCAATTTTAAGGGTAGATATCAGACGCTTTTCTGATTGCTTAACTTATCTGAACCAGAGGACTGTGAAATGAACAGCCCTCGGGCACGTTTGACCGAGGGGGCTCGGCAGCAGGAATGGGACTGTGTGACTGATTCCAGGAGAGAGGGGCTCCCTCTCCACTGCTGCCTTGTGTAAACCTGGAATTACTCCTTCTGCTCGCCAAAGAGCTGCCTTTCTGGAGCAAATAGCATTTGTCATTACCAGGAAGGGATGCTGACACTCCTTTTTCTTAAGGCTGGCATCATTCATGTATGTGCAGTAGGGCTATCAGACCGAGCAGGCAGGCTACCTTACAGAAGTAGAATCAGCACATTTGACTCAATAACATTTTTTATCATTAAATAAATAAGTCTGCTAAAAATTCCCACTTCAGCCATCAGCAAAATATTTTACCTGCTAACAACTAACCACATCCCACTGCTATGCAGCATTCAGAAAGCATTAAGTCGGGCTATTAGAATTCATTAAATTGACTCAAAAAGCACAATGGGTATATTATCACACAGGCCCACGCACTTACACACGCACATTGTTCTCTGTCCAGGGAACACTCCCTGTCACCTTTCTCAGCAGTCACGCACACCAGGAGCTCCTTTGATTTTAATGAACTCAAGATTTTCCCGTAACTACCCGTCTCCAGGGTTCGGAGAAAACACACACTCAGGAACGCGGCTCATTTGGCTGCATTGTCACAACTTGCATCGGCGATTTCAGCCTCCTACAATGCGCACTTAATAGCGTTGGAGAGCCTCGCCGCTATGTCGTGCGCAGATCAAAAGAAGTTCAAAAGCCTTCTACAAGTTTTGAGGCTTAGTCCTGCTGGTAATAACATCAGTGTTGAAATTGCAATTGTCTTTGATGCGAGCAACAGCAGGCACCTTGCGTCTCATCCTGAGAAGTACTGAGCTGCTGCAGCCCTCAGAAAATCCACGGAGAATAGTTCAGCAAAAGCACATCTTATTTATTATCAATATATTTACCAGGTAGTCCAATTAAACTTGACAGCCTGTTTATAGAGGCTTTCTGCCCAGTAGCAGCTGTACAGGTGTCAGCCAACCAACTGTAACACAGCAGCAAACTGTGCAAAAGGTGCTGGTGCTGGTCTCTTCATCAGACTAGCTGTACATTGTTCACAAACATTGATATGAGTCAAATAAAGGTCATAGCACATCTATATCTAGCTTTAGGTGAAAGAACACCAAAGTCTTTTAATG
Organism: Bombycilla garrulus; assembly: GCA_013400315.1. Taxonomy (NCBI): domain Eukaryota; kingdom Metazoa; phylum Chordata; class Aves; order Passeriformes; family Bombycillidae; genus Bombycilla; species Bombycilla garrulus. Next base: position 283,264 of record VXBU01007950.1, read on the forward strand.
CTGACGATGCTTCCCAAAATTTATTGTGACCTTCAAGAACCTGAAAATATTCTGCACCTTTATCATCTCAGGGTCAGCATATATTCATTATTCAGTAGAAAAAGAAACTGCTGGGGTGACAGAAATCTGGTGGTATAGATTAGCTGCTGAGATTTTTAATTTCCCAAATCATCAAACAGGAAAGCAGCCAGGAGAGAGGAGAGGAGAGGAGAGGAGAGGAGAGGAGAGGAGAGGAGAGCTTTGGCAATTGTCTTGTCTGAGTTAGTTATGTCTCAGCTCGCAGTACACATGTGGCTATGGGTACTTCAATAACCAGTTATCTCTCATTTGATCTATTCCCTCCTCCCCAGCACTCGTCTTTGAGATCATGACCTGATCAGACAAGCTTCTCTGTCTCATCTCCTTGGCTCATTCACTACTTCGCTTAATTCTTAATCATTAAATCCCAATGCCTCTTTGACACCAAAGAGTCCCCTGGTGGGGTTTGCTCCTGGCAAGATGCTGAGTGACTCTCGCACAGCGCTCGGCAAAGAGAGGACTAAGGTTCCCCATGTAGAGGGTACTCCACACCTTGCAGAGATGTGACCCAAAGGATGACAGTTTCAAACCATTCCTTTCCACTCTGTTTTTGTGTACCTTCACCCCATAAACAGTACTATGTTCCTCTTTCCATCACTTTCCTTCCTGTCATTTCCCCAGCATGTTTTATGTCCAGCCATTTGATTTTTAAAGGTAGTAACTCACCAATTACAGTGTCCGCTTGGTGAGACTTAGATCTTGCCTGCTTCATTATTTCACCAAAGCTGGGGCTCCTGGCAATGAACATTAATTATGCCAAAGGCAGTTGTTAATATTAACCTATAGTGTTCTTAGCTGCTTGGCTGGGAGGCGGGCTGTTTTACTGTACATTTAGAAAACATGCTTATGCTGACTATTTAAATCAAGCAGATCGTGATGTGAGACAAATATAGAAGGTTGTGGCCTGAACCAGAGTGATCACAGATTGTGCTGCTTCTGGAATGGCACAAAACCATGTCTGGAATGTCCTGTTCAGTGTACTTTTTGTGCAATTTTTATTGTATTGCTCTGAGTTCTTTTTAGTTTGTGCCTTTGTAATGGAGAATTAGTTAAATGCATCTCTCACTAGAGCTTTTTGATTGCAAGCCCAATAAAGCCTATCTGCTTATTTGTTTATACAAATCACATTATGGATAATAAACATAACAAGGTGTACAGTGGGATAAACAGTAAAATCACATTGCTGGAAAGGTACACTGAGACAGATACAGAAAAGAGAGGAGTGAGAAGAGTATAGCAGCATATTTTAAGAGAGGTAACGTGTAGCCAGGAAATTAATGAACTGCAATTATATTCCATTTTGTTTACTTTGTGTGCTATACATTTTCTTGTTTAGGCCATTGCATGGCTCATTCTACACCATAGTTTTTTAATGATTTCAGTGCCTCTTCAGAACACTTTTTCAGTAGATTTGCTTTCTAGAATAATTGCTTAGCTGTCTGCCATTGTTCATGAATTCTGATGTTACTTTTTCCTGGAATCAGTAAAATACAAAAAGAATTTACACTGCTGGAATAAGCAGTTTAGGGAAAAAAAAGTAACCTTTTGAGGTATTTTACTACAATGTAGAAATGAGTTCTTGAATGTAAAACTAAATTTAACTCATATAAACTGTAGAAAGAAGTCTCATTAGAACTGAGTTCATTGTAAGCATAGTTTTAAGAGCATTCTCCTTTTCCAGACTCAATTTCAAGAAGTCTCTGGATGCAATTTATCCAGCTCAGCCCTGTAATCAATCCCTCAGTAGAAACCAGGAATTGCAGGGGCCTAATTTAAGTGCTCTGGAGACAGACAGTGAAGGATGGACCTGGCCAGGTCTCAAACATGCAGTGGTCTCTCCTGCCTTCCCCAAGGAAAGCTGAGTCTCCTCTGGCTGTCTCTGGCCCAATCCCCACACAGGTGCCTGGCCACAGGTGGCAGGTGACAGGCACTGCCACTGTTTCCCATGCCAGCAGCGTGGTCCTGCTGGGTGACTCGGGTGAAGGGGAATGGAGCCACCCTCTGCAACACCATTTGCTTGCAGCTGGATTTTCAAATACAGGAAAGGCCAGCAAGCAAAATAAATGCCTAACTAACTGAATGACGCCTAACACAAAAATGAGCTGCTTGCACATGTTTTAATATAAGGGACAAATGATTCAGGTGTCTGAAGTCCATGAGAGGGCTGACAAACAGGAGCACTCTGGTGTTGTGTGGTGCAGACACAGCCTGGCACTTTCCAAATGGGGAACTCCAGGCAGAGCAGCTGTGCCCAGCCACCAGCACACCCTGCACAGGACTGACATGCACAGAAAGCCCCAGCTTGTCCAGCAGGACCCCAGGCTGCTGGACCCCAAATGTGCTGTTTGACCATTACCTCCTGTATCCTGCTTATGAAGAGGTGTCTCCAGTAGAAAGCCAAGCTCCGTGCCCAAGGCTAAACAAAATGGGCTATAAAGTGCTGGGGTGAGACAAACCAGAGCTGTTGGGTGAAGCCAGCAGTGAGCAGCCTCATCCTGCAGAGCCAGGACTGGCTCAAGGGTTCCTTGACTACCCAGAGTGGTTACAGCTGTCACTGCTACGCCAGCACCCGTTGATGTGAGTGCAGCCATTGGGAGAGGCAAGTTCTGGAAGAGGACACCGAGATGACCTCCCCTTGGAAAAATTGAATTTAATGGAATTTTCATTCAAAAGTGCAGATCAAACTTACCTGGGCCAATGTCCAGCTTTTTCTAGCAGTCCTTTGAGGACTGATTAATTCAAAACAAAAAGCAAAGCAGCCAATGAACATTCTGGACATGGTTTTGACTTTACCCAAACTATTCTCTATCCCAACATATTTCTAACTCATATTATATTAAAGCTGTTTAGTGTTACGTTCATTTAGGCGTCTTTTATTAGAATTTCTCTCTTGGGTATGAAGAGATAATCCACATGAATATTTTTTCCCATTATGAGCCACATTATTAAGTCTACTATTGTATTTTAATTGATGTTATTATAGCACATTAAGTACTTTGACATGGGTTAGAGATAGTTTGTTAATAACACTATTACTAAAATACTAAAAGCTGTGTTTCTATTCTGGTTGATGTCGAAGCTTTCAAAATTGTACTCATTCTGTCATGTAACTTGGGAACACAAATCTGGCATTATCCTACTGTCTTTTATAGTACTTCTAACTTCCCTAATAATCTGCTGGTTCAACAATGCCCCTATATATCACTGAACCAGTGGTGATACAGAGCAATATATCACATCTGGTTACAGTCATTGGCTTCAAAGTTTTATCCTAGCTAAAAAGTCTGAATGACTTCAGCTTTTGCTATATTTACATGAATAATGATAGAATGACTGTCAGGATATTTTTAGAATTTACTCTTGGCAAATTTTGAGGCTTACAGTCTGTTGTGTTTTTTCCAGTATTTGTTTCAGATGCCTTTGTATCTCCTACATCCTCAGCAGAACTGCAAACCCTTTTACCATCACCAAATCCTTTCCAGCAACACCCTGCATGACTTAACAGTGTGAATTTGTCAGCTACACTATCTCTGTTTCTATTCACCATGGACAAGTCCACAGTTTTCTGTGCCATGTTCCGGGTTAAATAGAATTAAAGAACAGCAAAAAGCACATGCACCTTTCATTAAAAAAAAAAAAAACAAAAAACAAACCAAAACAAAACAAACAAACAAACAAAAAACCCCCAAACAACCAAAAACAACTAAGGAAGCTGGTTTACAGTGAAAGACAGTAAATGGGGAGCTCCTGATTAACATGGGGATAAGACCTTACTTCAAAAGACTATGAAGAAACATCTAGTAAGAACTTCCACTGTTATAAAGCAAAAAAAGGTAACTAACTAAGCTTGTATTCAATACTTATGCTTGGGTCTCCAGCAGAGATTATATATTTACTATTTGATACCATAAGACATTCCTTGGCATTGCACAAATTTAAAAATGTGGGTAATTTAAACATAATTTTAATATAATTTTTGATTTTTGTCATCATTTTAAAATATTTTAAACAGCCTCTGGGACAATTTTGGCCACGTTTAACTCGTACTCTCCATACTCCATATCCTCAGGACACATCTTGCATGTGACTGCACTGTTTGGGAGGATGAGAAAACCCAAAAGTGTGGGTGTAGACTCTTCTGTCAAAGGACTTTGGTTCTCAGCACACTAAATTTATTCACAGAGATGTAGCCAGCTAGTCCTGCTGATGGTCGTTTTTGCTCATCACTCTTTTAATGTTTTCTGCAGAAGCTCAGAGACAGCCTATTTTCCAGACAGAGCGTGGAAAGACCATTCCCATCAGCTTCAGTGAGAGATGAGTCAGGTCTTGTAGACAGAAAGCAACGGACAAGTAAAGCAATGAGGAAAACCCATCTTTTTTCTCTATGGGACTACCAATCCAAGAGTTCTGCTCAGGAGACTCACACAGATCACATAAGCTTCAGAAAGTGTGGAGAGGGCTACCTGAGTTGGATTACAGCCCTCACCCAAGATGCTGCAAACCAGAGGGATGCAGCTCGTTCCCACCTCTGGCACAGCCAATCCAAACCCAGCCCTGACACCCAGGACAGTTTTGTGACCACTGGTGGGGTAGGGGGGACACTGGCACTGCCCTTGCCCCGGAAGAAAACAAGCCAGTGGTGAAGGCTCATTTCATCTTGTTTTCCCAGGATTCTGCTAAAAGCTTAACAGACAAGATGGAAGTCTAATTTACACCATGCTGGAACCTTTCCTTCAATTCTTAAGGCACATAGTGTATTTTCACAGCTCTTTGCCACATGGCAAGCTCGATATGCAATGACCACGGTGTATGTAAGCCCTTAATTGTGTGAAATAGATTAATTAAACTTGGTATTTATAGATAAAGCACATCAACAGCTACTTGGTTGCACAGTTTTATGAACTCTCTGCCACACACTTTTTCTAGGCATAGGTATTTAATCTAAACCTGTAAGGGAAACATTACTCTCTCAGGCTTTTTAGATGAGTGTTTCTCCTGTCTTCCTATGTGAATTTCTTTCCTTTTTCTCAGATGATTTGCTCCTCCCAGGGAAGCCTGAAGGATATGAGGGCAGCAACCACTGTGACTGCTGATGCCAGTGCTGTCTGGATTGGTTTCATTGCTTGGTTGTTTTTTAACAAAAATAAAACTGACTGTAAACAATTATCAAAAATCTTTTCTTAGCAATACAGCGTACAGTAGTATACAGCCTACAACTGCATTGATGTGACCCACAGGCATTTATGGCAAGCAAGAAGCAGACTTTCCTTCTTTACTCAAGTTTCATACTTTTATGTGTGAAGGACAACTCCTTTTGGCTTCTGGATAAATGCTGCATTTCTTATGCAGGTATTTTGCTAATCCAGCTGCTTTCACTTCCCTGCAGAGAAATTTTTTTTTTGGATCATCATGATGACTTTCCCAAAACCTTCAGAGCTCTTTTTTTCCTATATTGCAGCACTGGACTCCAAAAGATTCTCAGTTTTAATTCTTGTTCTGCTAGAGGGGTCTTCTTTACTATCAGGAGGTCAATTAATACTCCAATGCTCCATTTCCCCACAAACATCAAGGGATATTGTGGTAATAATTGGAAGTTTTTGACAGAGCTCTCATTAGCAGCAGCTTCATTAAAATGCTATTTAAAAAAAAAGACTCTGTGGCTGATATTAGCAAAAAGTATTTTATGCAGAGGAGACAACACTTCTGAAAGAAAAAAGTGCTAGGTGCAAAAGTGCTAGGTGCAAATGTTCTAGGTGCAATTTCCACTCTCCTCTAGATATAAAAGGCTGTTCTTTTTGTTTCAGTGCTTTACTGACCTCCAAAAACCTTTTGTGTGACCCCAGGAAGCAAAGTCATTGGGTTCTCTTTTTTTTTTTTAATGAAAGATATTTGCATATATCAAATCCCCAGTCCCTTCTGCAATATGCAACCCTCCTTGCTCTTTTCCTGTATCCATGGAGGGTGAAAAATTATTACACCCCCTCCAGGACCTATGGTACAGCTGCTGTGCTGGGAGAGACACGTGTGACACACAGGGATCTCTGCTTCTTGAGCAGCAGCCCAGCACCAAACTCTCAATGGATCTAACACAGGACACAGGAGCTAGAGGGACAGATTGCTAATGTTCCCAACAGCACGCACTGACTGCAAAACAGATTGAGCAGCTGCAGAAAGCCAAAAGGAACTGAGGTAGGAAGGAACTGAAATCAGAAGAACTGTGCTTTTTCCAGTCTTTTCCATCTACTTGAGTAGTGCTATGTATACTAATAGTACATAGTAAGTCCCTGAGCAGAAATTAAAATGGCTGATGGAATCCTTGTCACGTCTATGATGATCTTTAATACCCAAATTAATAGCTGGGAAGCATATCTTGGTAGACAGATACTAAAAGTCTGTCTCTCCCCAAAGAGGCATCCTGCCTCCTCTATGAACTAACCCATTCCTGCTAATGGATTTGGCAAATGAGCCTTTATTTGCACCCCAAAAGGGCACTTTCATGGTCCTTCTAAAGACCCTGAAACTTGGTGCAGCTTGCACATACTCACTTGCATTCCAAGTTTTTGGGACTAAGATCCCCACATCAGACACACAGTGTGAAAAGAGGCTGGCTTAAGGCAACAGAGGCCAAGGAAAATGTTAAAACCAAACTGCTGCTTGTGTTGCTTTTGTTTGTGTGCTTCCTAAGGGTCACAGATGTGGTTTTTTTATTCATTAATAATGCTCCTGATTGTGGAACTGTGGTGCATTTATAAATCTAATGTGATTTGGGGGCGTTCCATTCCAGTATGCCTGAAGCTTCTATGCAAGATCCTCTCACTTCCACCATTCAAGGACTGCAATATTGGTTTATGACCTCATCAGCTTCAGGTTCATCATCCTCTTGAGAAAAGCAAAGGGCAATTCTATAACAAAGAATCATCTCAAGAAACAAGAGGCTCACTGTGTGGAGCAGAGTGGGGCTGACTGCAGCCGAGAAGTACAGTGGGAGCTTTTAGGAGATGGCTGGGAGCTGGACAAGAGAAGGCTCCAGACAGACCTCAGAGCAGCCTTCCAGTACTTGAAAGGGCTTATAAAACAGATGGAGGGACTTTTTACATGGGTAGATAGTGATAGGACAAGGGGGAATTCTTTTTAAATAAAGGAGGAGAGATTTTGTCGCCCTGATTTTAATAAGACTTTCTAAGCCTTCTGATATTTACATATTTGTGAAGAACTTTCTCACACACTTTCTGTAAACAGCTCACTGTTTTTGCATTCCTTCATAGAGGAGGAGTAAAATTGATGGACTGTTTGTCTGTCCAGCGTCTTTGGAGAGGTGGCACTGCCACCGTCCAATCCAGGGTCACTTTTGGAAAACTATAAATACTGGAGTCAGAAAAAATAAACCCTCTTCTCTTCTGATCACCTGAGCTGCGGTGTGGGTCTGTGTTCTTTCATGTCCTATAGTGACAGATTTAGATTAGATATTAGGAAGAAGTTCTTCACCCATAAGGTAGTGAAAGACTGGGACTTGCAAGATTTCCCAGAAAAGCTGTGGATGCCCCATCCCTGGAAGTGCTTAAGACCAGGCTGGATAGGGCTCTGAGCAACCTGGTCAGTGGAAGGTGCCCATGATCTGTCAGGCCCCTTCCAACTCAAACCATCTGATGATTCTGTAATTCTCTGATTTTCTTTCCTCTCCCCCACCCACTTATTTATTATTATCCCTTTTTCTGTGTTAATGGGTCAGACAGCTTTTCCAAGCAGTGTCAAGCCGGCCCACGAGTGTGACTGAGTGAAGGAGGAAAAGAAGCTGCAGTTGCATGAAAGGCAACCACCATTGTCCCCTTTTCACACTCAGTACAGTGCTCTTTTAATTGAAAAAGGAGACCTGAATGGGTCTGGTAATCTGCTCAGAGCCTGCTTTTGAAAGTTAGTGAGTGCTGACTCAAGACCCCCAAATATTTTCTCATTCCCTGAGTTCTGACTGAGGCAGCTTTGTGCTCCTCAGGAGCTGCTTGGGTTTTACCACCTCAGACTTTTAGGTACAATGCCCTGACAGAAGTCAGTGTAGCAGCCAAGTAACAAGAGGCACAAATATTATTTTCAAGCTTTGCAATCAGTTACTAGATTTTGCTTCTGATAGCCAATCAATAGGAGTATTGTTTTGAGCATTTAAAAGTGTAAACCATACCCCTTACCGAGCAGCTGCTTCTTCTTCAGAACTGGACGTGCATTGGGGCATTGAGAGAAAATCTCCGCTTTTTCTGCACAGCAGGAGAATATATTGGACTGTGAGGTGATAGAATTTGATGAATACTAAAAGAAGAAAGTGCCTTAGATATTATATTTTAATGTGTTTAAAAGTAGTCTTAACCTGGTAGTGTACACAGAAGCAGCAGGAATAAACTCTAACATTTCTGATTTCTGTGCTGGTCAGTTTTTGTGGGCATCAGCAGACAAGCTTCCCAGGCATCTGATTGTCTGATCGGGACAGGTCTTTACTAACCCTGCTGCTTATAAAGGGATTTTCCTTTCTTGACTTTCTGCTCTCTTCCCATGCAGAAATTCATTTAGAAGGCAAAATGGATAGAATGTCCTTTTACTGTGACTGGATATGGACTTTCTTCAGGCCACTTTCTTCAAAACTTCCTTAAAATCCTCTTATTCAGAGGAACCAGTTTCTGAGGTCATGTTGCCCTGACTTGTTTTGCTGTCCCTAAGGGAGGATAAAACAAATTCCAATATATTTAGCCTACCTGTAGCAAATCCCACAGAACAACAACAAAAAAATCTGATAAATATACATGCCATTCTAGCTTCTTGCTACATTCAAATATGTAATGACAGCTGAAAGATATTCTCCGACTGCAACTGTACTGAGCCTCTTGGCAGCTGGGGGTGGGAATAAGAATCAGCACCTGATCACATGCACCAAGATGTGATGTGTTCCCGATCACATGTGCCATCTTAACAGAGCAGTAAAGGACAGAAGCTATAATCACACGGATTGGTATGTCTAGGCAGTCTTTTGAGGGATGCCAGAGGCTGATGGTGAGATCAGACATCACAAATATCTGCACAGATGCCTGTAATTTCTGACAATACAGGCTCTGAAGGCATTGCTTTGGGACATCAGCATGAATGAATCTTGTGGTTAAGCAAGAAAATGTAACAAGATATTTAAGAGCCTCTTTTCCTACAGATATGCAGCAGTCTGCCTCAGAGTAATCACTTCTCAAAATCAACTAGTAATAGTAATTCTTATATTTAGCTTTTGCTTTGTTTAAACCTCATCCTGGGAAAGAGTAAGAGGATTTGGATAAAAACCTAAACCTAATTAAACTCTTAGGTTTTATGTTTCCTTAATTTGACTTTATTTTTAGTGTATTTTACAAAAGAGATTCTTTTATCTAGGGAAGCCCAGTTTATGCTATTTTGCTATCCCAGTTTGCATGAATTGCCAAGGCTGGATGAGGCAGTCCACAGGTCTGTAATGCCATTCAGTTGTAGCTGGTTTTACAGTATTCACCCTGAAGCACATACTACTCATGGCATTTTACTACTCTCAAGTATCACACTTGGAATTGCCCAAAAGAGAACACTTTTGACTTTAAAGAGGGGCTCTATAACTATTCTCTCTGCCTTGGCTGTTTGCTGAATGGGTTCTTTTCTTTCACACATGGTGAAGACAATGTTTAGCAGTTGGAGTAGCTCACCATGCACCTCGTTTGGATGCAACATTCACTAAATCCTGAGGTGAACAAATTCCCAGGTAAGGAATAGAACATTTCTTAAACACCTACATACACAAGGGTACTGATACTTTTTCAAAGATCTAAAACCAAGTCAGGATATAACGGGAGGGCACCAAAACCATGGCAAAATGATTAAAATACAGCAGTGAGAGCACATGGCCCTGCTAACATCTGTGTCTGTGCTGGAAACTGGAAATGCCTGTGGACATGTGGCTGCCTCACCTCCAGCAGGTTCACCAGCATCTGCACATTCACATGTCTTGTAAAATTTTATCCCTTTTAGTACAAATTGTCCTTCTGTTTCCTGGTACCCTTGTGTGAACAGAGGTGTCTCCACAGAGCTGGCAACGGGTCCAGAGCCTGCGCCAGCCATTTCTCTGCTGCTGGTGGGCAACGGGCAGAAAAATTTGGAACACACTGAAGGGAAGGAATAACAACGAGTACGTGCACCACCACGCTTTCTAGCAGCAAGAAGGCATTTGTTTTTCAGTTCATTTTCTACCTGCTTACAGCAAACAGAGCATCACATGCACCCTTTTCTCCTCTGCTGCTATTTGCAGCAATGGAAGCCCTCAGGTGCTCTGCAGTGCCTTGCACTCTTCTTGATTAAGGGTTTGCTCTCTCCACAGAGGGCACATCACTAGCTCATTCAACACAAGTTGTCTCAGACTTTAATTTAATAGAATATATTTTATTTTCTTTTACTGCCTCCAGTGATTCTTCAATCAAAAGACAGATTTTCTATTTTCTGAGGTGGTGCATACCTTTAAAAGTAGCATTTAGGAAAAAATCCACAACACTTTCAGATGGTTGCATTGCGTTTCACTGAAAATCACAGAGACATGTTTCAGTCCTTCTAAACTGGTCTGCTGCTGAACCAGTTCTGCAGACATTATGTATCTGTGCATACACTGTCACAAGAATACCAGCCATCAGCTGACACTCTTTTCATTAAGAAATTTTAAAAGCTGCTGTTTTTTCTCTCTACTTCAAAGAGAAATCAGATGAGCAGAAGCCAAGCAGTAAATCTCAAGAAAAGGCTTTGCCTAAAGTATCACAATAACCCCTGTGCTAACAGAGAATACCTGATGGAGGTAGTTAATTACCAAATGAGCCCAAATCAATAAGTCAAGGATAAGACTTGTGAGCATCAACAATCTCCTTCCATCAGTGACTGCAGCGCAGGAGGGGGCAGGAGGAGTGCTCTGAGCAGGGCTGGTCTGGAATATGCTTCCTAAATCTCATCCTTATCTATGCCTCTCACTGCAGCAGGAACACTCATGGCACCAACCATCTGAAACAGAAAGCACAGAGAAAACAGAATCTTTCCCAAAGCAATAGGTTTGCATCCTCCCTCACCAGCCTGTGGCTGTAGAAATTGTGGGAACTGACAATGGTTTTTTTTTCAGAAATGTTTTTCTACAGAGCCAGCACTGAAAAAACCATGTATGATACTCAGCTTTCCACAAAACCTCCACTGATTTCAGTGGTCCAGATTCAACAAAGTGCCTACATTTGCCCTTAATTTTGGCCTGTTCTTTACCCTAGAGAAACAAATGGGGAAAGAATATTTCTGCCCACAGAAATCAAACCTTTCCTAACCTTGCTCTGCAAATAACTGTATTTGTGGGCAGTTTGACTGGCCAGACCCTGAACACAAGGCAAACACAGAGCATTTTCAGCTGGAGCCAGCAGCTGAACAACGCAGGGATAGATGATGGGGTGCTGAATAATGTATGCTGAAAGAAGAATGGAAGTGAAATATTTGATGCTCAGCATTTATTTAAATTTAGAAAAATCTTATTAAAAAGCAGGCAAAGAATGTGAAAAAGATATAGAGAAAAATTGAGTCCACATTTTTATGTCCACAACAATGGCAACATTTCTTAAGCTGTTTATACCGATGTTTTAGACTAAAACTCCTTGACATTATTTCAAACAAGTAGGCAGGCTAATCAAACTGTCAACAGGAGCTATAGCAGCAGTTTTCTAGGGAAAAAGAAAACACTCATTATATCTTTATACAAACACAATCCACTTATATGAACTTAATACAGGGAGAAAACCTTTAGAAAGAAACTATTTTAATCTGAAAAGCAACTGTGTCACATAAGTCCCACTTCGAAATGACTGTAAGTGCCCTTCTGTCAAGATTTATAATTTCCAAAGATATTTAGTAGTATTAGATTTGTTCTTCATCCAGACAAGTGATCCCCTTCATGAGAGGGCACAAGCAGAAATCAGCCAAAGATCTTGCTGGTCTAAAAGGACAGCAGTTCTGATAAGGTTCAGTACAATTTCAATTGACACTGGTATTCTGAAAAGGCTCCTGTATGTGAGCACTGTGAGCAGAACGAGTGGCTCAGCACCAGGCATTTCAATGTTGCATCCACCTGACACTCACACACACTGACCTGAGTATTACTTTGCTGGCTCCTCTTCTGCAGCTATAGGATAGCACACTAACTGGGGGAGGAATAACATCAAAATATGTGAGCTGCACATCAAATCTTCATGCTTAAAGCACCAAAATAATGGTCTCCTTTTCAAGCGGAGACACCAAAGTCCTGCTGAGCCACTGCAGTATTGGAGGAGGTAAGAGTTGTGGCAGAGTTTCCACCCTTTTCCACATGGCAGCTCTACAGTTGGTCTACTCAGATTGTTTGTGATTAAGAAGAAACTTGAGGAAGGAGAATTGAGGGGGGAATGTAGTCACTTAAATTTAATCTGACTTTTGGAATGCAACACTAGAATGTTAAGATAATAGACTTTGCTCTTTTTTTTTTTCTAAAATTCAGGGAAGTTGCCTTGGTTTCACATTTTTTCTTCTTCAGCCAAGCTCTTCACTGTGAGATAAGAAGTTGACTTGACTCAGTGAATTGAAAGGCTGGAATTTCTTTCTCTATGTAGGTGCATGTCTCACCAGTCGTAAACCCACATGAACCCCATGGCAGCCCCCCCAAGAGCACAGCAGGACTGACAGCAGCCCTCCAGCAGAACAAGAGGTGCAGCACTGAACTCACAGGTGACTCTGCTGTGACACACACAGCTGTCCCAGCACCTGAACTATTGACATTGATGCGGGAGCCTGTGAATAAAAATACTTGGAAATTATGAATTTTGTGAATTGAGGCCCTGTTTACTCAACTTGTCCTTAAATCAAGTTTCGGATTGGAAAAATGTGCCAAATACTGTCACTTTAATCATTTAACACATTGTGACTTAAGAACATTGAAAAATCCCCAAGGCACATGTCGTGCCAATTAGGTACTTTCAGTAGTTGAATACATCTGAATAATACATAATAATAAATTCATCTACAACCTCTCTGTGTGTTTTGGAAATAAGATGACATGAGGCCATACTGATGTTTATTTATCTGAGGATATGTGGTGGTCTTGTGCAGATATGCACTTAATGTGAGGAAAAAAAAAATAACACTTTTCCCACAGCAAAGTCTAGCCATGCCCATTTCTTGCACATGCTTGAAGGAACAGGAAGTCTCTTAGAGAGATTAACTGGTTTGTGATAAACTCTTCTTCAAAACTCTAAAGTATAAAAGACAGACATGTTGTGAATTACAACATGTCCTCTTTCTAATTTGAATTAACCTATGTTCCTTTATTTTTTTAGTTTCTGCTTTTCTTTTTCTCTCACTGAAAAGCCACAGGAAAATCAAAAGACCAGTCTTTAATAAAACTTGTGATTTTTTTTTTTTATTTATACAATATAAATATATTAATGCTTGTTGAAATCACTTTCTCTGCAGATAAATGAGTCCAAAAACTCTATTCTTGGCTCAGGACAGAAAACAATTTTTTTACACATGTATACACAGTGAAAAGATGAAAATCCCTAATATGTGATAATTCTGAAGTTATGAAAATAAAACTTTGAGCACTGGAGTCACAGACTAAGTAAACAAAGCACAGGGGAAATCTTGACTCCCTTACATTTGTTGTGTTATAACCCCTCCTGACTGACCAGATCACTCTTTGTCACAACCTTATATTTAATTATGAGCCAAATAATTACTTTGCACTAAGCACTGCATAAACTTCATATTAATCAATTTAGGGCATTAGAAACAATTCCTGTTGAATCCCTATTTATCAAAGTTACCATAAATAAAGAGCAGGACACTTTGAAACACTGGCTGAAATCAAGGAAGCCTGGAGGCAGTGTTGCTCTGCAGCTGTCCATGCAGCCCTGCTGGTTTATGCCAGCTCTGAGGTGTCCCCTGGTGGTTATAACAGTAGCAGGACCAGCCACTAACTGGCCAAATCTTTCCTGAGAGATCACATCAAGTGCCCCAAAAATGCAGAAAATGGATCCGTTTAGATGTAGATAAAACATAAGAGATTTTAATTAAACAACTACAACAACAAAACTGAAAAAGCTTTTATATGATGATTCTTTTTTTCCTTTGTGGCATGGGGAATTGCTCACCCCTGTGGGTTTTCTGTGTCATCTAACACATTCCTTGCTATGTCAGGGACCCAGTGTGATAACCTCCTCTATTTCTGAGCCACATTACACCTGCTTTGGTTATATTTTGCTCCAACAGAGGAATTATTGGCAAATATTCTGTGCCCTGCAATATTTAGGTGTTTGCAGTATAATGCAAACCCCATTCACATTACAATGAGCAGCCCCTGGAATCATTTGCAAGGGTCATGGTGCTCCCTTCTGAATCTGCACTCCTCAAAATATTTCCTTGCAGAAGCTAAACTTTATGATCTTGCCTTTTAGCACATCCTGTGCAAAGCTATGCTTATTCAAATATCCACTTTTCACTGCACTACTGATGCTCAAAACAGTAAGAACGAACATAATATAACCCATAGTGCAGCAGAGGAATTGCAGGTCAGAGATGTGAAGTCCAGTCTCACTAATACTTATCACACAGAAAATCTCTGTAGGGTAAACATTGTCTGGGTTAAAAGCAGAGGTGGAATATGAACAGAAAGACAGAATAAATCAACATCTTAGGAATACTTGACAATATGACCCTTGCTCTGTTTACTCTGTTGACACTTGGTTCCTCACCTCTAACTGCAAATATATATCTGAGGCTGGAGGGTATAGCAGGGTATAAAGTTTTAATTTGAGCTCACACGGTATGGCATGCCAAGAGAAATACAGCACTCAGGTCATCCATCTCAAATTAGTGCTAATAAAACTTTTATGTACTTTCTCTGAGGCTTATATGATGCTCCCATGTCAGTGCTACTGGAGAACCATGCAGCATCAAGTGCCTACACACACTGCCATGATTCTGTCTCTGTTTCAGATGTTTTGGGAACTACTGCCCTGGAAGCCAAAAAAAGGATGTACCAAATCAAAATGCATGGAGTTATGAATGTTTTGAAGTTATTAGTGAAGAATTTTTTTATAGCTCTGCTTAAAAACCAAGTATTTTTATTTGTCCCAGGCCATGTTGTCCCAATCGTGCAAAACGCTGAAAAGGGTCTCCAAGAAAGGAAATCTCAGTGGTGGAAAGGAAAATATGCAGTGATGCTTTACTCCATTATTGTGAGTGGCACTGGGACAGACTGACATTGAGGTGCAACCTTACCTCAGCCCATCTGCAAAGCCATGGCACCAGTTCAGAGATGCCTGACCAGGAGCAAGGAGTGTGGGGAGGCCACAGGAATCAGTGTCCCTCTGACGCTGGATGTTCAGGGCATAATCCTAACAACCCTTTACTGCCTTAAAGGGATGAAAACAGGGGGTTTTGAGCATGAGAACATACTGACTTGAGCATGAGAACATACTGACTTTAACAGCTACACAGACATTTTTAGAATTAGAAATAAATGCTATAGATTACATAGAGAAACTGAAAGTATCTCTAGTATTTGTACTTGAAACCTTGTGAATTTTCAAACTTTTTTTAATAGTAACAGACTGAATATTCCTTTGTTAAATGTGAGGAAAGAAAGAAATATGAGAGAAAGAGAAAAAAAATGTAAAATCAGTAATGAAAAGAGGCTGTTTCAATGTGCTGAGCACTTCAAAATTCGAGTTAATCCCAGAGGAAATGAGTCACAGGTAAAGGGCAGGTGCATAAATCATTAGCACATTAATCTATGCAATAACTTCATATTTACTGTAGCTGTCTGAGGAAGCTTAATTTATTCTCCTTCTGCTCACAGAATAACAACACTTCTGGCCAGAGGTCTTTCCACTCAGTTATCTGCATTTGGTTTAACCTACTTGGAAGTAGAAGAAGGGAAGAAGGAAAGATAGAAAAAACAGAGGTAGAGAAGAAAGATCTGGGTCACCATCAGGGTTCCAGTGCTGTCTCTGGTCCAGCTCCTCCGGATGGTGGGTACACACACAGCCCCCTCAGTTGTGCTATTTGTGGCATATGCACATTTTGTTATTCTTGAACCTGGAAGGGGGTTGGGAGCTGTTGTGGTTTAAATTCCCCTCCTCTCTGTGGGAGACACAAATGCAATGCTGTCTCAAACTTGATTTTAGAGATAGTTACCAAGATAAGGAAGTTGGTCCCCAAAAATGTTACCCTGCCTCCACAATACCCTCTTTTCTAACCCACACTTTATCTCATTGGTATGGTAACATTCATTCCTCTTCTCTTCTACAAAGTATTTGAGACATTAATTCCTTTAAGTTTTCATTACCTCTTTCAGGTTTTCGGTCTCTCACAAATAACACATCCATGATGACCCAGTATGCCCAATTTCACTTGCCGCCACACAGCTGAGAACTCCTGAACCTCAGCCTACTATCAGATTTTTTTTTATTTAAGAGAAACTATTTTTTGCATGGAGACAGAAATATCAAGTAAACCTGAAAGGAAAATAAAACACAGAAGAGAGCTGGGGAACATACACACTGTATAAATGCTTTATATCTTGCCTTGACTTTAATTCATGGGACACCGTGCTAGAGCCTCAAGGTGTCAGGGAAAAGGGAGCAAACTCTCCAACTACATGTATGATTCCTCATAAAAGGAAGAATTCTTGCTCCAAAAGCTGATCCAGCTTAATGATGTGGTCTGGCAGTACGAGGCTGCCAGACAGCACTGGCAGCTTACAAAGCTTTTCAGAGTTTGGCACTCTGGTTTCTGTCAAAGATTGCTTAAATTAGGGGTGAGCATACATGAAGCTCTTCAGAGGCGCACAGTAAAAAAACGTTGCCAGCACCTTTTCACAGAAAAGCACAGACAGCACATTAGGATTGGGGAATGATCCTCTTGCCTGGCTCAGGAAATCCAGACTGTACCCTCACTGACTGCTCTCTGCCCTCGATCGCTTCTCACCTGTGAAACAGAGGCAATACTGCCTTTTGGCAATGTGCCTTCCATGAGAAACTGCTGTGAAAGAGCATGTGATTATTATCTATTGCTACTGACAGTTGATATGCCTAAAATGGGAAACCCGAGAAATGAACACATGGATGGGTGGCCGAGGAGAAAGCTAAACTGCACCACCCTGTTTGCATCTCCACTCATTATATGGGGCTTGGGAGACGTGACCAAACACATCCTACAGTTTCAGAGGAGTCTGTGTAGCAGCTGGCCTCAACCTTAATCCCTGATGATTAATTGAGACATTTTTCAGAAATTAATTTCTGTAAATGAGTGGAACTTCTCCAAGAGTACCAGTCTGTCTCCAAATGCTGAGAACTGGGTACGTGCTAGAAATGCAAGTTGTGTTTACTTTCCACTGCTAATGTACACAAATCAGAAGCTCAAAGTAAAATATTTTCTCATGTTACACTTTTTCCTTAATCTTGTTCTGAAAGAACAGATATACAAATGATTGTACACACCTCTATTGAAAGCGTCTGAAAAATGTCATTGCATGCCACCATTTCTGTCAGAAGCATCCAGGTCGCAGAGAATGGATGATTTATGTGAAGTTGCACTGCACTGACACAGATTGCAAAGTACGTAGCACAAACATCAGTTTAACAAAAAACATTAAAACTATCTTCTAATACTGTTTTCAGGTGAGATCATCTATAAGACAGCTAAATAGAAAAAAAAAGAATCAAAAGAAGATAAAGTGAAGATAGGTAATAGGCAGAATTCTTTTTTTAGTTAATGTCTTTTCATTTAGTAATTCAAGACCCATATACTTCTAAAGACACAGTATAAAATATAAAAGCATCTAAAACAGTCATCCAAACACTGTTTTCATGTCTGCAGCACACAGCTAATGCTGAGGGTCACTGCAGGCTTACAGCCACTGCCACTGAGAGGGGCATTTGGTTAATGAGACCTCAAACTACTGGACTATCCATTGATTCTAATGCTTTTCAGTTCATGACTCCTGTAGTGGTTTTGATTCACCAGTTTCAATTTACTCATTAAATGCTGTGAGATAGGATTGGGAGAAGAGCAAAGCAGGCTCAAATTTTTAAAGGATATAACACTATTATTAACAAGTCTAAAAAGAATTATTAGAATCAGAAATAAATTTTCAAACCTCTTCTCCTCCCCTCTCCCACAACCTCGTTTCCTTATCACTGACAACGTACAGAGACACTTCAGTCACCACCATAAGAATGGTCTTTTTTTTTAGTTCACATAGGGAGAGGAGCCTCCCCTTGTCAGGCTACAGGGACTTCTCCACAAGAAAGAAAAATAGTTCTCTTGTGGCTTCACTTTTCACAAATAGCAGCCACCCAGGAGTCTGCAATTGTGAAACTCTTCCAATCTTCACAGCCTTCCCAGAGTTGTTCTTTTGGGCCATGTTAAACTCCTGGGGTACTACTTCTAAGGATGAGCTGTTCAAAAGCAAAGGTTCTCTTCCTCTATCTTTAAAATCATCTTCATCTCTGGGAACAGAGGTGTTCTTCTTCTTCCCTCAGGGCAAAGACTCTTCATCACTCTTCCCTCTCTGTTCATGCTTCTTATAAAATTACAGCTACCTCAACATCTATTTAGTCAGCATGGATGCCCTTGCTCATGGTCTACGAGCTGAAAATTCTACCCCACCATGTCTTTTCATGAGTTATAGGGATATTTAATGGATCACAGTCCATCCCCATAGCTTACAAGAGGATTTTCAGCCTAAACTTAAGGCATCTCCTCATTCTCCTTCCATCTGGGACCTGACTCCTGCTTCACTACCTTGGTGTCTTCTCTCTGTTTTTTTTCTCTCACTCAAGGGAGGATTGATGTTTGTAGGTTTCATCTGTGCACTGAACCCGGGGCATGCAGGGCTGCGGCCACGCTGGAGCGGTGCCAGGATCTCAGGAGGCGCAGCCTGTGCTGGGAAGGGAGACAGCAGCCAGGATCCCAGCTCTGGCGAGGTGGGCTTGGCAGCATGATGTTAGCAACCACGGCCTGGCCCTGTCATGGCCAGGGGCCCACAGCCTCCCCTTCCCCTGCCTGGCAGCCACTGGGCCCAACTGGCCCCCGGGAAGGGGCTTGGCCCTGCAACAGCACCCACCTAGCCTGTTACCTGTACTCAGGCCAGAAGAGAAAAGGAAGGCTCCTGGGGTCTGATCATTTTAAAATGTGACTCTCACAGAGGTGGATCTAGTTTCCTAGGCTGTCAATATTCAAATTAGCCTCTGGTTTTATCAAGTCACAGNTTTTAAAAACAAAAAAAAATGTCTCAAAAAAAAAAAAAAAAAAAAAAAGAACTTCCATGGATGCCTTCTTCCCTCCTCACTGAAATGCCAATCAATGCAAAACCAGCATGATTCCTTTCACTAAAATGAACTTTCTGAAGATAGGGTGAGGATATTCCTTTTCAAGATCTGACATTTACTTTTCTCCTCTTCCAATACACTGAAGTAATCTCTCTGTGGAGATCACAACAATACAGGACTGGATAACCCCGCACTTCCTGCCGCCTTCTTCATTTTCTAATTTGTTTTTGCACACACCCGAACTCAAAAAGGTCAGCTCACGAGCACTGCACACTCCTTTTGCTCTTCAGAACTAGGCAGCTTTAGAGCATTGAGCACAGGCTGAGAATGGGCAAATGCGAGCTGCATTGCAGTTGTGACAGTACTGCTGCATGGGGCATCTGGGCACTTGTCCCCTCTGATGCCACCAGAGCCCCCCAGCAACAGCTCATGCAGTCAGCTGGGGCTCTGGATGGAACTCAGGTGGAACTCACATGGAACCAAAGAGTTTATAACCTTTGGAAGAGGGAACAGCCACTTGGGAAAACTACACAGCCTTTTGTGGTGTGTAGCGAGCAGAAAGGAAACCAGAAGGGCCAATGTCTGACTGGAAGTTAATTTGGCCAGTGCCCTAAAAAGTCAATATAAACTGTTTCCATAACTACATTAGCAACAAAAGGAAGGCTCAGGAGAACTTTCAGCATTTACTAGGTGGGGGAAAAGTGACAGTGACAAAGGAGGAGAAGGAAGGTGGTGAGGTACTTAATGTAAGACCTGCTACAGTACCCTGATCTCCTCCAAGGACAAGACAACCCACCCGGCAGATGAGAGAAAGCCTGAGAGTCTCGATTCCCCAGAGTTTAGTCAAGTTTTTACACTGTTTCTGACAGCAATCTCCTGGAGAAACTGGGAAGTTTCTGACTCATGGTGTGACTGCTCATGGTGTGTACTCTTTGCTGGGTAAAAAACTGGCTGTGGGGCTGTGCCCAGAGTGTGGTGGGGGACAGAGTCACATCCAGCTGCCAGACAGACACCAGCGGTGTTCCCTGGGTTCAGCATTGGGGCTGTTTTATGAGGAGTGACTGAGGGAGCGTGAGGAGTTTAATCTGGAGAAGAAAAAGCTCAGGGGTGATCTCACTGCTCTTTATATCTTGCTAAGGAGGGGAGGTGGAGAGGGAGTTGCTGATCTCTTTTCCCTGGGACCCAGTGACAGGATACATGGCAACACTCCTGCTGCTCCACCTTCATCATACTTGTCTCCTGCCCTGGCATGGGGCCCCTTCCAAGGGCTGTAGTGCTTCAGGATAAACCTGCTGCCAGGGGGGCACTGCACGGGCCACAGGTTCTTCAGGAAATTCCATGTGCTCCAGCATGGGAGCTCTCTGACAGATGCACAGATCCTTACTCTGCTGCCAGGAGCACCTCATCTTCCTCCTCCTCCCTCCTGCTCTCAAGCTGCTGTAGGCAGAGCTGTTCCCCACACTTCTTTTCTCCCTCCCCTGTGCTGCATATTCCCTCGTGTCACACAGGCCTCCTCCCCTGCAGCTCCACTGCTGCCAGGCTTGGACACGTGGGCCAAAGACAAAGCTCTGCCAAGAGTGACTTCTCAGCAGCCTGGGCAGCAGGCTCCTGAGGCAACATTCCCACTTTGGAAGGGGAGTGCAGGGAGAAAAGCAGGAGCTCTGTGTGCACAAGGCTGTCTCCCAGCACTCATCAAACTGTGTCCAGAGGTGGCTGAGGCTTCAGCTGGGGGTCAAGATCTGATGATCAGAAATAAGTGACACAATGGCTTCTGCAGGCCTTTGGGTGTTCCAGTTTATGGGATCACCCTCCTAAAAGGCAAACCCTGAAGGGAAACAGGAGATCCCCATGATGGAACTGCTGATTTCAGCAGCACCTGCAGGAGCAGGAGGCTGGTGAAGGGTCTAGAACACAAGTCCTATGAAGAGCAGCTGAGCAAGCTGCAGTTGTTCAGCCTGGAGAAAAGAAGGCTCAGGGGAGACCTTATCATACGCTACAACTCCCTGACAGGAGGCTGTAGCCAGGTGGGGGTCAGTCTTTTCTCCCAGGCAACCAGCACCAGGACAAGAGGACACATTCCTGAGGTGCACCACAGGAGGTTTAGGCTGGACTTCAGGAAGAAGTTCTCTGCAGGAGTCATTGGGCATTGGGGTGAGCTGCCCAGGGAGGTGGTGCAGTCACTATCCCTGAAAGTGTTTAAGAAAAGACTGTATGTGGCACTTAATGCCATAGTATAGTTGAGAAGGTGGTATTAGGTTGGACAATCTTTGACTTCTACTCTGTCAGAAAGGAGTTAAATCTCCGCTGAGTCTCAAGGACTAATAATAAATGGACAAATTAGAACAAAGTGTGGCTGGAGAGGGGGGACATGCAGAGATAGAGCAGCATTTTTCTCTGAGGCCAGGAAAGGAAGGAAAACAGCTTCTATTGAGGCAGGTGCAGAAAGAGTTACAAGAAGAAAAGGAGAAAAAAACAAAACTTGGAAGAAAAGATAGAGAAGATGCTGAAGCAGGTTGCTAATCTCCCAGCACTATCCGAATTGGAAAACTAATTACATCTCCTGAAAGAAATGGAAATGGGTGTGATGCCTGTAATAAGGAACTAGGGGAAAATGATCCTTTATCTCTTTCAAACCCCCCCTGCCACGTGCATGAAGCCAGATCCTCTACAAAATCTTGGGGTGGACGGGGACTCCACACCCAGAAAATTCCCCAATTGTACCCAATTCAGGTGGCTGATTTGCAAGAGTCCTAAGTCAGGCAGGACTGAAATCCAGCAAATGGAATCCTATCAATGCAGACATAGTAACGGCCCATGCATTCAGATTCCAGTTAGTTCCTGCCAACAATAAAATTTCTAACAGATATGGGAGAACAATACTCAATATTAATGCAGCAAGATGCTGATAAATTTGGTGTATGACCCAGATGGCAAAGAGTTAAAACTACTGGAGTAAATGGAGCAAGTGTTACCTGCTGACCTGCAAAACTTAGGGCTCCTGGGTGAGAGCAGATGTTGGCCACCCACTTTGCAATTGAAGATCACAATGAAAACACTTTGGGTTTCAATATTCTGAACTACGGTACCTGGTGTCTGCTGGACAGCACTGTGTGGTCCCTCAGTTAAACAATAATCCTGACACTAACAGAAATCCAGAGGCTGCAGTGCACTTGCTCCATAGGGTGCCTGAACTCCCTGGTTCAAGGATTGCTGGTGTTATCACAGTGCTGGATTTTGTTGTGGTGCAGGATAGAATTCCTAAACCTGATTTGGCCCCACTCACAGTTGTAGTACCAACACTGCAAACCTAACAGTCACAATAAAAGCAGCAGAGTGCTTGGGCATTGATGGGGTGGTACCAGACTGCAATACAAACTGTCAAAAATGCCTTGTCTCTGAGAATTCCATTGTAAATCTGAGATGACAGATAGAAGCAGTCACTAGAGGGAGACAGTGCAATTTCATAGAACAACAACTCCAGAAAACGTTTCAGTTTGAAAATTAATAAAAAGCCAGAAAATCTGTGCCTGTGGGTGTCATGGGTTAATTTGCTGCTATTACCTTGCCTAGTGAACTCAGAACTACAGGATCAACAGCAATTTTTGCTCATGTTGGAAGAAGATAATAGATATTATGGGGAAAAAAAAATAACTAGCCTGTCTATTTTTCTACCATAAACAGTATTTTAAAATGCTTTTTCTGAGAGGCTAAGATAAAAGATTGTCATAGTCTTTGTATCTGTGTATCAATTGCATGACTAAAAACTCTTTCCCCTCAAGTGGTAATTCCTTTTATTTTGCATTTTTAGCATCTGAATGAATTACTGTTTATTTAACCATGAAGAAATTAAAGGCCCTGGTATACAATTTCCTAACCTCTACTGACTTCCAATCTACTTAGTGATGTACAAATTTATTTGAAAGTGACAGACAAGCTTCTCCAGGAACAAAACTTTATGACCTATGAGGAATTAAGGAAGCACGGTGAGGCAGTGATACAAATACATTTGTTATGTATTAGATTTAAAATACATTCAATTTTAAGTTTTAAGGTCGAGGCAGGAAAGTTTACAAATCCACAAACTGCAGTCATTCCTCTTCATCATTCCCAGTTCTTCCCTGTAGTTCTGTTTCATCCCTTTCCCCACTCTTCTTTGCCTTATGTTGTCTGTGTCAGTGTAATCGATGCTCTAAGGCTTAGCCTTGTGCATATGTCCAGTTACAGATGAGTCTAATGAAAGATGCTAATAGAGGGGCAGCACAAATGATGACCATTTCACAAACAGCTTCATTAAGACTGAGACCTGGATAAAGCAAATTGCTCACTGGATTCTTTGCCAATAGTTCCTGGGTCAGCAAAGTTCAACAGGTTTAACAGTAATGAGGAAATGCTCAAAATACTGAGTGATGATTGGCAGTAAAATATCAGCCCCTCAAAGGGATTGTAAAAGGATTGAAGATACATTTGCCTCCAGGACCTCCTCACACTTCTCAAAGGTTTTTCCAATACAGAAAATTCTTATTAGTTTAGGAGTTGTGCTGAGTTAAAAATATCCTTCCATGAGAGAATTGTTTACACTAGTCTAATCATTGTTATTAATTTACAGCAGTATTTACACTGGGGGCTACCTAGCAGGGCTATTTCAGGTTTTATAAAAATAATAACTAAAATGACACAAACCTGATTTTAGATGGACTCAGAAGTATGCAATATCAGCAATGGATGTGAAAGATGCTAGTCCAATACAAGACATATGCAAGATCCTTCACCAATATCTATGATGAGTGTCATTTATGGAGCAAATGCTGCTGCCCAAGGCCTGCTTTCTATTTGTCTTTCACACCCTTTTGAGAAAAAGCTAAAGCATAATCAGCTTTAAACTATTATGTGTTCTGAGTCTTCAGGGAATAATAATTCTACATGTTTCTCCTTCTGAGACTAATGACACCACTGAGAACTTCATCCTTGCTAGTTCTGCTTGCAGCCTCCAAGGGTTGCCCTCGAGTGTGACAAAGAATGTTTGTTGTTTTTTTTTACTAAAATCACAGGTTTACTTTTATTAAAAAATAGTTCAAACTTTAAGAAAAAAAAAACCACTTGTCCTCTCTTCAATCCTTTCATCTGCTTAAATCTTATTCAAATGACAAAGGTAATTATATAAATTACAGGCAGTGAAAAGTGCTGTATTCATTTACTCAGGGCTGAAAATGAAGGGAATGAATATTCAAAGCAGTGTGATGTACCACTGTGTGAGGAAAAAACACATCAGCAGACTGAATTAACTGTTTATTGGCAGCATCTTTGAACTGCACCTGGCTTTTATGAGAAATAATGTCACTTGTCACCTTGTTCTCACTGATTTCAGCAATCGATTAAAGAGTGAACCGCCAGCTCCTGCCTTTCACCAGAAGCAAAATTCCACAGAGAACAGTCTTCCTCCTAAATTCACAGGACCTGGACAGATTCTGTAAGAATGAACAACATTTATTTTGGAAAGACAGTCTCTGCTAAATTTGGTTTAGATGCACTTCTGCCTCAACAGCAAGCATTACACATTCTCAACATATTTTTAAAAATTCAAAGAAAAAGCACAATTCAGAAACCCTACAGTTGGCATGCCTTAGTGTTCTGGGGTTTTTTTCCCCAAATCCTTGTCCCTTGTCACAGTATTTCACATTTTCTCAGTTTGGGAGATCACAGTGGTGCTGCCTTGGATGGAAAGGTGAATTCACCTGCCTGATCCAACACAAAGAGCATGAAGGCTCTATGATGGTGGATGTAAGTTTTAAAAGAAACAAGGTCAGCTAAGCCACGAGTGAGTGGTATACTCCTGAAGCACTATGGATTGGAAACCCTCTGCAAAACAGACTTTTCTTGTCTCTGAGGAAGGATCTCTTGCTTTTTTGTCCTTGAGCTCTGATGTGTGGTTTTGGTCGAGGAAAGAGGTGAAGAGCAGGCTGCTTGAATCATTTCAACTAACTGGTTTCCATGCCTTTAGAGCTGCCAGAACAGGCTTCTGTGCCATTGCTAGGACTCTGCCTGTACATACTATATACCAAAAATTCTTCAAATGGGAAAGCAGATGAGATTTGGGTGAGAATTTGCATGAAGTTCCTAGTTGTCCAGATTAGTGTGCAATCCACAGATTATTACAGACAGTGGGCTCTGCTCCTGTTTCCATCCCTTTAAACCCCCCTCCTCATGGATGCTTCTTCGGTACAGTAATACAATTTTACTCACAGAAATACTTTAAATGTTTATTTCAGAGTAACCTTACTGGACTTACTTACTCTCTGACAATTACTTCAGACACTTCAAAATACTGTAGTAACTCAGACAAATAGAAAGAAAAATGCATAATTTATTTATATTCACTTGCTACTCCCAACTTAATTCAAGGTATCATCTAGAGATAAAAACTATTGCCACTAATTTCATACTTTCTGTATGACACAGTAGACATTTGGAGAGATCATTAGGCTGACAGTCTCTGTATCCCATGTTAATTCTATCTTTTTTTTTTGTTTCTGAATGCCATTTATTTATCAACGTGGATGCAATATCTGAAAATGCATTAGTGCTGGAAATCCCTAGATTGCTGTAAATTAGGGAATAATCCTTTTATTTTCCAAGAGGTGTTATTTGAATGTCACTGCAAACCTCTATATCCCTGTTGCAAACTGCAATATATTTTTTTCTCCTTGTTATTTGAAGGCATTCATCCAAAATTCCATGCTACTAAACATTTATTAAAAACAAAACAAAACAAAACAAAATGAAAAACAAAACAACAACAACAACAAAACCAGCCTGGTTTTCTTCTACCACAATGTTTTGTTCAGTCATTGTAATGACTATTCATATCCTTGTCCTGATTACCATTATACTAACATGGGCTCACATCCTCACTAATGAGGATAATGCTCCAACCACCACATGCAAAATAGCTGCTCTCACCAACAGGTAGTTACACTGCTTTGCTGGAAATCATGCTCAGAAATGCACTAGACCACTTCAAAGCTATTAAAAGGAGGCATCAATCTAGCTTTTACCAGAAGTGTTTCTGAAGTGTTTATTTCTCTTTTTCTAAATTGTTTCTTTTCTCTTCTGGTTCTTCCTGAGTGTGATACTAAAAGCAACGAAGCAGCATCTGCGGTCTGTTCTGCAGTTTCTGCTGCCCTCTGATGGGTGCACTGATAGAGCAGCTTTGAGAACTCGCTGATTTTATTGTGTTGAGCTTGTTTAATGTGAGGGATTTAAACCCCTCTTTCTGCTCCTCAAGCAAATACTAAGCAAATACAAGTGAATACATGAGTTCCTGTTTATGCCCTTTCTTTCTCAGGTGGTCATTTGTATTTGTGTAAAGGAAAGGAAAAGAAAATATAGCTACTCAATTCTTTAAGAAAAAAAAAAGGCATTCTAGGTTTCAGCTTTGGCACGGTTCTTACTCATACTTCAGCTTAAGTGTGTGGCCTCTCTGAAATCAGTCTAAACATGGTGCAGCACGAGATGAAAGACTGTATGCTTGCTCATCATAGAGTAACTTACCAGTTTTAATCTGTCCTTATTAGGCTTGAGGCCTCCCAAAGACACTCTTTTTTTATACCTTGTCAGATGGATCTTGCTCCTGCTTTAAAGTCCCTGTTCCTCCTAATTGCATGTGCGGTAGGAGCCAAACTCCTGTCTGCACCGTGAGCCTTGCACCAAGTGTTGATCCACTGAAGGCACCCATTCCTGCCCAAATATTTCCCTCTCCCTGAAAGGGCTGAGAACTCCACTCATCGCCCCTCCCACACCACATTGGTAGTTACTGCTGTAGTAGTGACTGCTTGACTGCTGAGTTACTATTGGTAGTCACACTTTTTTTTTTTTCAAATGGTACAGCCATTATGCTGCATCCTTGACCAAGTCGTGTATAAATTCCTTCATGAGGAGATTGGGTGCCAAAACCAAAAAAAAGCTGTAACACTAGTGGCAAATTTCATAAGCATCAGCAAAGACAACAGTACGTTAAACATGATCCTAATTTGCGACATGCCTTTGAAGCTGTGCTACATGCTGAGAATGCTGACAGCATATACGTGGCATGTTCTATGCCCTTATCTGCACTGCTCTGCACACAACATGAAAAGACAATCTCACTCAGAAATAAGAGATTCCAAATCAAAACCAAGCCAGATATATATATTTACTTATATCACTGATGGAAAGTATCAGAAATTATATATTACTCTCATGTCACACATACACTTGACAAAATGAAGTCAAAACTTCTCCCTGTGACTCATTACAGTAGCCAAGCCTTGGTTCTAATTTTGACAGGTACAGTGCTTGCTGCTGATAGCTCTTTTAGCCTTTTTGGATTTCTGTTAAAGCCATTGACAAGGATGCTATTTATTTAATTAACTTTCTGGACACCACTTTCAATGACTCAACTGTAATTACTGCAATCTGGACAAAGACTTTACCTACAGAATGTACTAAAATATTATTTCTGTCTGATAACATCCCCTCATCTCAATCAGCTTTAGCCTGTAATCTGTATATAGCTGTTTACTGTGCTGCAATTTTGCTTTCTTTTTGCTTTTTAAATTCCATTGCTATGCTTGGGATGTGTTGCAGACTTCAAAGTAAAATGGTCTGGCCTCTAATGAACTTCTTTCAAACTTGATGGATATATAAAGAGAAGACAGGATACAATGAGAGCCAGACAGTTATTAATAAAAGTTAGGGGGTTTGTTGTTTGTTTGCTTTTTTTATTTCCACCTCTGAAAAAGAATCTAATCAAGAAAATTTGTATAGCCCAAGCAATCCTGTATGTTGCCCACACTTTGACCACAAAAAGAATCACCATGTTCATAGAAGCAGGAAAAAAAAAAAAAAAAAAGGATGAAGGCTTTTTGATTTGCAGTTAGAAACTTTACACTATAAAGGAAAGGGGTAAATGAAAACTGAAGTGAGCTACTTTCTATGTAGAAGGAAGATGAGATGGTGCCAGATGTGGAAAGATTCTAGCAGCAAAGGGTCCAGGTTTAACACTGAAAGGGCCAACTAAAGCAACTAAAAGCAACATTTTCAATACTTCTAGAAAACTTTTGAAATCAAAACCATACAAACCAGATGAAAGATTCTTAATAGCCTTCTGAAAATGAAGCAGCTACTGAAGGACACAGTAACACAAACATAACCCTCTTTAAAAAGGCCTGGGGTGGAGCTAAGAAATTATAGACCAGTTTGACCTTGGTGGTAGGCAAGATCCTAAAGATATTAATAAGAGATGAGATCACAAGGAACACAGACTGGGTAAAGTGATTAATGGACATAATCTATTTGGATTTCAAAAAAGTATTTGACATAAAACTGTAAAGTAGATTAATGTACAATGGTAGCAAGCATAACATAGAAGGTGTCATCCTTGAGTGACTAACGAGAAGCACAGGTACACCCGATATCTACCCAAACTATCTGCACTTTGGAGAAAGTATGATCAAATGTCATTCCTTTAACATACAGAGCCTGCAGTCTCAGGCTAATTTGCTGTTCTAAGGCTGAAGGTCTCTTAAAGATACAGGGGATACATTTTGCTCTCAGCCCCACACATGAAGTCAGTAGAGATCTACCACAGTGGGTGCTGAAGGCTATATATTCTGTTAGGTATCATAGTTTTCTGTCAAACTAAATTATTTTGATTTGCTGGTATTAGTTTGGGTTTACAGCAGTGGGAATAAGTATTTAGCCCTTCTTCCACAACATTGAGTTCTTTGATGGTCACTTTTAGGAACCTGATTCAGTATCCTTTATTGATATCAATATAAATCCTGGCAAACCCAAGAAAGCTGTTCCACTAAAATGAATTTTAAAAACCTAGCACTGAAAGCATTAAATTTGTACTTTGGGCCTGGTTGTCTGAAAAGTCAATTGCATCAACTATGAGAGAGAAATTGGCTTATGTAGCTTCTTTACTGCTGATCCCTTGTAATGCCAAAAGGAAGTTCCAACCATTTACAAGTTGACATATATAAAATGTGAATCCACTGGGATGCCGTAAGTCTCCTTTGGAAACCGTGTCACCATCAACAGCTCAGGCTAATATCAGCAACTGCTGTGATAGTTGTTCAGAACAGTCATTCCTTTTCCAAAGTGTGAAGTTGAAATGGCAAGATAAAGTTGCTGCTTACACTCGTGTTGTTGCTTCAGCTGGTTATATTTATCCCATTACTACTGGAGAGCTTGGCAGGTCGCTGAAGCATCGTGATGAACCAAAGTTAACGACAGCAGGGAAGCCAGCTCTTTTCCAGATTTGTCACGCGGATGTGACGCCATGTGCAGTGTCACTGCAGTATCAATGAAAGGATCAAAAAGGAGTCAGCTGATCACTACAGATTCAGTCTCTGAAAGCCACCTCACATCCACAACCTGTCTCCCTAGGGCAAGAGGCAATCCCACTGGGCACTTCTGGAACTAGGAGGGACTGCCAGCAGGAACCGGCCCAGAAGGGGGTGTGTCAAAGTGGCAATGGATGTCTAAATTCAGCTGAGAATGAAATTTGACCCAAATCTGCTGACAGCCATTCGTGTGCAAGTCACAGTGCCACTCAGATGCATTCTCTTGGAAGTCTGAGTTATTTTGGTGCTGGTGAGGTTGTATCAGAACATGTTCTGAATTTGATCTTGGACTCTATCAGAAGTATTATCAGCACTTGAAAGTAAAGAAGTTCCAGTAACATCTACATCATAGACCTCACACAAACTCAGTCCTCTGACTTAGCGAAGTTGCACAACCTGGGTTGGGAAATGAAGGCTTCAGCTATTTATATCTATCCTTTTGCCAATGATGCTCACCTTTTGGATCTCCACCAGGTGACAATTTCACACATCCCTTGCCAAAAGGAGGAGAAAGCCATATAAATAATGTATTCAATCTGTTTCTTGTCCATGCCACAGACTTCTTCTACAACTCCTTATAGGGTGCCCTAGGGTGTGCAATCAGTGGCATCCTTTCTTGTGAACTGTAAAAAAAGAACCTTATTTTTCTTTATTATGTCTTCAGTCTTTGTCAGAATAGTCATGAACTATTATAAACTAAAACAAGGGAATCCAGTTGCCAAAAGACTTTTGGAGATGACAAATAAAATGCCCCAATCTTTGCTCCCTGCAGACATTAAAAATGTCCAAGAGAAGTGTCTCTCCATACTGAAGGCTGGTATTTCAGTCTCTTCACTGGAAGCCTGGCTAATTTCTTGGCTACTGTTCCTCTCAATCCTCCTCAGCATCTACTTCACTGATAATTTGAGCTTTGGTCATTCTGATAGGGTGGATTAGAAATAACATGGGAAGAAACGTGTTTAACAACTAATGTGACAAAGGAACTTTGAGAAAATGTAATTATGATGCTTAAGAAGGATCCAAATGCTTCACTACATGCTCTAATAGAAGAGGCAAAACCCAATACCCAGATTTTTTAAAGCAGAGAGAAAAAGACCACTGGACAAAGAAATGGCACAACATTTATCCACTATGATACATCCCAATACAGAAAAATCAAATAAAGCCAGAAGGAATAAGGCTTACTGAAATGATTCATGAGTATCAAAGGCCTAGGGAATGCAGCAGCTGGTGCAGAATATAAGACATTTCTGGAGAGTCATGGCTAGAACAATTTGTTTTTCCAGTCATAAATAGACTTTTCTAATCTTTGGGCAACACAGTTCACCACAAAGAGTTATCAAAAATATAATCAAAAGTGACTTTCGACCCCATGACAAAAGCATTGTACATTAGTTCCAAGCTCTGCTAAGTTTTATTTTTTTACATGGATTCTGAATTTGATACAGTTTGACTTTAGACCCTTGAGCTTTTTGGCCTAGAGCGAGTAGACCCAATCTAGTCCAGAATTCAAACAGTACAGTGACAAATGAAAATACTTCTGTCTACCTTATTCTCTCCTGGAGCCTCGTGACAGGCAAAATACAGAACATGGTCCATTGTTCTATATGATTAGAATTAGAATTGTTACCAAACTGACAATCACTTAGGAAATACATTCTTCTTAAGAGTATTTCTGTTAAAACATTTAGACAGCAACAACGTAGACAGGTTAGCATATGAAATACTTCTCATCTGCATTCACCTAGCAATCTTAGCAGAAAAAGGGTGATAATCTCTAAACAGCTTGTTCATATAACGTTTTATTAAATGAAAATTATCAAACTGCATATTTCCATGTAACACATTAGAATACAGTCGTTACTTAGAAGTCAATCCTGCTGAGCCAAACCCGCACAGGTTTGGATTCATGCAGCACTCTGGCCATAAAATTACCACGGCTTACTGTGGCATAGTGAGAGGCTTTTTCAGAGAACGCACAGAGCCCATGATGGGGACAACCAGGATGTCAATATCCTGAGTCTTCTGTAAAGCTGTGGAAAAAGATACAGAAGGCTAACAGATCCCTCCATCTTCACGGATGCTTGCCTCCTATTGCTAGGAAGTAAAGACCATGGAATTGCTCCCTTTTGGCGTGCTATCTATAAATTGAGGGCTGTGTTGCTGCACTGGAGGTTTAACCCTAAGGATACTGTGCTTTCTAAGTCCTATAAAGGATTTCATTGAGTAAGGGGTACTCCAAGCTGTGAGTCTGCCTGAATCTGTGTGTTCAGACTTGTGACTAACTGAGCATCTCACAAAATGAAGGAAAGTGAGGGAAGGCGACACCAGACATGCAAATTAAATTGCTACAAAGATATGTGTTGAACAACTTCAGATAAAATGAATCACATTACTATGAAAAATTATAGCCTGTACAATTACAGAGACTGACAATACTTTTAATTACTCAGTGTTAATTATCTACTTAAAATACTTTGGGAAGGATGAATAGGAGATCTGTTAGGAAGTACATTTCTGCTGTTTATTGTTTAGGAAGCAATCACTGTATATGACCTAAACTGTCTGCTTTAAAGGAACACTTTAAGAACAAAAAAAAAGGTGTTTTGTATTTTGGAGAGCAAATGTCTCAATAAAACTACTTAACTGTATTGGCAAAATCACAAGCAAGAAAAAAAAATTAAACTTCCTCACAATTTCTAAGCCAATTTCAGGATCTGGTGATATGCATTACATGCATCTGGTAGAATTGATGCAGGTACTTTTCACCCTATTTAAGGAAAAACCATCGTGGATATTCTTTTTTGCCAGTGTTACATGGCTACAAATTTTTTCAATTCTAGCCCATACAAACTTTGACCCTGCTTTTCCCTCTTCACTTGGTTTCAGGAGTATTAGCCTGTCACAGTAAAATCTAGATAAGACTCTCAGCTTACAATGACAACTGAGAGGGCTAAAATGGAAATACAAATTGACAGTACAAGTTTCTCTGATGTCTGTGGCTCCTGTCATTAACAATCAAAACTCATACAGCAAGGAAAATCTGCACATGGTCATGGAGAAGAAAGCCCAGAAAAAAATTACCTTTAGGAAGAAAGATGTTTAATTATCTTTCAACTGAGTATGTCTTTCTCTTGATTCTTTTCTCAGATACTAAGGGTCTGAATCTGTGCACATCAAATCAGTGGAAAATCTTCCAGCTGTGTTAGGTTTAAACGTGCTCCTTAAAAATCTGAAAATAAAACCAGCTGTGATAGGTTTAAGAGTTAATTTCTGTATACAGGGTAATTTTTCTGCAGTTACTTGAAAAATAATCAATGCTGGTCCCATTTGAATATTGTCTTAAAACGTGCCTCATCCTTACACAAAACCAAACCAAACAGCAAATCACACAGTTTTTGCAAGTCCTTTGAAGCTTATTGACTTCAGTAACGTTTTTATCTGTGTGAAGCTGCAGCGCTGACAGAATTCAATAGCACAAACTCACTCCTGGAACTACACCAGCTCCCTCTATGTACACCTTGGCAGACACATCTCCTGGCTGAAAGACTGCAATGAGATAGGAAATAGCAGCAGTAAAGCCCAGCCCCAGCCTCCCTATGCTGATGGGTTCCAGAAGATTAATGGCGCTGCTAAAAAGGCGCAGGGCCAGGCGTCCTGCAGGCCCTCGCTCCGGGGACACTCGCGGAGTTTTGTCTGCGCTTCGGCTCTGGCTGCCTTCCCATGCAAACGATGCGTGAGGATTAGCTTCTGTGCCAAAGGAAGCACAGATGATTTTGCCTTGACTTGAATGTTAGCAAGTAGCAGACCCTGTGTGAGTGAGCTTTGAAAGGTAATTTTTTAAAAGCAGCTGTTTCTTTAAACTTCACTGTACTTTCCAATTACTGGAAAACTGAATGGCTTTCGCTTGAAACCACATACAATATAGCCTGGCAGCTTTGGGTAATAGTTTTGGAGTGGAATCCTTGAACCCAAGGATAAATAACACCATTCCAGCTATTATACAGCTGAAAGTACATTTTCAAAGACATATGCAGACTCTGTAACAAAACATTTCCTTGGGGACAAGAGAGACAAAAAGTTTTTAAACCTACAATACTAGTGGCTGTCAGCTGCTGTCTGATGTGAAAAGAGTCGAGAACATGTTTTGTGTTTCACTGCAATAAAGGATTGTGTGGCAACATAAATTTAAAATACATAGTTATCTGTCTTTGGAAATGAGCAGCTACCTTGTTTCACATGTAATTGGAAGTGTTTGTTAAGAAAACAATTCTTGCAGATGTTGAAAAATATGATTTTTTAAAGTCACACTATTATCAGTGAAAAGTGAAGTACTTACCCTGATTTGTTTTCTGCTTCACTTAGTTCCCTGATAGTATTTGACCGAAATGTGGAGTATTTACTTTCTCTTCTCTATTAATTTCATTGTTAATAATGACTATTTTCAATCTTTTTAACTTGCATTCATTGTGTTTACTATTGTGTTGGCACAGATTTGACACAAAGGAAAATGCATTGCTTGGAAAAGATGTTCAGTTTCTGTGGTGGAAAGCTGCATGACCAATTAAAGGCTTGTTTTAAAAGGTGTTAGTTCTCTGAGGTATGTCTCTCTGAAAGTCAGCATTCATACAGTTTTCTTTCCTTTTTTTTTTTTTTTTCTGGTTGATTTTTTCCTCAGCCCCCTGTGAACTTTGCCTATCTTTTCAAACTACTGGCTTGAAGAAAACTAGCCATCCAGATTTTGTCTGGTCATATAACTCAGGAGAATTGCTGGAATTTTCTGTCCTTTTTTTGCTTGCTCTTATTCCTGCAGTACTTGACAGAAGGTTAATCAGATCAGAACTCGTTTTCATGCTCTGATAACCTGTGTAGAAAAAAATACAGAAGGCTGGACTATGAGAGCCTTGATTAGTACAAAACAAATGTGCCTTAAGCTACGCATGTTAGAATAGTTGCCCAATTTTATAACATTTAAATATTCCATACAAAACCAGCAGCAGGAAGTTCTTCCTTGTCTTCAGAAAATCTACTTCTATTCATTATGGACAAAAATGGTGGAATTAATTTCAAGAGTGTGTATTTTCAAAGAGAGTAGAAGGTGTTGAATCTTTATTATTAGTGTCCCAGGGAAAACCTTTCCATAGACCATCTGGAATTTCCTGAGAAAGAAACATTAATCTAATTCCACCTGATGACAGCAAGATTTGTTTTCTGTTTTCATATGCTTTATAACAGGTCCTATAACAATGGTCTGTGGATCAAAAGAGAATCATAGTATTTGATACTGTGTGGCTTAATACTTTAATGGATTTAAAGTTACTACCAAGGAATCCATGGCAGCTAGCAAAAGGATCTGAGCAAAAAGACAGATGTAAGACTGTTTATTTCAGCAGTTTATTTTTCCATTCCACTTCAATTTGAGTACGACACCAAATGTGTTGGAAGCACCTGCTATTATTGACCCCAGCACCACACAGAAAGAAGGGCCAGTGCTTTTCAGCTGGCTGGAGACAAGAGAAGTCCTTTGCTTATAAACTAGTGCCCTCAGCAAACAAGTTAACTAATAGCTCAAACCCCACATATGACCTGGTGTCACTTTGGAAAAAGAAGCAGTTAGTCCCCAGCTCTCCCACGAGAAATGTCTGCAAGTAACTCTGCAAAACCTCCTTGCTGCACACACCAGTCCATGATGTCCCAGCTGCAAAATCATGGAGGTCATGTTGTGCACAGTCCTCACAGACCACCAACACTGCTCTACCCTGGCCTTACATCATCATTACACCTGTAAAATACTCACATATGGCCCAGGCTGCTGGGAGTTCAACACTTTACTGATTATTGTCCTGGGATGAGACTTTGGAACAGGGAGTCACAGATGCCTTCAGAATTAAGTGTTAGTTTCTCAAGAATTGAGGGGAACTGTTTCAATAAAGAGTTGCAGAACAAGCTGTGGTTTAAAATACTTCTTGGCTTCAACTCTCCCTGAAGTACCAGTGTTCTTCAGCCACCCCAGTCTTCCTCCAAAAGTGGTGCTGCTGAGTTATACAACTGCTCTGGCTGTGGGCTGTTCTGCAGTACTGCAAGGTGTCATAAACTGCAAATCAACAGTCAAGACACTTTTAAATATTTAATTATAGGGCTCTACCTTAAAGCTTCCTTTTCAAGGCCCAAGAAGTTACATGCTTTGCCCAGTGATTTGAGACAAAATTCTCCATTACTATTTGGAAACACATGTAGGTCATAAATTACATTAATCTCTGGCTACTAACACAGTACTGTGACATCACTGCAGCCTCTCTGCAGATGCCTCTGCCACAAGAGCTGGTTCTGGTGTAGTGGGCACACCAACATTAACTTTCATCTAGCTAGAAACAGGAGCCATATAGACAGACTCAGCAGCACATAATTCATCACTGCAGAAAACTCTACATAAATGTGTGTGTATATATATATATATGAAGCTTGTGAGCCCTCACTAGAACCGACAGTGCTATATTTATATGATTGCCAAACTGCATGCTAGCTGGATTAAACTTGGTATGATTATGCCCCATCATTTACAGAGTAAAGTTACTGCAAGGGCTGACTCAATAGAGTGATGCTGAAAGTGTTTTCCACACAACTTACACTCTTAATGCTGGCCCAAAATATCTCAGCATGGCTGAAACTAAACTTCCCATAGCAGGCTATAAAATACAGTACAACAATCACAGAATGAAATCTGTTGTATTTTCTATATTAAATAGGACCCTTGCCCAAACCTCATGTAAGAAGTTGGTTTTCACTCATATCCCGCAGCAGGGATGCACCTTTGTGTGGTATTACAGAGTGTGGTCTGAAAATCATTTTCGATTATACTTATGCATCTTTTCAAGAATATAATAACAGAGAATAAAAGGAAGCACTTGCTTCACAGTCAAAGCACACTGTTCCTTCCCTCTGGAACAACTACAGGGCTGCAACACCCCTTGTATCTGCCCAACAAACGAGCAGGAAAGCAAGAAAGAGTGTAAAGAACATTTGATCCTTAGGCAGTAATGCTTTCTATACGTTGCACAGAAGTCTCTTGCATTCCCATGAGTATTTAGTTCCTACAGACTGGGATTTTCTGCCCTGCTCACTCTGACTCTTTCACTAGCTATCCCCATATGGGATGTGATGCGGTGATCTGCTACCTGCCCTTGTTCCTGCTCACAGGATCAGCCAGCACCGAGCAATGGCTCTGGGCCACTGACACTGTGATGATGAGTTTGGACAAGCAGGCAGTACAACTCAAAAGCACTGTCTCATTTTCAAATGTCACACTTCATAGAAAAATCTGGGAACAGGAAAAAACACCCTGTTACTATTAGATCTGATTACAAGAATTGAGGCAAAAACATTACTCTCATCCTGAGGGAACTGCAAGCCACCAAATCATCCTAAATTAAGGAACACACAGAGTCTTATATTATGGTAATTTTCAAATTTACATATTCTTTTCTTCTCAAGAATTCAAAAAGTCTTAAAAGCAGTTTTACAAATCAGACTCCCCAGCCTAGGTGCATCTATGTAACACGTAAGTGGCACATGGGACTCCAAGCAGGGCCATTGTGTGCACTGCGGAAGGACAGCCACACCTAAGACAGGAACGGAAGCTCATTTTATAGAATACAGCAGTCCCACACAATAGCACTGGCACAGAAGGAGCAAATGACATCATTCACTTAAATTTCTGCTACCACAGGGGAACTCTAGGTATTCAGAAATTACATCTGACCAGAGCACCAAAATTAACAGCAATGAAAAACATCCCAAGGGAGTCAATTATATTTGTATATATCATCCCAAAGAGAAACACAGTCTTCATGTCACTTCAGGAAAAAAAAAAAATCACTAATTCCTTTTGAATTATTACTAAAGCCTTTGAACCCTAACAATAAAAATGCAGGCTCATAAAAGCATACACACAAGGAAGTCCTTTCACTTTTCTCATGCTACATATCCCATTCAAACACTGAGAAAACATGTATGCCCCAATCCCTTATATGCTATGATTTCATTCATCAGTCTTTCAGCACCAACTAACAGCTCTACTGACAACTACGCCGGGATTGCAGCTGTTAAGGAGCTTCTGCAAAGAACACTTGAAATTTTCATAAGTTTTTAAGCATGCTTTTGAAGAATCTGTTCTTCAAAAAAATCTAGGTCTTCTTAGTCACAGACTAATCTGTAGAGCAGCAAACTTAATTAGGGAAATTGCAAAATAGAAATGATGACTGCAAGCCAACGAGGAGGTGGGGGCTGGCACCCTGGGGGAGCAGCTCTACGGCTCTTCCCAGTGCGTGCCTTGTTCTCCAGGTCAGGAGACCACTCCCAAAGAACAGCAGAGTTCTGGCCCTGACTGTTGAGAGTCCCTCATAGAACTTCAGAGTTACAAAGGCATACCTTGAAAATGTCCTGGTACAGAAAGAGATGTGACCACGGTGTTGTATATCTGAAGAGGAGAATAAGGGAAAAAGGGAAAAGGGAATAGTGGGAGATAATGCCTTATCCTTCCTTTTCTGGACACACGTGCACACTTAAACATACACCAGTAAGTTCCCCAAACTGTGCCAGGTGAGCCTTCTGAGGGTCTAACAGTTCATAGTTATTTAGAACTGCACTTCATAAGGCAGCAATAGATTCCACCCTAAGATAAAGGATAAAGCAATAACATTTTTGACTACTCTTGGGAATGTTTTCCATTTTCTCAGAGGTTCATCTTGACTTCTCAGCTTTACTATTGCTGTGTTTACTGGTAAGTTCCAAGATAACTTCATTTTGAGCTCAACTTCTTGATCCATGTTCTCTGTTAAAACATTTTCTACTGCTGCCTCAGTGACATGGCAGTTTAAAAATCAAAAAATAACCAGGGTATCTAGCAGAGTCAAAAAAGCTTTACAACAGCTTTACAAACAGCTTTAGCAGAAGGAAAAGTACAAGGGATGATGCATAATTCCAAAAAGTTTTGATTAAATTTGGAATCTAGTAGATGAATTGTGTTCTAGAAACTGTTTTTAGGGCATAGAATTCCCCTTAAGGTGAGGAAAGGCCAAGGATACATTCCTGAAATGTAATGAAACACAGAGAAGTGCGGCAGACTCACATACCAATGACACAGGATTTATTCAAGAATATGCAGGCAGAATTAAAATTATCATATCCTTGACTGTGAACTCCAGTTCCATTAGCTTCCACCTAAATAATCCTGCTTAGTCCCTGATTTCTGCTATTTCTTGAACACAAACTACCACAGGAGTCAGCAGGATCTGATACTAACAAAAAGTACTACCACAGACCTACCTAAGATGACTGCTTAGATTTCATCCCAAGGTAATTTCCTTCCATAAAGAAAATAGTATGAAAAAAATGTACCTTCTTACTCTAGGCACACATTCCTGGGTTTTTGGATTTTTTGGGTTTTTTATTTTTTTTTTTTCCATGATAGTGTTAAATACTTGAAGTACTTTAGGATCAAAAAATACAACTCATTTTTTTTTACTAAAACTCTGACAAATGGTTGCATTCCATTCCCACACATTGGGATGGTGTTCCCCTTTAGGCATCACCAAATAAAGTTGTTTGGTGCA
Organism: Bombycilla garrulus; assembly: GCA_013400315.1. Classification (NCBI taxonomy): domain Eukaryota; kingdom Metazoa; phylum Chordata; class Aves; order Passeriformes; family Bombycillidae; genus Bombycilla; species Bombycilla garrulus. The sequence goes on from VXBU01007950.1 coordinate 322,708, forward strand.
TTTCAGTGACAAAACACCAACCACGGTAATAGGAGGAAAGAATTCAGTCTGACTTTTTAGATTCAAGACTCAGTTTATGGTGCTTATGTTTAAAAATTATGCTTTTGATTTGGAAATGGAACTGAGATTAGAAACTATTCAGACAGAAAACCTATGGAAGGGCCATTTTACCAAGATGCTTTTCTGACTGCAATTCCTATGACAAACATGCATAGAATTGCTTCCTTCCAACATAGGAAAATGGGTCTCTTGGATTGTTGCTCATAAAGAGAAAAGGGAAGCAGAAATAACTACATTTTTGCTCTGCTTAAAAATTAATGTAGCATGGAATTTAAATCCAAACCTGAGGCCTTTCAAAGATGGTAGTAGTAACTGCCATAAGCATTAAATAAAAAAAAAAAAAATCACACAGAACCCAGGGGCATTTTCATCTAGAAGTTATTACAGGACTGGATTTAACAATGAATTCCATCTGACTTCGAGTTAACTGTCTGAGCTGCAAGTATTGAGGTCTAGCTTTCAAATTCTTCAATGCATATATTGCATTTTTTAAAATACAGAAAAAAAATCTGATTTATTTCAGTGTCCTGATACTCTGGTTCCCACACATCTGTCTAAGAACAGCCCAGATTACTCAGTGCCAGCTCTCCTTGTTTCCAGCTGCTAAATCCCATTAGAAGCAGCTAAAAATGCATCAAGCGCTTTCCCAACATTACTTTTCCATATAATCAATTTTTGTAGTTGTCATACGCCTAAGAGATGGAAAAGCTGGATCAGCAATAAAATTAACTGCTTTCAGAGATGTGTTCAGCAAAGTTAGAATACACACAATCTTTGATTTCTGGGGTAATCAGGCACCTAATACCCATAAGGATTTTTCTTAAATTCTTGAGCTGTGCTATGATTAATTGTGAAGTTTCAAGACCGATTAATTTCCCAGTCTCACAGTCCTGCTCTCAAGCCTACAACCAGCTAAGGATAGCTGAAAAATTCTGAGTGTCTGCAATTTCTGCTGGAACACTTCAGCTTTGAAAGTGGGCTAAAAGTCAGGCAATTGCTGGATTATCATCCTCCATTAGTCCATAGCAGAGGATTGCAGAGGAAAAGCATCATTTCCAAACAAAAACAAAGCACTGGCTGCTTCTGAAGTGAAATGGAGCCACAGAGCTTGTATGAAGCTACAGTGTTTTCCCAAGACACACTGGAGCTGTAGTACGAGGAATTTACAGAGAGGTGGGAGGCAGTGACAAAGTGACTCAGATGTTGACTTGAAAAATCTGGAACCAACACAAAAGATGCTGAAGAAGCCAGGGCACAGAGACTGTCACGTGCACATCAACAGCTGTACCAAGGGCTGTTTCTTACATTCTAAGGGAGATTAGATATAGGTATGGGAGCTATTCATTGGCATTAATAGCACACACTTATATTTGGAAATTATGGATTTTTGCTGAGGAATATGCACTTCAGCATCTTTAGAATAGTTCCATTCAGAGGATAAGAATCAATCTCTTTTAGATAAAAGTATTGCTGCACCGAGATCCTGTTTACTTCCAGTTTTGTATCTTGCCTCCCTAGAAATGTTAGTCAGGCTTGGCGTGTTTCCGACATAGGGATCAGAATACAGGAATTCTTTAATTAACTTCACACAACCTCTGACACAGGAGCCAAGGCCTCTGCACACGGAAGAGGATGTGGAGAGTCAGTAGTGGCAATACCAAACACAAATATGTCCCCCCTGCACTTCCAATTCTCCACCAGAGAGAGACAGAAGGTGGTTACAGAGCTCTGCAGCTGCTCTCAGTGCAATGGTGTTTCTGTGGCTCTGAAACTGTGGTAAGTAAAATAGAAAAAAAAATCTACACAAGACAGATGCTGTCTAAACAAAGAAAAATATCTAAACACACACAGATCCTGGAAAACACAAACCATGGCCTTCATGATTTGGAAAAAGATACTTTAGACCAATATACACTGGCACACAAACTGAATATAATTGCAAGGCCCAGTCTGTGGATGAAAAATCAGTGTACACCCACTAAGCCATCTGCAAGGCTCTGCCTCAACAGGAACATTTCAGCCCCCATGGATGTCAATTAAAAGTTCACATTGGATCAATCCATATTAATCATAACAGCCCCAAGTCTATCCTGCAAGTAGAGGGACACAAAAATATTACATGTCTTGGCAGAGGATCACGAGACATTTGGGCAGGAGCATAGCACAGTGGCGTCTTTTTTGCTCAAAGCTATCTTTTTGCTGTATAAGAACTGGAACAGAACGTCCAGAGAGGGCATGGAGCCCCCTCACTGGAGACATTCCAGCACCATCTGGACACAGTCCCACGCCACGTGCTCTGGAGTGGCCCTGCATGAGCAGAGAGGCTGGGCAAGACGACCCACTGTGCTCCAACATGACACATTCGGTGATTCTGTGAACTGTGCCGCAGCCACTGTGACCACGCACCTTATCGCTGCTGCCAGTATTCAGAAAATAACACCTTAGTTCCAGTCACTGCCCAACCACGCTCAGGCTTCTCTAGAGGGGGAAGCCCGGGCCGAGGGCCCCCATCAGCTCTGGGACGGAGCACAGTGTTCTGCGGTGGCTTCGGGGAAGCTTCGTTTAAAGGCGCTGAGTATCCCCCGCGGTGAAGGGGGCGGAGGAGGGACAGAAAGGAACCCCCTCCCACCGGCCCGGAGCCCTCGGAGCCGCCCCCTCCCACCGGCCCATACTCCCCTCCCACCGGCCGGGAGCCCTCTCCCACGGGCCCGGAGTTCCCAGAGCCGCTCCCCTTCCACGGGCCCGGAGTTCCCAGAGCCGCTCCCCTTCCACGGGCCCGGAGCGCCCAGAGCCTCTCCCCTCACACG
>VXBU01007950.1:326050-398423 GCA_013400315.1 Bombycilla garrulus
GGTGGGCAGGGGTGGGCAGGGCCGCCCCGCTGCCGGGGGTCGGTGAGGGGGGCTCGGGGGATACCCCTCACGGCCCCTTCCCGCCGGGCTGTGGGTGTCCCTCTCCCCGTGTGGGAGCGGGCTGCAGCCGTCCCGGGGGACGCAGACGGGCTGCCCCGGGGAGCAGGGGCTGTCCTGCCCTGCGTGGGCCCGGGTGTGGTGACGGGAGGCGGCTCGTGTTGATCCTGGCTCCTGTTTTGCTGCCGCACTCCCACGCACCGAGCAGGGGAAACTTTGGTCTTTGTTTTTGGAGCCCTTTGCGGAGCGAGGCGGGCGGGCTGCCCGGGGATCCCGTGCGGGTGTCCCCTCGGCAGGGACTGTGGCGTCTGCTGGGCCACTGATGCTGCTCTTGCTGTGTAAAAATTAATTAATTAATAAAAAGCAAATGGATTCACAGGTAAACGTTGCCACTGCCCCTTGGACGTGACTGCAGCGCGATGCTGCTGCTGCTGTGCCTTGGCTCCAGACGTAGAAGGCCCCCAAAGGTAGCAGGGCCTTGGCTGTGCTCTGTACAGAGTCTTGGCTTCAGGTCGGGTTTGAGATCTTATCGACTGCTTGTGTTGGCTCTGAGGGAGATTAATTCCAGTTTCATTTTAGTTGGTTTTTTCACGTAAGTGGATATGGTGGATGGATGCAGCTCTTACACTGTTCAGTGTTAGTGTAGGACTGCAGTCGCTGTGCTTTTCCCCTTGTTCAGACATAACTTGTAACATGATATTGGCCGTTGTTTCCCTGGCTTTAGCAAGGAGAAAGCAAGGAGAGGAAAGATAATTGCTTAGATGGCTTGGGAGTATCTGTACGTCAGGGTTTGGTCGGTATTCCTTGTGTCCAAAGAAATGGAATGGCTCAGATATACCACCCTTGGAAAGTAATGGAAAAACTTAGACACTGTGTTCAGGTAAACATGCATAAAACTGTCATGGATGGTCTCAGTGCTAATAGGTTTGAGTATGCTATTTTTCAGTTCTAAATAAATATTGAGAGTGGTCAGGTCAACCAATCCAACTGATGTGTCAATATGTGTTTATGTTTAGTGCTGGTGACAAAATTGAGTAGTATTTTTTTATGGGCTTATGTTCCATAGCAGGTCCATCCAATCATTAATGTTTCCAGGGGACTTAGTATAACAGAACTCTTAAAACTTACGGGTAAAGCTTGCTTGGTGAAAGGCCATTCACTGTTCTGATAACTTTGATTTTGTTTTCTGGATCTGCAAGAAAAGCAATACTTTCTTCTGCCCCTCCTTAAGTATATTTGCAGTTAACATATTTCATGTAAAAAGAAGAAATGTTAAATTCATTTCCTCTTTGTAGAGAGAGAGGAACAAGATTCTTAAAAATAAAGTATTTCACAACATTTGTTAAAGCCTGCATTTTGTCCTGTCGTGTGAATGGTGTCTGTTGAAAGCAGCAATATGAAGAGTGCTGTAACAACTTGTATTAATGTGTATATACATATAGACTGTCTCAGTTCATCCATAAAATTACCAACATGCCAAATTTAGTACAAATGTGTAATTTTACACATTAGTAAAGAGTAATAAAAACAGCATTTAAGCCTGCCTTTATTCTTGAATATTTTAGTTTAAACACTGGTAGCTGGATAAGTATGATGTATTCTTATTATGAAGTTATACTTTTGTGATTCATTTTTTATTCATCTTGGGTCATAACCTTTACACATAATGATTGCAGGTAAATCTAATGAGGGTATTGTGAGATCTGTATCCATTCTTGTTTCCTGAATCTCATTGAGGCTCCTTTTTCTTTCCATGACTTTTCGTCTTGAGGAAGACTAGATAAGTGGAATCGATATTGTGAAAACATATCTGACTTCCAGCCAGCTTTGGTGATGTCTGTGCTGGTGTCTCTCTGTTGAGTTGCAGAGTAAAAGGTAATCCTAATGGAAAAAGACTCCTTTGAAGTAATCCAGGAGAATGCATTGATGTGATTCTTTGGGTTATCCAGCTGTAACTCTCCTCTGTCCCCTCTCAAGAATTATATAGGGCTTAAATGAAGTTTTTGGCTGCACTGATGTGTAGAGGCTTTCTCCTGACTTCAAACCTGTGATGATTCATTTGCTATGCATTTGTAAACAACAAAAGTAGCCTCAAAGTATGACCTGCAAAAGTATTCTCGGTTAGGGCAAGAGTTACATGGATATATACTGCAGTACATAATAAATAGGAAACCTAAGATGTTGTATTGAATTACTTTTCAAAGCACTTTGTCTTCAACTGGAATGATTTTTCTAATTTCTTTCACAGCTTCAGTGTTTCAGTAAAATCATCAACACAAGCAAAAGCCTTTGATTCACTTTTTTGACACCAAAGATATTTTAGTGATGATCAAGTCATTGAGTAAATGATCAAATTAGTAAATTTTGGGTAATGTCAAGTGTGTTGTGTGTGCTTAGTCATCCAACTCAACCATGCTGTGACACATTCAGCTCTGGGAGCATCTTTGATGCTGCTGTTCCCACTGCTGTGAGCTGAAGTAGGTGCAGTGCTTGTGATTGCACACATCAGTGCCAGTAAAGTGTAACTAAAGGTGCCTGCAGTAGAAGTTATTTTTGTTACATGGTATGGTTAAAAAGCAAGTGACAAATGGAGTATGAAACTGAGAGGGTTCAAACAAAGCCTGAAACATCATAAGCACCTTTTGGACTACTTTTGACTGCAAGGTACATGGTAGAAATATCTTTGACTTGTGGTTTTGCAGTATCTTTTCCTGTCTTTACTGTCTTTACTCAAACAGAATAGAGCTGAATTGAAAAATTTTGTTTCAAAGCTAGTGCAGTAAATGGATATTAGGGATTTATTTTCAAATCCCTAGCAAAATTTTCTATTTTTTTTTTCCCAAGTTGGAACTCTTGGTTTTCTATATAATACAAATTTTATCTAGGCTTATTTCTGTATGGGCATAGTAGACTAAAATACTGTCCAAAGGGCAGTGGTTTTTTTTGTGGGAGATTGAGAATGTTTTGCAGAAGTTGAATGTGTGGTGCCAGTTCTCACTGTGAAGCTCTCACCGTAAATGGAAAGATGAGTTTGAAATACTTGTTTAGACTCGCGTGTGTAAATGCTGAAGGTGTTGGTTGAAAACACTGCTAGAATAGGCTCTTGTAGCCTGCCAAACCTTCAAGTGTCAGAGTTGTCCTCTGAAAGGCTTTCAGACTGGGAATGTGCTTGTAGAACTTAAGCAAATTGCTCTCCCTGGCTCCAGACAAACGGTGATAGTGTAGGTGGTTCTGTGGTACTGAATATTCCTGCTGATATTTCCTGTTCTGTGTGAGGAGTGTGGTTGGTCAGCAACTTCTGTGCTGTGTCAGTCGGTCTGTAAGAGGTGGCACTGTGGTATCGGTATCCAGGAGACTCACGTGCACAACTTCCAGAAAAAGCATCACTGAGGCTTTTTCATTGCCTTGAGAAGCTGAAATACATGTCACAAAATTCAGTATGTAATAAGGTGCCACAGTATTGGTGGTACAATTCAAGTTGTACATATTGTTTGGCATTTTTCTTGTTCTTTCTTTTTCTTTTTGAAGATTAATTATACCGGATAGATCATAATGTCTGTCTCAGCTTAATGTCAGAGTGGAAGTAACATTTCAATATTCTTACACCCCATTGATTACTATGTTGAATGTTTTTCCCTTTTCAAGTATTGTTTTAAAATAGCCAGCATAGCACTACAATGTAAAAATGAAAAATGCCATCTCTGTTGAGGTTGTATACAGCTTTGTGTTTTTCAGAAGCATTAGTTCTTCAGTTCCTGGTGGGCTTTATTTTTTTAAGGGCCTGAATTCAAAATAGTGGTATTTTAAAAGCATTGAATTACCAGGTTTTGTCCTAATCCGGCTCTATTGTAAGGAAAATTACTGCTCTTTTCAGAGTTGTTTAAAGCAGGGGGCTTTGTAAGCAAATAGCAAAGTCACAGAGAGAGAAAGAGGTCATTCTGCTTCTGGTTGTGTTGAGCAGCCTGGCTGTCACAGCTCAAGTACAGATATTTTCCTACCTGCACGTTGTAGGTGGCTTGCTGGTGGATCATTAAGAGATCATTAATTTTATGGAAAACACCTTTCAGCAGATTCTGTTCAATCAGTTTTGTTCCACAGTCATGGTGAAATACTTCCTTTCAAATGAAATTGCGTATCCACTTAAGTTTACATTAATTTGAAAAGTGGGTTAATTTCTGTGAAATTGTGGTTGATCTAGGGACAAATGGAGAGGTTTTTTGGGAAAAAAAGAACAAAGCTGTTACTATCAGTACTTGTCTCGGATGTTGTAGCAGGAAAATAACTTGTACGATTTACTAAACTGCATTCAGTATTGACTGTTTCTTATCAGATTTGGTAAAAAGAACCACAGCAGTGCTGGTATTTTAATCTTGTTGCAGCTTTAAGGTTAAGCATTTTTCCATCCCGTGGTTATATTCTGAGGTGATTTGCCCCCAAGTCTCATCTGAACAACTCTTCCTGGTTTACAGTGTCACAGCTGCATTAGAAAACGGCTGGCAAAAGGGCTTGGTTTGTTCTATGTATGACATTTGTCACGTTGGTATAAATCCTTAAGTGTAATTCTTTGCCTTCAGTGGGTAGTTTGTATACTTTGGCTTGTCTCAAGATGTGGGTATTTCCTAGCACTTGAAAGAATTACTGATTTGTTTTGTTCTTTCACATAGGATCAATAATAATTGATGAATAGGAGATGGTATGTTTTTGTTGTCTTTTTTTTTTTTAATCTAGCTGTTGTTCAAGTTATGAAAGAAATATGGAACTTGGCTTTCATGTTGATGTTCTTGAAGTTCAGCTTGCAGAAATAGTAAGCTACTAGGCTGTTGCAGAGCATTGCATTAAAACGTGTCTGCCTTTTTTCTTGAAATTCTTATGCTTATCGTGAAGGAATAGTAATTCTCACTATAATCCTGCTAATGTTGGATCAGAAATGATGTGTCTAGATAAGACAGAGTGTTAATTTGGTACAATTTCTGTTGCTTCATATTTGCTCAAAAAATGCGAATAGGTTAAATTTCTACTAGCAAGCATGCTGGAGGTTGGGTTTCTTTTTTACTTATAGAATTTTTTCCTGTAAGTTGCTAGGAAACTAACTACTGGGTACTTACGGCTAATTAAGAAAAACAAAAGTGTCTGAAGTCGGGAGAGGGGAGTAGCGTCTGGCTACACTTCTTTTTCTCGGGGAGATTCTCTCCGAGGGGGGAAGATACCCCAAGGTTTTGGGCTGGTAAAGGACGGGGCTGGGGGCTGCTGCTCGCTCTCGCTCTGCAGCTTCAGAGGAGTATGCTCAGAGCTGCTGGTGCTTGGGGAAAGGAATTCGCCACGACCCAGCCCGGAGTTGGTGCTTCTTTTTCTTCTGTGGGGTGAGCCTCTGCTCGTGAGAGCACATGGAGCTGAGACCTCACTATAAGAGGGACGGATCCCCATGTGCTCGTGTGCCCGGATCCTGAGCCCCCTCTCCCTCCCTGCTGGGAGCCGGGCCGCGTTTCTCCAGCCCCGCTCTGGGTCTCTGCACGGTGTAGCCCCGAACCCCCTGCCCTGCCGGGACGTCCCGCAATGCCAGCCACGGCCGCGGAGCTGCTGATACATCTCTGTTTATTCCTGCCGTTCTAGCTCGGAGTTCCTCAGAGTCCTGCTGGGGCACCGGATCAACTGCCCCAGGGGGGTTGTGAAGAAAAGTCTCCCCTCTCGGCCGAGAGGGCTGGCACGGGGTCCCTGATTCTGTTTTGTTATTAATGCCATAGTTTTTGTTGTTGGTTTGCCTTTTTATATGTACTAGTAAAGAATTGTTATTTCTATCCTCATGTCTTGGCTCTCCTATCCTGAGAGCCCTTAATTTCAAAATTTTAATAATTTGGAGGGAGGGGGTTTACATTCTCCATTCAAAGGGAGGTTCCTGCCTTCCCTAGCAGACACCTGTCTTTCAAACCGAGACAAAACATTATATCAAATATCTTCTCACTGCTGATTTGAATGTGTTAAAAACTTTTAAGTTATTTTTCTGGATATTCTGCTGAAAAGGCACTTTATGTTCTTTCCTGGTAAAAGTCAAGTTTTAGCCACTGGGTGATCTAGACGTTTGCAAATGTGACTTCAGTAATTGCTGAGTAAGTGTTGTAGCTGAATTTGGAACACTTACATGAAATAATATTTTAAAACTTTTGTCAATGCTTTTGTACATTAGCATGGATATTTTTTCAACTTTTTAGTAAGTTTCAAATGGACAGCACAGGGGAACAGATATTTTAGTCTTTTATGTATGCTTTGTTTCCTGCTGTATGGGTAGCATAATGAAAATGTGGTTATAAAAGTTTGCATGCTGGTCCAACTTCATGAGCATCAATGTTTCATACAGGTGTTTCACAACCAATCAAATTGTTGGACTGAATGCTTCATGCATTGTGAGCAAGAACTTTTTGAAGAATTGCTCAGGAATATGTTTGCAGTTTTGTGCTTTCACTTGCTCTTGCACTGAAGCTGTTACTGTTTGATGTGCACTGGTTTCAGTGGCAGACAGTGACAGTGAGAATTATTGCTGTTCACATCCAGCTTCCTTCTGTGTTGCTTTGAGTTCGTTGGCACTTTCTGCAACAAACATTTTTTAATTATTGTTTTCCTGGAATATCCAGTTTAAAGGAAGAGAGGTCAGGGAAGATGGTGTTTTACCATATCTGTTGCAGCTGAATTAAGTTCCTAAATGGCAGAATGTAGGTTCTCTTAAATGAAATCTGCCTCTTTGCGTTTGATGCCCAGCCTCTAGATGCTGTAAATGCTTCTTTTGCTTTAAAGAAAGTTCCAAGTCAAATAAATGTTCTACCTGCCAATCCTTTTCAAGATTTGGGAGTTGAGGTAAATGAAGCTGAAGGTAGCCTTAGGCCTAAGAGAGACCTGAGTAAGATCAGCTATTTTGATCTGTCTTTAGAAATTATGATCTACTGTATTAAAAGACAGACAAAAAGAGTCCAAAAATCACCTAAGTGTTGAAATCAAGTTCCTTCATCTGGGATTAAGGGGTCTGTAAGAAGGAGATGGCTTCTGCAGAGGACAACTTGAAGTTTTCCAAAGAGAAGAAAGAATCCTCTCAGCAACTCTGTACAGCAGGTCTTGATGGTCTTAGTTCCATCAGGTGAGTGACGACTTTCTGTAGTAATGTGGACACTGAGGCATTTTCAGTGATCTCTGTTGTTTTACTCAGGAGGCACTAGTACCAACAACACAGACGTTTCTGGTACTGTGATAAACAGTACTTCTATTTCTGGAGGAACACCCCGTCACTTGAAAGCTGCTTTTCCTTAACTGAGACATTTTTCTGTAAAAGTTGCAGCAAAAATTTATGACACTTTTCCTAAGAGCATATGCTACCCAAGATGTGATCAGGGCACGGAGGCTTGTGCTGATTGGTTCTTATATGTACCATTCAGTTCTTGGGTGTTGATTTCAGAAATCCCAGTGCAGTTTGTTCTCATGTCCATCTGTTACTGAGAGGTTGAAACACAGTGGCAGTGAGTGGACTGTTGTCTCCAGTCTGGTGGAGGGTTCCTGGCCTGGAAACACCGAGGAGATGGAAGAAGAGCTGCTACATCTCTTACCTTTTCAGAAACCCACACCTTCTGAAAGAGACACACTGCTCGCTCTCCTGGTAGTTGGATGATGTGGGGAAAACTTACTGCCAGTCTGGGCTCACTGAAGCCGTGTGGAGTGACAGTTCGTGGACTTGATGGCTTGGAGGGCTAGCTGAAGGGGGATTGCTGTTTGTGAGCTGACAGGAAAGGATCAAAAGAAGTTTGACTCTCTTCTGTGAATTGAGTTTTGGAAAGAACCCCACAAAACCAAGCAGTCCTCATGTGCTTTCCCCCCTACCACTGAATCCTGTTAAAATCTGTACCATAAACCATTGTTTTGTCCAGCTTCCTGTAAAGAAGTTTAAAGAATGAGATTCTAAAGTCTCTAAACATCTCTTGTTTTTTGAATGTTTTGAAAGGTAAGGCTTTTATGAGCTCTAGAGGAAGAGGAAAAAAGATATGTTTAAGTGTTAGAATGTCTCTGATTCAGATGAGAAGAAAGTAGTTATGACATTGACATTTTGATATGTTTTGATTACATACTAGAACACAGATTCCAGAAAGAACAGATGTGTCTTATGGGAGGAGTTGCAAATTTCTGCTTTGGGGCTACTCTGAATAACTTCTCTTGAGCATAATCATTGGATTACTCTATGCACTTGACACTTCATGGAATATTTGAGTTTAAGCTTTGCCTGTAGCCTTACTTAATCAGCCTCGGAGTAAGGACTACAGATATTTTGGATTAGTTCCTATGTGCTGCTTTCTGAACTTCTTTTCCACTGTTGGTTGTAGTGCCATCAGTAAAAATGGTTGACTGCCACATGCTTATGTAAGATGCACTTGTTTTTTAAGTGAAACTATTTATGGCACAGGCTGTTTAGTCTGTTCAGAAAATGAACACTCTACATACTTAAAGGGAATGCATTTAGACTTGCTTAGGGCTTTCTTTTGTCTGCTTTTCTGAGTTTGGTTTTGTTTTGTGTTTTTCACTGTAGTTGGTTTTAGAGCGATGAGGGTGGTGTTTGTTTTGTTTTCTCAGCAAGTGTATGGTAGACTTAGACTTGTAGGGCAAATTATTCCTGTGTCTAGTAGAATTTGTGAATTATGTAAGCATGTTACATAATCATAAAATCTTATTTTTTTATTGAACTATAATAAAAGTCAAGCAAGGAGAAAACATTGGTGTTTGGGTTTTTTTTTCAGTACTACTAATGATCCCGTATTCTTTACTATGAGTATCCTAGTTGTTTGGTTAGCTGATAGTGTGTACAGTGTGACAGAATGCCACTAGAAGACTATCCAGTAGACAAATACTCTACCAAATACTCAGAGAGTATTTTGGTGGTGATTTGAATAATGCATTCTTAAAAGCACTTAAATAGCTGTATTGCATTTGTAGTAAGCAGTATTTAATTTGGGTTCCTTTAATCGTTAATGATTTCATTAGCTATGAAAAATGACTGCTTAAGCATTAAATAAGTTTACTACTCATTTAGTTTAGGTTGAATTATAGTAGGCTTTTATTATGATATATTCAAGTACATCAAATTTGTGTTAGTCTTATTAAATACTCAAAAATGAGTAACTTTGGTGTATATTTTTGTGATTATAAGTCTTTCTGCAGAATAACTTTTTAGGAGGAATCTGAGGATTGCAAACTTGTTTTTAGATGTGTGATTTAATTTTTGTATGATAACTGGATTAAACTCATATCAGTTCTGTGTATCTCAAAATACTAACATTTTCTTCAGAATATTCGTGTTTTGTATAGTTTGCCATGGTTTTTAGATTATTTTCTCTATTCTGTGATTCGTATTTGCTAATCCTTGAAATTAATAACTAATCTGGTTTGATGGCTTTGTTTTTCCTCTGTTCAAGGCTAAGAACTTTTCCTAGTTCTTCCAAATAAAAAAGAAAATGAAGTTTCAGGAAGTTGGGAACAATCAATGCTTCTCCAAGGTCTAGGTTTCTGGTTTGCTTGAATATCTAGACGATTTCAAGGAAATGCTGATTTTTCTATCATTTAACGTGGAAAATAAGACTTCTAGAAATGTTACATGTTTTACTTAAGTGTCTAAATCACTGGATAAACTGTAACCAACTGGATATATTGGTTGCAACCGGAACTGTTGATTGCATAGTTCCTTGCTACTAGGAGGTTCCTGTGAGTAACAGGAAAAGTGCTAAATGGAATCAAAGAGCTGAGCCTCTGACTGTGACTTGGACTGCTTTCTTAATGAGGAAGTCTAATTTCTAATAAGTTTTTGTGCCTTACCAGAGTCTGCTCTGAGGTCTTCGTGGTTAGATCTCCTCCTGACACTTTGGTCTAACACTTCATTCTGTCTCAAAGTTTTGTGACTGTCTATGACACAAGCCATTGTGGAGTTTTAAGGGCAATCAGGGACCTGATCCAGTTTGGGTGACTATTTAGTGTTTATAAATAAAAGTTGAGCTTTACTGATGTCCTTGTCACCATTTGGTCTCTAGATTTCTGGTGGTGTGTTGGGAGGAGCAAGCGTTGAAAGGAAGGGAGAAGCAAATTCTTCCTTCAAAATTACTGGGGTTTTTTGCTGGTTTAAAGTGATTATGAAACAGTTAGATGATACTTCCTTTGTGGCAATTTCTCTTGTGGAAGCACCCAGGGTGTGTGCTACTGGAGAGCATTTTATGATGGTAAATACTTCCCTAGACAAAGATTCTTCCCCCACCACCACTCCAACTTATTTCGTGAAGTTAGAGGTTTTGTGCCTAATATTCACTTGTTTAAATTTTTAATGTTTTTTCAGAGTTCAACAGCAGTATCAGAACCACCTCTCTTTTGCTGGGATTGCCTTTTCCTTGGTGTTTTGAGTTGTGACACTGTATGCTGGGCAAAACAAAACTATGGGTTTGGATGTTCAGTGTTGCTTTTCCCTTGTAACTGGTATTTCTGTGTCTCTGCAAAGAAGGGAATTAGATTGCAGGCCTGTGTTCCCAGTTAAAGTTTGTAAGAAGCTTGGTATTTGAGTGTAGTATGTTTGTAATTTTTGGTGTGTGTGTTTTTTTTTCTTTCTGTTAATTATTTTGCACTTTTGATAATTTAGAATTTTTTTTTTCTTTTCTTTTCTTTTCTGGAAGTAACATTCAATATCATCTTATTCAGCAGTTCTAATATTCCAGGATTCACTGCTAAGTTGTCTTTCTACTGACTCCCAAACTAGTCTAGGATATGTTTATTACATAGTCTTTGTTAGAGATATGTTTGTTTTATGCTATTAATTTAAAAACTGCTTTTAAAATGTGAAATACATTTAGCAGTTCCATTTTATTTAGGTAAAAGCAGTTGTATGAATAATTTGTAAATTAGGAACATGTACTTTTGATTCCTAGTAATGAGATTTCCTTTAAATATTAGGTTCTTATTTTAAAATAATAATTTGAATTTTACAGGTTGTTTTTTTCCTAATAAATGATGCAGATTGAAAATTCTTAATAGAATTTTATCATGCTTATATGATTCTTTCATGATGTCATTGAAAGTTTACATAGTGGATAATAAGTAGAAAGTCAATACTACAGTGTTTGAACCTGTAGCTTAATTGTGCACCTGTTGGGGTTTTTATGTGTAGTTTCTATTTATTCTGGACTTGATTCAGTTGAATTGGGCATGTGTAACTACAGAAGGAATGTCTTTACCCTTACACATGCTTGGAAATGTGTTATTATAGAGGCAGTTTATCATTAGGCTGTTTTGTCTATGTTCATTAACTTTTCAAATATGTAGAAAGTTGCTCTTCTCATCAAAGTGAATGGTTGGGTGTGGAAATCTGGCAAATAATCAAAGTAACAGAGATGGTTTATTTGAAGAAGTATGTACAGAGTTGAATGTGCATTGTCTTCTGCAAATGTTTAAATTTATGTGAAATTTACTTTTAATCCATCTGAAAATTAGACAAAATATGTAATAAGATACCTGAACTAAGAGTAAGGCCATAGGTTAAACTGGTCAGACAGTAATGGATAATTAGTGGGTGTTGGGTATCCAAAGTCTTGTGCATTCCCTGACCGGAGCCCAGTGGCCCTTCTTGGTAGAAAGTGGCTAAAACAGAGAATCAGTAAGGTTGGATGAGATAGTATTATAATGTAAATCTGGTAACTGGGGATTCTTTTGATTGTGGTTCTCAGGTAAATATTGTTAAAAAAAAAGAATATTTCATCATTGTTCAGCCAATAAACCCCCAAACTTTTAACAGTACTGAGTTTGGTTCACCATCATGGAAAACTGGCGGTGTGAAGTAGTTGTGAAAATAAGCATCAATTATTTTTGTATTGTCCGGGTTTTTTAAAACATGAATTACCTTTGTTTTTTTAAAACTGATACTGAATCAAAGAACAGGCTACTCAGAGGTGTCTAATTACTGAATTTGCATATTTCTTCATCAGTTGGAAGGAACAGAGAATCTGCATATGATTTACAGTCAAACTTAACAGGTCTGTTATGGTATTGCTCAGCTCATCTGGCCCTCACATACAGAACATTGTAGCATTGCTTTCCATCCTGTGGGGGAGGAATGACAGAGAACAAAGTAGCGTAAGGCTTGTGTTTAAACAGCACTAAAAATGTCAAAGGTTTTCATCTCCTTCCTTCTTCTCCCTCTCCTTTAAAAGCAGAGACAACCCAAAGCTTACACTTGAGTCTGGGTTGTGTAAATGCTTAGAGCCAAGTTTGTTTGCAGAAATGTTGTGAGAATTCTGAAGGAGTCATTGGGCTGTTTAGTGAAGCAGAGGGTGTGACTATTTGTGCTATGATTTTGGAATCAAGGCATGAGATTACAATGTTATTTTAATATATTTTTGCTTTCAGCTGGTTAGGTTTTGTTTTGTTTCGTTTCGTTTTTTTTAATTCAGAACTGTAGAAATCTCTCACTTTGTGCTTCTTTGTCCAGGGCAGGCACTGTGTGTCACTTGCTGGCCTCTGGGGAATACTTTGGTGGCAGTTGTGCTTGGGGAAGACAGCAAGTTACTTGATACTTTAGATTTTTCTACTGTCTAACCTCCTATTGTATATATGACTGCATTGGATTTGTGGGAAGATATTACCTTGATTTTTTTTCTTATTTTTTCCCTCTGTGTTTTCTGTACATGGTGCCTCTCTAAGACTCAAGGGAGTTAAACGAGAAGACTGGTTTGAAAAGGTTGAAATTCTTACTTACTAATTGAAGAGCTGGGCATGCTCCACATTGTTGCTTTCTACAAACCGTATGGACACTCTCACCTCTTTACTGTAAAGGAACTGGGAGATTGGTTAAAGAACTGAATACCACATCTCTTCCTTTGCTGCAGTATCTAAGCACAGGAAACCAGTGTGACATACCAGGCCGAAGAAAGGCTTTTGCATTCTTGCAGTGCATCTGATACTCTGATTGTTGGGTGGGTGTCAGCTCCAATCTTCTGTTGTGGTGAAGGTGAAGAGCTCCAAGCACAGCACAAATACCAGAGCAAGCTCAGTGTAGTGTAGAAAATGTTTCAACAGCTCCTTAGCTATTGCTTTACCGAGTTACCCACAAAACTCCATAAATCCTAAAAGGAGAGCGAAGTCTGTTAAAACAAAGAAGGAAGGACATGGATTTTGGAGGCTGCACCTACCTTGAGCTGCTGGACAGCATCTTTTTGTTTTTGAGGAGTGAAATAATCCAAACCTCTTTAAGAGTAGAATGAGTTAGTAACTATTTTAGGTTGAAGCTGCCTTTGAGCCCCAGTGTTTTTTTCTTCGAAAGCTGATTATGAGGATAGCTTCCTAAAAGGGAAATGAAATCAGTGCAGTTTATCCTACCAACCTTAATGGAGTGCAGTAAGGCAGATCAGTGTGGAAATGATTTGGTTTTAGAGATGCTGATTGCTTCAAGTATTTAACCTGCATGTATAACTTACGTTTGGAAGGATATTTGTCATGTAGAATAAGAATAAGGTATTCTAAAAATACCTTGAAATGATACCCTTGAAATTGTGAATAGGAACTTTTGAGTGAAATGCTTTCAAAAGTCAAATGTTGCTTATTCCTGAAAGTTCCAGCCTCATTAATTTTGTCTAATATTCAGATTTATATAATTTTTTTCAGTATCTCTACCTGATGAAAGCGACCTTTACTTGTAATTTCACCATCAGTCAGCTATGCAGTGTCAGTGGAAAGACTGCCTAGTATTCAAGGACCTCTTTGCCTCTACTGTATATACCACAAGGCTGATTCTATAAAGCCACGAGGTTGTTCCACATGTTCTTGCTGTAGCTTGCAGTCACAGGCTCTGTGAAAGAGCATCCAGCTCCATCATCACAAAATTGGTCTTTTTATGCTCAGCTGTATGTGAAAAAGTTACACATGCTCCAGCCAGGAATTGCATTAATCTCATCACTTGGATTTGAAATTTTCTGCCCTGGTGTCAGACCAACAAAAATAAATAGATGTTATGACTGATGGCCTGAATACTGCCAACCTGCCTTTGCAGGTAGTGTCGCTGAGTTGAGTAACTAAGGTGTCCAGACTGCAAACACAGCTTTGGTTAACCTACCAAAGTCATGACTTAAAGTTTTGGAGAGAGAGCCAATGTGTGGGTTTTAGGAGGAGTTGGTGCTTTTATATAACTGTAGGTGACCTACAAGTGATTATAATTCATTGATTTCCAATTTAATTTTAGAAAAATAAGAAAATTAGAATAAGTGTTAGAAAAAAATCAATTTGAAGAATGCACAGAAGAGCGTGAAAGTTATTTGGCAGTATGAAGACTGCTGCATTATTAGAATAGAATATTCTAGCTATAAGTATTGTTTTTTCAAATACACAGACTTGGATACTACATTGTGTTTGGAACAGAAGAATTTACCGAGTAACTATTAGATTTTTAATTTGGGAGAAGTAATGAATACAAGAAATATAAATAATAAAATGTATTAACAAACATGTATACACACACACAAATCTAGGAAAGGTATCACTGCCCATGGCAGTGGGTTTGATTTAGGTAATCTTTAAAATCCATTTTGACTCAACCCATTCTGTGACTCTAAGCAGAAATTAATTTTGTTCATGAAAAGGTTTATTGTATGTGGCTGCAATTTTCCTGCTGTTATCTGTAATTTTCTCAGATGTTAAACCCAACTGGTTTGGAGCTCTGTGTATCTTTAGAGGATACTCTAAAGCTTTCATCAAGTAAAGATACTGGATACACTTCAAGACCTTTGAAGCTGTACAAGAATTTTGGCAGGAATGAATCAGTGCATTTTAGGATGAACAATTGTATTCATATTCTAGTCTTTCCGTTATCTCTTTTGGCTTATCCCATTTCTGGCCCAAGATGATGGAACGAGTGAATCTGAAATAACATCGAGGCTTCCTTATAGAGATTTGCCATTCAAGCATTTCCACAGACAAGACAGCTACAGCATTATCTGAGTGTTGACTGTTTAAACATTACCTTACATACAAGTGCTTCTTCCTGCAACAAATGTAACATGGAAAAAGGGGAAGCTCATAGCTTTCCTTTCACCAGACTTTTTTTGTATCCCATTAGTATTTTTTAATAGAGAATGCTGAAGTCAGTGTAGAAAGAAAACATTTCAAAATATCTGCATTGTGTAGTAGTATCTAAGGCATATCTCCCCAGAAAGTCCATCTGGGACTAAGATGAGATAAAATAATCTTAATTGAAAATTATTTTTGTTTCTGCAACATGAAACCGCAATCTTATTTTAAGGCATTCTTCCCTTTCTGCCCCCAAAAGCAAAAGAAAAACAAAGATGTAAAAAGCATCATCTAGGGTGTGTATGACATCTGTATATACACATATATAGCTCATACACGTACAAGTGTATATGTATTTGTTGTTGGCAGATAATGTTTTATTATAAAGTGCCTCCTGCTTTGCCCAAGGATATTGGGCACAGCAGTTCCCTGGCTATGGCACATGGCTGAGCACCTACACACGTACAGGTGTGATCATGGATAATCTCAATGTGTCCATATGTTCTATTGCAATAAACATAAATAATGTTAATATAACGTGGTTTGTAGCCTCTTTATGTGACTGTCTTGCAACACTCCTGTGAGCAGGTATTCAGGCAAAGACTTGTCAGAAGATACCACAGAATCAGCAAGGTCCATGTTAGATTTCCTTATGTTAACAAATTCTTCTGGAGTGATAGAAAAGACAAGCATGCTGCATAACTTGTTCATTGTATTTTATAGCAGTTATTCATATCAAAGAAATTTACACAGTCAGGCCACCAAAGTTTAATTCAGAACTTTAAAAATGGAAGTTGATGTTTTCTGCTGTAGTGAGTATAGTTCATATTTTTCTGTGCTGTTGTTATGTATTGACTCCTGTCTGTTCCTTGTTTTTTTTTCTCTATCAGCCTTTTCTCTTTTTGTTTCTTGCTTTTTAATCCTGTTTACATGTGCTTGTCTGTTTCTCTCCTCAGTTTTGTGTGAGAATAGTCATATCCTCCATCTTTGTGTTAGCTAAGGATCCTGAAAGGTGGTTCTGTCATCTCCTCACTCCACTTCTTTCCACTCTAGGGTTTTTCTTCTAGTTTCTGATGGCCAAAGTGAGGAGAGGCTGGTGGTCATCAGGCCAGAGAGTGTTGAATGTTGTGCTTCCCAGTATGATTTTCTCCTTTCTCAACTGGTCGTATTGGGTGTAGAAATGTAGGGAATAAAGTGTGCAGGCAGTCTGCAATTGATGTTGCGTTTTGCAGAGTTGTCACTTATATGGGCTGCTAATAAACTTACACAGGTGGTAGTTACAGTCTCTTCTGTCTCTGCAGGAAAAGGAATACTTCTACTTTATGGTTTAAAATACTTTGTGATCATTTTCTCAATGATGCAGGAAAATGTGAATGTTTAAACAAGGTGTGTTACTGAAACTGTCTGCATACTGTAAAGCTTTTCCATATAGGCAATTATCAACAAAGTAGAAAGCTTTGATTCAGTGTATTGAATATAGAGTGTTTTCAAGATTTGTCACAGAAAAACTCATCAGAGTCTTGACAGACAAACTGTATCTGTCTGTTTTAAAGTGTTTATTTTAAACTGTTGTTTGCAACACTACTATGGCAAGCCATCGCAAAAGTCTTACAGATATTCCAGAAGCAGGAAACTTGATATTTAAACAGTTGGTTTAGAACTTTTGTCCTCTTCTTTCTGCCTTGATAATTACTGAATTCTAATACTCGAGGTTTTAATTCAAACAGATGAAATTTTCTTTGGTAGCACAAACAAATAGATTTTATTTTTCGAATTTTATGTTATTATAGCTCATCCTGTTGCTGCTTCACAGCATGATTGACTAAATAAATTTAAATTTTGTAGTTATTGCACAGCTTCAGCTCACTCTGAAAGGATGGCCAAGCTTTTTTTGTGAAACTGTTTTCTGAGCCACCCAAGTAAAAAACTGTTAAAAATTCAAATAGTGTGGCCCTGAATACGTGAAGTGCAGTGGTGTGCCTTTTATAGATGTATCTGCAGGGTCAGACAATCAGCGTGATTGTGTTGCTTTTACTCTGCAAATGGAGCCTCTTTCAGATTTATTGATAGCAATTTGTTTGTTTAGAGCAGTCATTTTTAATAGGGAGAAACCCAAGTCAAAGTGAAAAAGTAAAGAAAAGTGAGGGACACCTTTAGGTTAATTTTATGACTAGCCATTGAAATCTGTAATAGCTGACTTATGAGTGTAGGTAACACTGAAATTTTGCAAGTTCAGTGTGGGTAATACAAATTTGGTGGGTTGGTTGTTTGGTTTTTTTAAAATTATGACTTCTATCTTGAGACTTCTTGTAGCTTCTGGCTTCAGTGAATTCTTACTGGTCTGAACTCCTGCAAAAGTACCTGCAGTTGCATTTTGTACAAGTGTCTTGTGGAGAGGCTCGTGTTTGACTGTTGTAAATATATCTTAGGAGCAGAGCCTGTTCCAAATGTTTTACAGGTGAATTCAGTACGTGGCAATGAATTTGTCATGTAGGAGTTAATGCTGAGAATTGCCTTGTGTAGAAGCTATCAAACATCTCAGACTGGAACAATTGAATTCCTGTTGTGCTGGTCAGGATTTAGACTGGTGCTCTGCAGATAACTCACTGTCCATAGCAATATTTGGAGACATTGCTTCTTTGAGAAGTGTTAATCTCAAACTTCTGAGAAGGAAGCTCACTTTCTCCAACAGATTATGTATGAACTTATAGTTCAGTACTTCTGCACTTTGTTAACTCAGTTTCTCTCTTGTGTAAACCTCAGCTTGTAATGGTTGCTAAACTTGGAAATATGAATAGCAGACTGTACTTAAAAATAAAGAAAAAGCTAAAGTGTATGATCATGGATTTACAGTAGACCTTCTCCAATGCTTTATGGTATATATTCAGTTTCACATTTTATTGTATCCTTTATAGCTCATTTTGATTCCCAGAATAGGATATCACTACCAGAAACTTTTTGCATCATTATAAAACTGCTTTTAGCAGGGCCAACACAGAAGTTGATGCATTAGGAAATCTGACAGTGTACTGTTCCCTGCAGGATTTTTCCCAGCCACAGCCTCATTTTATAAATATTCAGTCAGAAATCATAGATCATACGTCCTTGTAAGAAAGGCAGTTTGTCATTCTCATACCTTTAGGTAAAATCGTGATACATGTGGTAACCTCAGAATTATTTGAGCTGTACAAACTCACTTGTGTTTGTGACTTGTGTTCCGCAGAGCTCTTCTGGGAGCTGGTATTTGTGGCATGGTAGCATCATTCCTGAACTATCCCCCTGCCTTGGAAACTTTCTTTTTTGTAACTTTGCTCTGTAGTGAGAGCTGCTACAAGTGCTACAAGTGGAGTGAGAGAACCATCAGTTCCTTGAAAGTGTTTACTACTGTGTGATGCGGCCTCTCGGTGTGCGAGAGACTTAGAGGAAAGATTATGGGAGCCTTCTTAGCAAGATCTGTCATGACAGGATAAGGGGCAATGATTTTAAATGGAAAGGCAGTAGGTTTAGATTGGACATAAGGAAGAAATTTCTGCCGAGGGTGGTGAGACACTGGAACAATCTGCTCAGACAGGTGATGCTCCATCATGAGCAGTGTTGTAGGTCATGCTAGGCAGGGCTTTGAGCAGCCTCATCTAGTGCCCCCTCAGCAGGGCTTTGGAACTGGGGTGACCTTTAAAGGTCTCATCCCAACCAGACCGTGCTATGACTTCTTAGTAGAGGAATTGCAGGCCAAGAGCTTCATAGCTACTTCCTAAAAGGAGTACCATTGTTCCAGTTAAGTGGTCTTCTCGTTATCATTCCGTTTTTACTATTTCCTAGTGTAATGTAGGTATTAAAAGTAAATTCTGATTTGTGGAGATTTGACTTCTATATGGGATAAGGATGAGTTTCACCCCATTTGCTTCCAAAGCAATAGAATAAACAGTGTCCCTATATAAATGTTTTGTTTGAAAAGACAGGTTTTGGAACCTTCATTGTAAAGACATTGAGGTGCTGGAGCATGTCCAGAGAAGGGCAGTGGAGGGTCTGGAACACAGTTCTCCTAAGGAGCAGCTGTGATAGCCAGGTTTAGCCTGGAGAGAAGGAGGCCTCAGGGATGACCTTATTGCTCGCTTCTCCTGCCTGTAAGGAGGTTGTAGCCAGGTGGGGGTCTGTCTCTTCTCCCAGATAAGCAGAGTTAGAACAAAGGGAACTGGCCTCAGGTTTTGCCAGGAGAAGTTCAGGCTGGACATCAGGAAAAATTTCTTCGCTGAAAGAGTGGTTAAATGTGGGAACAGGCTGCCCAGGGAAGGGTGGAGTCACCATTGCTGGAAGTGTTCAGAAAATGAGTAGACGTGGCTCTTGGTGACACAGTTTCGTGGGCATGGTGGTATTCAGTCAGAGTTGATGATCTTGGAAGTCTTTTCCAGCCTTAATGATTCTGTGATGTAGCTGGAAGAGAGCAAACAGTCAATGAGTAAGACTAAACACTAGTTCTTTTCCATGTTGATGGCCCATAAGGATGGCAGAGTAATTAAAGGGAGAAAAGCAAAGCAAATACTAAAGCACACAAAACAACACAAAACACATGCCTAAGAGGGAATAGTGATTGATAATGTTTTTTTGAATTTTTGTATTTCTGTAACAACCTGTGTAATTAACATGCTTGGCACAGGTTACAGATTAAACATTTTTACGCTTGAGTCATGTTTCTAGGTAGTCACTGTTCTGCCAAAAATGGGTTTCCTCTGTCCAGGTTTCTGTTACCTCAGAGTTATATATTGCTTTTGTGTGCTAAAGACACACCACACTGTATTACCATATTACTCATTTATAGAGTCTGTGGAAAGAGTTTCAGACGTGGATAAAACTGATCTCTGCTTAGGTTTAAGCTACTGGGAAGAAAAAAATAACAAGCAAGTGAAGGCATGATTTTGTTGCTCTATGCTCCTTTTTCATCCATCTGAGATGATAGTATTCTAATCATGCTGACTTTAATGATTTATGTTCCATTTCAGTACTCTGATCTGTTCTAGGCCATCACATGACACATCTGGGTAACTGTTGTATGGATAAATGGGCAGGGATATGGAATTGTCAGGAGAGCTTGTATAACTTTACCATAAGAGATCAATTGGTCAACAGTGATCACTTGTCAGCTTTATTTTTAGTTTCATTCTGCTGTGTACCTCTTTTTTGTGTTTCACGTTGCCTTCCTGCCCATCCAGGGGGGTTTATGAATCTGTTGATCTTTTACACAGGTGAATGACTGTTCGTCAGAAGACAACTTGCCAGACCGCGAAGCTGCTCGGAATGACATGGGCAGTCACTCCGAGCAGTCACAGCAGCATGCTGAGCTCAGCTTTAAATGTTGACTGCTTTTATTTTGCTTTCTTGAACTTTATAAGTCTGCATGAACTGACAAAATGTCTTAAGTTCTGTTGTGTCTTTCCTACTGTGTGAAGCAATACAGTCCCGAAGCTGTGGGATGTATCACCCTGTAAATAAATAAAACTTCTTTTAACAAGTAGGTGTCCTGATTTCTGAGGTGGGAAAGTTGTTCCTAGCTATATATAATTCTAAAAGTTATTTTAGCTGGGTAGTTGCAGGGAAAAATAATCCTTTGGTTTTCTCATATATCATGTTTATCCAGTGAGTATGTGACTGAAGATGGTTGTGAGGAAAAACTGCTCTTGGCACTGTTGCAACACTTTATTTTCTTGTATTTCTGAGATTTTAAGGTCTTTCAGCTAGCAAGTTTTTGTGAAAGTGTCACATTACCATAAAATCATTTGCCTGCCTTTGCTGCAAGAGCAATCCAATGTTTTAGCAGGATTGATGTGAGAGTTGTAATAATTGTGGGATGAATTAAATTGTTTTGCTTATTTGAATGGTTAAATAAATGCAAACTTAGTGTACATAGTGTACAAAGGAAGTGTTCTCTTTCTTTCAGTATTGAAATTAATAGATTGTGATGATTTTTAACAATTACAATCAATTTAATTTTCTACTGCAGGCAGGCACCTTTGAATTGAAGGTAACAGTGGTTCTAGAGGCTGCTCAAGGATTAGAGGTGGGATTAATGATTGCATCTGCAGCCGGGTCATATGCTGGGCATGTTTACAAGGCTAATTGATGCCTATTAAATAATAGGCATGTGTGGGATGGGATGTTAAAACCCACATTTTTGCATAGTTAATCCTTTGTGTGAAGCAACTCAGTTTGAATTTTTATCTTCAAATGTCATGGTTCTATGCAAGCTGATTTACAAAAATGTCGCTCTTCAGCATCTTTTCTGCTGTGTGTTTGCAGTCACTGTAGGAAGTACCACAATAATTATACACCTTAACATCTACTTGAGTACTGAAATACAGAAGTGGAACTGGGATGTGATGATGCAGTAATGGCTGAAATCATATTTATTTGTTAAAATGACAGTACTAGCTAAAACTGCAAAGATACTAATACTCAGTCTAATAAAGTGCTTTCTAAATATGTTGTCTGAACTAATTAGTCCCTTGTCTTCTCATGTGTTACTGTTGGCAAGCAGTATATGGACAGTATCCTGGCCTTTGGAAACATTTAACCAGTGTGTCTGCAGAGATGTAGGGGGTGTAATCATTCTGGTGATAAAGAGCTGCTGCCTGTAATCAGTTGCTCTGTCAGTTTTCAGGAAGAGTTTTTGTGGAGGGCAGTGTTGTTAGTGTTGTTGGACGGTGAGCAAGTGATCAGGAGTTGGAGGTGCTGTTTCAGTTCTGACCTGGTATCTGCTGGTAGCTTCGGGGCTCAGCTGACAGGCAACTTCTTTGCAGTACCACAGCATGGTCCCTGGCTAACTCCAGTATTGACAGCACTTGGTAAAATCCCCTAATTTAGTTTATACAAGAACATCTTTTACTTTTGTTACTAACCTGCTTCAGGTGAAGGGGTCTTCTTGTTATGGCTTTAATAGATCAGATGGCTGACGTGTGCTGAAAAGAGGGAGGTGATGTGGTCTTCTTGGTCCTATATCCCTTTCCCCTTTTACCTTTTCATCTTCCTTTATGCAGTGGTGTGATGTTCAGTGGGTAAGCACTGTGCAGAGAAAGCTTTTTAAACTAGTAAGAAGTGTTTGGTTTAATTTTTAAATTTTAGTTTTAACAGGTTGAGTTGTACAGTTGAGTTGACGGAGGGTGGGAAGAAAGGTGGAGAAAGCTCTTCAGTTTTACATGAGTTGTAAATACTAAGGGGGCCGTGAGGGTGGTGAAGGGTCTAGAGGAGCAGCTGGGGGCACTGGGCTTGCTTAGACTGGAGGAGACTGAGGGGAGACCTTGCTGCAGTTACAGCTTTTCCCGAGGGGAAGAGGAGGGGCAGACACTGATCTCTGCTCTGTCGCTGTGACAGGACTCGAGGGAGTGGCCTGAGGTGAGGCAGGTTGGGTATCAGGAAGAGGTCCTTCATTCACCCTGAGAGTGGCTGGGTGGGTGCTGGAGCAGGCTCCCCAGGGACGTGGTCACAGCACCAGCCTGAGAGAGTTCAGGAAGTGTTTGGGCAACCCTCTCGGGCATGGATTGATTCTTGGTGCTGTCCTGTGCAGGGCAAGGATCTGGACTTGGATAGTCCTTGTGGGTTGCTTCTGACTCCAGTATATTTATGATTCTGTAAGGTGATTTTTTATTATTGTGTTCTGCCTCTTGATTTTTTTCCTCTTACACTTCAATGCAGAACTATTGTTATAAAACTCTTAGCAATTAAATTTAAATTTTTAAGACCTAACAAACTATCTTCCTCGTAGCCTGTTTTCTGCAAATTCACTCAGGAATTACTTAATTGTTCCATACGTAATAATTGTACAAGTGCATATCAGTAAATAATTTATAAATTTTCAGATAGTATTTATTGGCATAATTAGTATTTATTGACAGAATTTAGTTTCAGTTGGATCTTATTCCTTGTGATTTAGGTATCTTCATTTTAATTTATTTAGTGCTTTAAAAATGATGGTAGCAGAATAGATTTCCTTCTCTCCATATCTGAACAGATCTTGGGAAGGATCAAGACTGTAGTAGTTCTGCTTGCTTATTTATTCTTTCAGAAAAGAGGCATCAGTTTATTGATAGAACTGTTGGTTGTTTTCTTAATTTGTAATATATATACAAATGGCTTAAGGAAAAGATGAAATGTGAAGATAGTTTTTTCATGTACATATCATTTGGGCATGTAAAAGGTGTGAAAAAACACATTATTGTATTTCTTTAGGACTTGAGTCATGGTTTGCATAATCCCTGGGATTCACTAAGTGGCTCCCAAGGTCGGCTCTGTTTGTTAACACAGCGGGACCAATTCTGTGACAGTATGCTGTGGTTTTGCCTTTAGAACTGCCACGTATTTAGCACTGTTAATTTATTCCATCTTCATGGGACACTTTTCATCTAGAGTTTGGGTACCCTCAGCTCTTTCCTGACAGCTACAGGTGAAGCAACTTGTTTTCATTTTGACTTTGAGTTGGCATTTGAAGCACTGAATTTTCAGTAATTACAAGGCTGGTCATGTAAGACACCTCAGTGTGTCCCTTAGCCAGTGAATGCTGTGGAAGAAACTCTTTGAAGGATTGCTTTCCTAGCCTGTTGTGGCTCAGCAGGAGTTCTTGTCTCAGCATCTCAGCTGTGTAGCCTTTGCTGTAAGCCCTGGGCTCTCTGAATAGCTCGCTTCTTTGCCTGCCGCGTGCTGTGGAGCAACATGGGAAGTGGGTATTGTATTCCAGCCAGTTCATGCCTGCTTAGAGTGGAAAATGTGCAGGCAGGTCAAGTAGAATAAGCTGAACAAAATGCTGGACAATAGGTGGGACAAAAGGCTAGGCTTATACATAATGACAATAGTAAATTTTGTGGTATTGGCTGGGGGGAAAAAAACCCCAACAAATTTCCACATAGTTTAGCTATGTAATCCAAGGGCTTCAGAATGTTTGTTCATGCTTCCCAACAGTTATTTTGGGTTTCTTGTAGACTTTTTAAGACTATCTGTGTAACTGTAAAGGCTGGAGGCTTCAACTCCTCAAAGTAAACATGAAACTTTGTTACCCATTGTGTTTAGAAGTTTGATAAAATTCATAGTTGGCAAGTAACTGTCAGTTACTTTGTGTTATATCTCTACTCACCACATATATTTGGGAAATGTTAGAAAACAAAAAATTGACTTCTATTAGTTTAAAACTGTAGTAGAAAAACATTGAATGTATTGATGATGGATTTTCAGTCCACATGTTACATTTATACAGTTACCCATGTTATATTTAAACTTTTATTTGAAGACGGAAGTAATGCAAAGGCTCTTGCCCATGCAAATGAAATTTGTATAATTATTAACTTCTGTTTCAGATGCCATCATTTGTTATTCCACAGAGGTTTTAACTGCAATTTATTCTGGTAGGGTATTCTTTCGTTACTGCATTTCAGCCTTTGCCTCCTGGGATAAGGAGGATTGTCTAGAAACACATAGAGCTTGATTGCTGTCAGGTTTTCTTTGAGTATTTTTGTGATGCCTTTCAGAGTATGATGTTTGTTTGTCATTTACAAAAAAAAATTAGTTTTATAGAAGATCACCTGTTGTGAGTGTAGATAGGAATTCTCTGGTGGAAGCTCAATTTCCTTTTAAAAAAAGCATTGCTGCAGTGAACAGAAATGAATTATGATGTACAGTATAAGTTTATTGCAGTATTTCTTAAGTCACAGCAAGATAACTCACGTATCTCACTGTTCTTTGGACTTGTCTCATTTATCTTGAAAGAGTGTGATATGGCAGGTGTCATACTGGCTACTGGAATATGTGAGATGGGACAGAGAGGGGCTCTTTCTGCGGGCACATGTGTTCAGGGAATGCTGATGGCAGCTGAGAGCTCTTCCCATGCAGAGCCACAGATCATGGACTGAACTTAACTCCTGGTTTGTTTTTTTTTTTAACTTCAACCAAAGTGATTTTTTTTTACCCTAAACCTGACCCTTTACTTTTCTTTGAGGATATATATTCTGTTTTGCCTATGAAAATGAGGAAACTTTCAGAGGAAACTTGGAATTTTAGTGCCTAGAGGTATATGTGTGTTTGCTGGTCTGTTGTGCTGCTAGAGGCTGCTGCTGGAAGTTGAAATAATAAATGAGAAGCTGACTGGAATACCTGTGATATGTGCCACCCACAGTTACACTGAGGTCAAGATAAGTGTGATTTAAAACTGGGACTTTGGGTAGCTAATATATTATTAAACACCAGCTCTGCTGGTATCTGATTTTCATTTCCTTTTTGAACACAGCAGTGCATTCTCTGCAGTTTAGAATTCCACTGAGCTTTTGATGCTTCACAGTGATAGATGTGTAACAGGGGCTGTCATGCAGCACCTCATGCAAAGTTCTTGTGAATCTTCACTTAGTCATCAACCACCTTTTGGTTACTGCTGTGACCATGAGCCACAAGTGCAAAAAGCGTTTGTTAAGTTGGACTGTATTTGCCTTCCAGTAGTCCTTGGGTATTGAAATTAAAATAGAATATTTTTGTTGTTGAATACAAGAATTTTGAAATGGAGATGTTTAGGAGCTTTGGTTTAGTTTGGTTTTTGTCACTCATCATATTAGTATGAACGTAACAGGTGTTTTGCAAAAATCTAATGTAGATGCTTATCTAACCCTGGGAAGTCTCTTTAAATTCTGTTTAATTCTTGTTCAGTTTCACTAAAGCTGCTTCTGACTTCTTGTATTTGTAGTAATGTAAGGACAAAAGAACTTGAACCCTATTAAGAGAGTAGTGGTTTTGGATAATAATGCTACTTAGTTTTCCAGCCTGTTATCTGTACTTGGTGATAACTTCAGAGTTTTCTGCAGACTGTTCAGAGTTTCACTGGGAGTAAATATATAACAGTTTTATTTCACACTAATTAAAGTTACACATGGTGCTACAGTGGGACTGAGTAAAGACCTGAACTAGCACATTCCAGTGCAATGCCATATAAACATACCTGTGGTACATTGTGTTTTACTACTGCTCTGTGAGACATGATTATTCCCACCCTGATGCTTAAGGGTCTGTTGTCTCTCTTGGTAGTTTAAATGCATTACAGTAGTTTTTCTGCACAGCAGTTTGGGAAGTACAAAAAGTTGTGATGGCTTAAAAGATTGTTTTCTTTCCTACAGAAAATGCCAGAAGCCTCAGAAGACCACAATCATTGGAAGGCCTGTTGACTTCAGTTCTCTGGCAATCTGGAACATCATCCACCTGGCATGGCGCAGGGCAGCCAGCAGCTTGACGTGCAGGTGCTCCATGATCTCCGGCAGCGTTTCCCTGAGATACCTGAAGGGGTGGTGTCTCAGTGCATGCTTCAGGTACGGTGAAGAGTGTGCCTCCTTTATTTTGGCATGAGCTGTGAGTTTAGTGTGAAAACCCTTTTTTAGTAGTACATGTGGAGCATAGATTTCCATTCTCCTGGTTTTATTTTAAACGGTTGGAAGACTCCACTACTTGCACTTCTATCTTGTCTTCTAGGTACAAAAATTTTTGACTTTGACTTCATTACTTTTAATTGAGCTTACCTAAGTAAAGTCACTTAGGTTTGTGGAAGTTATTTTGCACTGATGTTTTTTTGTTGTCTGTGTGACCTGTGACTGTATGCATATGAATAATAAAGAAAGTGGCGAAGGGGATGTTAATTGATGATGGCTTCATAAGTAACATGCATATACTGGAGGAGGTTTTAGCAACCAGTGATCTATCCAAAATATAAGGAGCTGGACTTAGCTAGCAATTTGACAGTTTTCCCCTCTTTATGGTTCCTCTCCCATGGCTCTCCAGAGATTTAGTTGTACTTCTGTCTTTTTAGGTCAGGTGGTGGTCCTTCTCCCTGCACTCCTTTTTCTTTCCGTTTCATCTTTCCGCCTCCATCTAAAATCAGAAATTGGAAGTGATAATAAGTTACCACGTGTAATGAGAAGTGGTCATCTGGGAATACCTTCAATTAATGGAATAGAAACATGCAAGATCTGCTTTGGCCTCGTGTGGCCATGGCTGAGGTTGGAAAGGTGTACTTGCATCCTGCCCGTCCCTGGCAGATAAATAGGTTTACTTAGAATAGGGGTTGTATTTTTTGCATTTTATCTTCTAAGCCATACAAATAAAAATTAATTGCTTTCAGACATATGTAAAAGCAGGGGAAGTCCTTCAGTTTAAAGCTTTATTTATCCTGACAGTCATATCTTCTGTACTGTTAAGTACATTATCCTTTTGATGAACTGTGTTTATCATAGACATTTTTAAACTGATAAAATTAAAGAAACCCCTAATGCTGCAGAAGCATATGGTGTTCTGTATCTATAATATGGCATTCTGGATAGCTAGTTAACTTTGCACAGCAAATACTTGTTATGTTTTTAAGTCTAGATTTTGTTTCCAAACACATTTGATATTTAAATATGTGTGAGCTGGTTTCCAATAACCATTTGCAATAAATGCTCTAGATTTAAATCAGTTTGGAGTTTTAGACCTGTCAAAAATTGAAGGTCCTTTGAAATGACAAATATATTCCATACCCTGATAAAAATCAGATCAGAGCCTGTCCTATATATATTCTCTTTGCCTGCACCCTGACCAAGTGACCTAAGGAAGCTGAAGGCTCTGTTCATGAAGTTCTGTTTAGATGGCAAGTGGTGATACAGCTCACTTTTTTGAGACTGCTTTTGAGTCATGGCATTGTGGTGCTGGTTGTTATTACAAAGCCTGATTCCCACATATCCTGGTCTGAAATTTTTAGTTACATGTCAGAGTATTCCCAGGGATCACTGATGTCTAGGCAGAGAGCTCAGCGTGAAAGGACGTTGTCTGGGAGAGGTGTCTATACAGTGAGAGCTGTTTCTACTTATGTGCTGGACTCTTCTGTCATGTTTAATAGTAATTCTTCATATGAGAAGACACACAATATGTGAATTCATCTGATAGTGAAATCATATGAAAATCATCTTCACTCTGGTATTAAGACTGACTCGGTATCAGTCCATGGGAAAAGAAATCTAACGTGACTTTTCAACCAGTGGCTGTTGAAAACTGTATTGCAAGGTGGTATGTGTATATATGTAATGTATGCATACAAATTTATTTAGTGATAGTGTTTAAAATAGAAGTGCAGCCATTATTGATGTGTATTCCTTAGAATGGTAATTTTAGCACACTGAGGAAGGCAGGAGTGTATGTGTATATATAAATATATACATGCTTGCCATGCAAGGAGGTGCTCTGTCACAGCAGTCTTGGGTCATGTTTAACAAAGTTAGAGTGCTAAGGGCCGGATTTATTTTAACTCAGAGTGAAATTTGTTTTCTATAGCTACTCTTTAAATTAAAATCTGAATCATGGCCCATGATAAAATAGGGAGAAAAAAAAATCTACCATCTGGAATGCTTTCTAATGATTTTACTCATTTGGAAAAGCTATCATTTGGTGTTGTTCTTTTAAGAGACTACATTAAGCTAAAATAAGTGGAGAGGACAAGAAGGGAAGAGGAATTCTATTTCTCATTTGATTCATAATTTATTGTCTGCATAGTTTCAACTACCAGCACCACAGAACAAATCAAACATTTAAAAGGGCAACTTGGTTTCTCACTGATGTATGAATAAACCTTTTTTAGCCTTAAGCTTGAAATTCATAAAGGCAGTTTACATTTGGTTGTAATTGTAATGTTCTTTATGGAATCCCCAGTACTTCTTCAAGCAATACTTTGACTTCATTGCTACAGTATTAAATACTGTTCTGCCAATAAAAACTGGTTTAAAATGTTGTGTTTTTAAACTTCTGGGTGAAGAGAAATAGTCAGGTAAACAAGTAAACTGAGAGTGACAGTTAACACTCAGATAAACATTGAAATATTATATGCATTTTTGTTTTGTTTTTCCAGAGTTTGCAGAGTTTGATCTGGTTTAATTTGATTTGTGTTGATACTAGAAGTAGTTTGTTAATTGTACAGATACAATTCCTTGAAGAACATGAAGAGAGTTGTAACCATTGCCTTCCTAAAACTAGACTTGCTTTTTTGTAATATGTCGTAGTGTAGCTAGTGTTACCAGAGCATTTTGCCAGATACAATTTGAGCTATATATTGCATACCATGTAGCAAGTATCATTTTTGTTTCACAATACCTGTGTATGAAATGCTAGCCCTAGCTGTGTCCAGGCTAGGCCTGGTTGTGGCCTCAGCTGACTGTTGAACACAGAGTGGTGGCTCTTTCCTGCACTCTGCGGCAGTAACAGGTGTCTGTTCTTGCTCCTAGAACAACAACAACCTCGATGCCTGCTGTCGAGCCCTCGCACAGGAGAGCAGCAAGTATTTGTATATGGAGTACCACAGCCCTGATGACACCAGAATGAACAGAAACAGCCTTTTGCACATTAATCTGGGCATTCATCCTCACAGCAGCTATCACGCGGGGGATGGAGCTCAACTTAATGGTGGTCGTACACTGGTACACAGCTCAAGCGATGGACACATTGACCCGCAGCGCACGGCAGGTAAACAGCTCATTTGCTTAGTCCAAGAACCACACTCTGCTCCTGCCGTTGTGGCAGCTTCTCCTAGTTACAATCCATTTTTCATGAATGACCAGAATAGAAATGCAGCTACTCCTCCTCCACAGCCACCTCCACAGCCATCTTCCATACAACCAGGAATGAACACGTCTGCTATGCAAGGCCCTCCCACATATATGCACATACCTCGGTACAGTACAAATCCCATTACTGTTACAGTATCTCAAAACCTCCCCTCTGGACAGAGTGTACCCAGAGCTCTACAAATTCTTCCACAGATTCCAAGCAATCTTTATGGGACTCCTGGCTCTATTTATATTAGGCAAACATCTCAGAGTTCTTCAGGACGACAGACTCCTCAGAATACGCAGTGGCATTCATCGCCACAGGGCCCAGTTCCACATTATACTCCTCGTCCTCTACCTGTATATCCACATCAACAGAACTACCAACCTTCTCAGTATTCTCCAAAACAGCCCCAGATCCCTCAGTCGGCTTTTCGATCACCACCGGCATCCCAGTGTCCCTCTCCCTTCGGCTCTCCTCAGCACCAAGTTCAGCCTCCTCAGCTGAGTCACCAGAGTTCACATGTTTTCATGCCTCCTAGTCCTTCCACTGTCCCACCCCACCCATATCAGCAAGCATCCCAGACTTTTCAAAAGCAAGGTGGTCACTCTGTATCGTACCTTCCTCCTTTTGCTGGACCTAGTTTATCCAAAGGTTCCATGAATAAAATAGAAATTACAGTTGAGCCGCCGCAAAGACCTGGGACTGCAATGAACAGAAGCCCTTCACCAATAAGTAATCAACCATCTCAACGAAACCAGCACCCGCTGTATGCACCCACTACTCCTCCTTCAGGCTCTCCATCCAGAGGTATGTCGGGACAACCCAAACCTCCATTTAGTGTTAATCCAGTGTATATTACGTACACTCAGCCAACTGGACCTGCAGGTGCACCAACGCAGTCTCCTCGGGTAATGGTGTCTCAGCCAAACCCCCCAACCATTTTTAAAATCACAGTAGGTCGAGCACCGACTGAGAATCTTTTAAATTTAGTGGACCAAGAAGAGCGTTCTGCAGCACCAGAACCTATTCAGCCTATTTCTGTAATCCCAGGATCTGGAGGAGAAAAAGGAAGCCATAAGTATCAGAGAAGTTCTAGTTCTGGATCAGACGACTATGCTTACACTCAAGGTAAATGTTTCACCCTGCAAGTTGTGGTGTTGTAAAATGTGTTTTTGGCTTGATTTTACTCCTAAGTGAGAATTTTTGAAGCTGTACAGAGAAAAACAGAAACTATGTCAAAAATCAGACCATTTTTTCTCTTTTATTTTAAAATACTGCCGAATTTCAGTCTAATACGTAAAGAATTTCTAAGGGTCTTAACGTTGCTGTGCTTTTGATGTTAGAGGACTTTCTTAAAACACTGCGGTTAACAATAATAAGTAATTTTTTCATATTACTGTGTGTCAGTTTTGTCAATTCTGCATTGAAGAACTGGGTCATAAATTTACATGTGGATTTTTATAATGTTTTGTGTTTGTTCTGTATTCAAGTGTTTTAAAACACCTGAAGCACTGGCTTCTGCATTTGGTTTAGGTTGAAGAATATTAAGTGAAAGACGAGAGAGAGAGATAAGAATGCAGCTAAAAAAACTTTGTCAATACAAATATTTTTTTTCAAGTTAATAAAATAATTATTTTGAAGAACTTAAATGAAAAGTTCACTTCTTCCACTTAGAGTTTTCAAAGAGGAAGAAGAGATTGTCATACAAATTTTAGGATGTGTGTTCTGCTGCACAGGGATAAAACATAGTTTTAATGCCATATATAAATGAAGAATTTGGTAATTCAGAAAAGAAAAAATATGTGAAATTAAACCCAAAGCTGAAAACTACTTTTCTTGGAGTCATCTGCTGTATGGATTTGAAACATTTAAAACTGAGCAAATGAATCAATCTTGAGACATTCAAAACAGTCATTTGGGTAATGACAGAATGATAACCTGCAACAGGTATTTTCTGGGTTTGTGTTTGGGAAGAAGAGGCTGTTTCTCTGTTCCTTCTAGCCTTTTTACTTCAGAGAGCTGAAGTGAGAGCTTATAGTGCTGCTCTTTAGTCTTTATTTCTTATTTCACTTGCAGCCTTTTGAGCTCTTCTAACTCATCAACAAAGCTGGTTTGTACCTCATAGACCTATTTAGAAATTCTGTAGACCCCATTCCATAGTAGAAATGAATCCCAGTAGGTCTGTAACTGAGGCCTTGTGCTTTGTTTGGTGGTGTTACTATTCCAGCTTCAGTAAAGATTGTCATTTATGGGAGAGAAATACAAGTAGCTTCACATACCTGTGAAAAGCATGTTCTGAAATGTAAAATCTGGTTTTGCCTTTGTGGCTTCCACTAGATTTGTGTCTCTGAAAAGCAAACCAAATAAAACTAATTAGTATATGCTTTTTGGGGTGTTTGCATTTTTGGCAATACCTACCAGAGGTTTTTTTTATTGCTGCACTCTGAACTCTTGATAGAAATATATTGCAGAAGAATAAACATTTTATTTTTTACTACCACACAGGAGTCCTAGAAAATAATATATGTAACCACTTAATTTAGGGAACGAGTTTATTTTTCACTGGAATGTTACATTGAAAAAAGTGTTACCAGAAATTCATTATGGTTTCTGTACTTTGCTTCTTTGTAATATGAGTCATATTTGATGAGTTGTACTAGAGTATAATGTGAAGTTCTAAAATGTAGTCACACCACGTTAACATGAAGGAATCACACAGAGACAGGGTTTGGTAACAAATCATTCTGTGGAAAATCATTTTGTCTGGTATCTGTACTTTTTTTCTTAATTCTGCTTGCATGACTTATGCTACAAGTAGAGAATAGTTCTGTTTAGTAATTCTGGTGCCTGTAGTGTAAAAATGCCTGATGTTTTTCTTGGCTAGGCTTTTTTGATATTTATTCTGTGGCCATGAATCGATGAATCCATACAAAATCCAAATTACAGTGCTACACTTTTGTGCAGAATGCTTATATCTGCTTCTAACAGGTTGGGGTGTTGTTCTGCTTTTGCAGTAAGTTGTCATGTTGTTACTTATTTTTCTAATTCTTTTTAGTTAATATGTTAATATTCTTGGACGTGATGTGCTTTTCCTTTGCCTTTGGATGGGGTGAAGAAATAGGCAAGTTCTGGCTGGGACTTTTCATGAAGTAGCATTTTGCAGGTTCTACAGTGTCCTTACTTTCAGCAGTTTGATGGAACATTTTTATATGAGCAGCATGTTTGTCTGAATACCCACATCAAATGTCTTATTTTTCTCTGTCCTAGCAGACTTCAGTCAGGTAAAACCAGCCTGATCAGAAAGGATTAAGTGTCACACTGACTTGGCCAGCTTTGCATCGTGATGAAATACTGAGAAATGCTCTTCTTTAGAAAACTGAATATTATCTTCTAGCTAGTCAAAATTATTTTCCTTGGTTCTCTGGGAGCCCAACATCAGCTTATGACTGAGAGTCATAAATGTCAGTACCATGATGAAAATGAGGGAGTGACTTAACAGCAGAGGGAGGTTGGAGAAATTGATCTGTCGTAAAATTAAGAGTCTGAAGCACCTGAGCTGACTCAACTTTTTATTTTCTGGATTCTCTAGTTTATTTTGTTGAAACTCTAGTTTTTTCTCTGAACCCTGGGGAACTTACAGTATTGAGGATTGCAATATCCCCTGGAAAGCTAAGAGTACTTAAAAGTTATACCACAGTTTGTAATAGCAGTGAAAAAAA
The DNA here is from genome assembly GCA_013400315.1 of Bombycilla garrulus. Lineage (NCBI taxonomy): Eukaryota > Metazoa > Chordata > Aves > Passeriformes > Bombycillidae > Bombycilla > Bombycilla garrulus. The sequence continues at coordinate 359,467 of VXBU01007950.1, forward strand.
ACCAATTTAGGACTGACATTTGGCTAATGTCTCAAGGCTGGTGTATCAGCTGCTGTTGAGCAGCAGGAATGAAGTGTGTGTTACCTTCTGATCTTACCTCTGGTATTTTATTTTTTTTTTTGTCAGTAGAGTATTAGTATAACTAGATTGCTGTTTCATCCTGAGAAGCTGTCTCCTTGTACAGGTACCTTTGTATTTTTGAGACGAGAAAGACCAAATGCAAAAAAAGAAGCTTTGACCAAAATGGTAATAAGAACTTCAAGTTACTGTATAAAATATGTTTTTATTCTGGAAGAACTTTGTTCTGAATTGTAGTTCATTTGGCATGAAAGCATCTTCACACTGATATTTGACTGCATGTCTACAATCACCTTTTTTTTCCAGAAAGGTCACTCATGAATCTTACGTATAAGTTAAGAATTCAGCATTCCAGGTTTTTATGTGCTAGTAACTATGTGTTCTATGTGAAATGTTAGCCTTGCTATTACATCAACGAGCAAGGATGGAGAGATTAGCAAAGGAACTGAAGCTTGAGAAAGAAGAGCTTGAACGCTTGAAGACTGAAGTCAATGGTATGGAGCATGATCTGATGCAGAGGCGGCTTCGAAGAGTCAGCTGTACAACTGCAATTCCAACAGTAAGCAATTTGTTAGTATTTTAATTCAACATACACATTTTTCTTTTGTGTTTTGATGAAACTAAAGTACTGTTCAAAACTGCTTCCAAGTATAAAATCTTCAGTCTTTGGAGACACTTTAAGTACTTGGCTTGTCATAAGCTAATTCTTACCATTTATGAAATGGGTATGTGTCCAGTTTTCTTAGTGTTCCCGACAAAACTTCAGAAAGTTGTTTGTATGTGCTTTTGTGGGCCACAGAACTGAATATACTTGATTTCCTAACAAGCAATAAAAGTATGTCTAAATCTTAATAAGCCTTAGCCATATAGAGCTTGGTGTTCCTGCAGGAAGGTTTAACTTTCGCTTTTAAAAAGCTGTTTTATTGTTTGAGTAGTTGCTTCTCATAGACAGTATTTCTCATTTGGTATGTGCAGGATGTGCCAAATAACTTTACAGTGGCTGTGTTGCCTGAAATAGTTGGAACTCTCCTATTTTCTTTGTTGATTCTTCTTATCTCTGTGACTTCCACCTGCAAGTGACTCTAGCCCAAACATGTGTGTGGCTCTGATAAGGGAATTCATCTGGCTGAAAAATATCTTTCACTGTGTGCAGTTGTTAAACAAATCAGCTGAAACTGACTGGCTGTGTTGACACAAACAGTGCACACAGGTACAGGCTGGAAGGCACCGAAGGGCTGTTGGTGCTTAGCTACTATGGCTGTTCTGTGTTGCACCTGTTTCAGGGCAGCATTTGGCAGAGATGTACCTGGGAGAAGTACAGAGGCACTGAGTGTGCCCAGGATGAGGTTAGGAAAGCCAGAGGCCAGCTGGATGTGAATCTGGCACAGGGTTTCAAAGACCATAATAAAGGCTTCTGTTATTACCTAGGGGCCAGCAAGAAGACCAGTGAAAATGTGGGCTCAGGAAGTTGGGAGGCATGGTTATGTAGGACACAGAAAAGGTTTGAGATACTGAATTGAACTTCTTGGTTCAGTCTTTACAGTCCTCCAGGAATCCCAGGTCCCAGAGACCCTGGGAAAAGTGTGAAGCAAGGAAGGGACACCCTTAGTGGAAGAGAAATCAGGTCAGGGAATGCTTAGGCAAAGCCGGCATACACGAGGTCATAATCCTGGATGAGATGCACCTATGAGTGCTGAGGGAGCTGGCAGATGTCATTGCAGGGCCACTCCAGATAATCTTTGGCTGATTAATGGTGTTTGGGAAAGTTCCCAAAGACTAGAGGAGAGCAGATACCACCATTGTGTTCAAGAAGGGGAGGATGCAGGGAACTACAGGCTGGTCAGCCTCACCTTGATTCTTGGAAAAGTGATTGAGCAGCTAATGCTGCTGACCATTTCCAGGCACATGAAGGACACAAAAGTGGTCACCAGTAGTCACATAGATTCATCAAGAGGAAGTCAGGCTTGACCAGTTTAGTAAACTTCTAGGATGCAAAGTCTGTCCTGGTAATCTAGACAGTGGTTATTGTCTGTCTAGATTTTGGCAATACTTCCATTGTCTCCTGTGAGATCTTCATAGAGAAGTTGATGAAGTATGGGCTGGATGAGCACTTAGGTTTGTTGAAAACTGGACACACAGCCAGGCCAGGAGTGTGGCAAGGAGTGGCACAAAGTCTGGTTGGAGGCTTGTTAGAGGAGTTGGACCAGATGACCTCCAGAGGTTCCTTGTAACCTTGAACATTCTGTGATTTTGTGACTGTGATGCTGGAATCTATCCTGGAATAAAATGTGTTAGTGATTGATGCTGCTAGCATTTAGAAAGCTTTGCATTCCAGTAATGTAGGGTTTCTTAAGGATATGCAAATACACACACTTAAATAACTGATTATGCTGTTAAGAATAAAATTACAGTCTTTCATAATTGAATGATTTAAATATACTGGGCTAGAAGGTTTGGCTTCTTGGAGCTCCTTGGGTTGCTGAATAAATGAATAACTTTTGGCCTCATTCAGTTATAATCAAGTAATAGTTAATGTGGGCTGCAGTTTGTATTCTCTTTTTGATTACTGTGATGCAAACTCGGGTAGTAAGTCATCAGTTTATACAGAATTTAGTAATGTGCGTGGCTTTATAAACTTGAGCTCAGCTATGTCATCTTACTAACGAATTTTAATGTTAAGTAACTTATCTGTTTTCTTCCTCACATGCCAATATAAGAATATTTTTTGAGGGCAAATGAGTTAGGGGTAGTGGACCAGACAGTTGGACTTATTTCAGTGCCTTATCTGTACTCAGTTTTTAATGAAGCTGTTAACAAAGATGTAGCAATGTTATTTCTATTTCAAATAAGATGCTGATCGTCCCACAATTACTATTTTGGGATGTTTCTTTCTAGCCTGAGGAAATGACCAGGTTGAGAAGCCTCAACAGACAACTCCAGATAAATGTTGACTGTACACTGAAAGAAGTTGATCTCCTTCAATCTAGAGGTATTGAATTGATACTTTTTAAAAAACATACTTTTGGATATGGTCACATATGTTAATGTGCTGGAGGGCAGGAAGGCTCTTGAAGGACTCTGGACAGGCTGGATCAATGAAACCACATCCGTTTTATGAGGTTCAGCAAGGCCAAGTGCTGGGTTCTGCCCTTGGGTCACAACAACCCCAGGCAGAGCTGCAGGCTGGGGGAGAGTGGCTGGAAAGGTGCCTGGAGGAAAAGGAGCTGGGGGTGCTGGTCGACAGCAGCTGAACATGAGGCAGGTGTGCCCAGGGGGCCAGGAAGGCAATAGTGTGGCAGCAGGACCAGAGCAGGGATTGTCCCCCTGTGCTCAGCACTGGTGAGGCCTCACCTCAAATCCTGTGCCCAGTTTTAGGCACCTCACTACAAGAAAGGCACTGAGGGGCTGGAGTGAGTCCAGGGAAGGGCAGCAGAGCTGGGGAAGGGTCTGGAGCACAGGTCTGATGAGGAGCAGCTGAGGGAGCTGAGGTGTTCAGCCTGGAGAAAAGGAGGCTCAGGGGCACCTTATTGCTCTTGACAATAATGAGAAAGGAGTCTTTGGCCTCCTCAGTGTCTCTTCTCCAAGTAACAAGTAACAGATGAGAGGAAACATCCTCAAGTTGCACCAGAGCAGGTTTAGATTGGTATTAGGGAAAATGTCTTTAGGGTGAGGTGGTCAAGCACTGGAACAGGCTGCCTAGGGAAGTGGTGGAGTTGCCATCCCTGGAGGTATTTAAAAAACCTATAGATGCTGCACCTGGGGACATGGGTTAGTGATTGACGAGGCAGTGCTGGGGTAGTGGTTGGGCTCAGTGATCTTTGAGGTCTTTTCCAACCTAAATTTTCCTATGGTTCTAATATGGCATGTGCTTAAATATGAATATTTGGAGGTTTTATAGTTCAATTTATATTAGCAATGCCTCTAAAAAGGTGGGTGTTTTTTCAGTTGCAGCCTAATAAACTTGAATTGCTAATACTTCTGTTGGCTAAGTTAAATTCCAGTAGCAAGAAAGTGGTGACATAAAATGACTTTGTCAAGAGCATATAAAAAAGAAACATGACTACTTTGTAAAGATCCTTTGCTTAAAATTTTAACTTTTTACTGACAAAGTCTATAGCCAAGTAATACAGAACTGAGCAATGGGTTACAACCAAGAGGCTGGCAAATAGAAATTTACTAGGGTTTTTAAAAGTCTTTTTTGCAACAGAAACTTATAAATAAAACCAAATAGATTAGGGTATGTGCAGTCCTTTATTTATCAAGGAAGTATCCTGTAGGAAGACATACATTTGACATGTTTTTACAGCAATACAAAATGTTGAGCTGGAGTTGATTTTTCAATATGGGATTGCCCTGCTAAAAATTACTATGGTTGACAGAAAACTAAAAATATGTGATAAAATTTGTGAAAAAGCCAAGATATAATGTCATAATGAAAAGATGTATAAAATAAGAACCCTTTGGATGTTCATATCACTGGCACAGGCATTTAAATAAACTTCAAGTTACACTTTCTTTTCTTTTCTGACAGGAAACTTTGATCCGAAAGCCACATGTAACTTCTATGATAACATAGAGCCTGGTCCTGTTGTGCCACCAAAGCCATATAAAAAAGGTAGGTCAACAATCAGGCATCATCACCATGCATTGAATGAGTTTTTTTTTCTTTTTTAAACAATCCCTGTGGTGATAGGAGGCAGCTCTACTAACTCTCTATAATTCAAACCAGAATATTTCTCTATAAGTGCAGTAGTCCTTGCTACAACTTGTTTTCCTCTGGCAGATTGTTGCAAATGAATGTTTTGCTAATTCCTCCTTGATTATATATAGTTAATTCCCTATTAGAAAAAAGAGCTGAAGTGGCCACTGTGGGGTCCTATGACACAGACAAAAGATCAATCTTTTCCCTGAAAATGTTATGTGTGATAAGATTTATAATATTGTGTCTCCTCTTGCTGTAACTAGCATGTACTGCACTTATAGAAAAGTAGTAGCTATTCTGAATCAGTAATCCTACAGTCTCCCTGACACTCCAAAGTTTGTAAATGAATTCTGGTTGCTGATAACACTCCACAAAGGTATCTGTAGGTGAATTTCGAATGCATATTGGGAAATTTCCCCCTCTTTTGAAGCAAGTGTTTTACCCCTCAATGTAATAAAATTATCACTGTTAACTTTGTGGTGCTTGAAGACATTCTCTTAATTACACTACCATATTTGATGTATTAGTTCAAAACAAAATAGTGTGCAAAACTCACATAAGTTATTTTATTTGGCACTTAGGAAGATAGTGCTTTGTAAGGATTTGTACAACCAGCTTCCAGTTTTGTCTGCCAGGTTATTAGAGATCAGTTGTAAAGTTGCTGTAATGTATTCAGTGCTCGGATTTTTACATGAAGACAGCCAATTTTTTTTTTTCTTAAATAATAAATGCTGTGTAATATTGAGCTGTTGAAAGCGTGGGCAGGCAGACGGGTGTGGGCAGACAAGGGTGTGCTCTGTGCTGCCATCTGGCCAGTCAATGGAACGCAGTCGATTGCCCACACGGCCTGGCTTACGAGGAATTTGTTGAGGTCAAGCACTGCTGATGTGACTGTGCAGCTTCTGGGCGGGAGACTGTTTGCATCTAAGTAAAGAGGTTACTTTTATTGCCTTTGTTTGTCTCTGAAGGCTTTAGTACGATTTGCACTAAGGCTGTCATCAGCGTTTGCTGCATTTCTTAGCAGGTGGGGCAGCAATTGCAAATTACTTTGTTACAAATTGCAGGCCGTCTTTAGACATAAGTTCACAGATATTTAGTAGTTGGGTATCCTGGCCATGCCTTCTAGGTCCGTGTTAATAAATCTTTGGAGGGTTCCTTAGTAAAGTAGATAACCTGAGGTGTTGAGGTGGTATCAGGAGACACGGACAACTGAGTGTTTCTGTGGGTTAAGGCCTAATGTGTGATTTGCATACATACTGATTTTGTGAGTGAAAATAGACTTAAATGCTGCTTCACATATGTATATTCCTGCTTCAAAGGCATGAGGAAGAATTGACTTGTTTTGAAATAGGCCTGTCATTTTATTTTTAGCTTGTATTCTTTTTCAGCCTGAGTAAATGGTACAAAAATACGTCAGACTATTTGAAGCAGCTAAATTAGAAGTAGTTTTCTCCTTCAGGTAAAGCAGGGTTATTGTAGTTTAAAATTTGGAAATAGACTGCTGTGTGTAAACTTTTACAGGATGGTGCTGCAGTGCCAGTAGCACTTGTATTAAAACTTGTAAGTTTTAAGCTATTAAACTTCTAGCAGTATCAGTGACCTAACAGTGGTGAGTGCTGCTCTTGGTTTTAAGGTGTTACAGTTAAGTGACTCTTTACAGAAGTGAAATACTTTAAATATTCAGATTTTACAAACTGAATTAGAAGTGCTTTAGGAAAAGGTTTTCATGTTCATTTTAAGATAGACTGTTTAATTAGATGACCTTCCAGTAGCGTGGTCTTGACTATTAATCCTTCCAAAATAAAATGTTTTCTTTTGGCTTTTCTTTAGAGCATCAAAACAGCTCCAAACTGACTCCACGGACTCAGCCAAGAGATGAAGACTTTGAAGGGGCCCCTTGGAATTGTGGTAGCTGCACCTTTCTAAATCACCCAGCACTAAATCGCTGTGAACAGTGTGAAATGCCACGATACACCTGAAATTCAGGGTGGGGCTGCACTGGGTTGAACACAGGCTCTCAAGCCAACAGCTGTAAGAGAAGGAAACATGGGGAACCTTTCAGTCCATCTGCCTGGCCTTTGCCAGCCAACAATCTTCATATTGCAAGGGGTGGAAGTAATGTGTTAGGATGTTTCTGCTTCTGCTGCGCTAGAAAATAAATAAATTAAAGGTGAAATTCCTTCCCATTGCAGTGAGCAAAGCAGAAAAGGAAACCTGAAAATGTAAAAGGATTAATTTTGAGAAGAATGTATGCAGGAAAGCAAATAACTACTGGTGTTTATTCCTGTGGTTATAGTTACTGCTTAGTGGCTCTAAAAAAACCCAACCCAAAACTACTGTTTTTAAAAGAAAATTGTAGGACTCTTAGTAATGGTGTGAAGTGTTACACTTAACCAGAAAAACTGAAGAGCCAGAGCTGACTTAACCTGGCCACAGCTAGCTGGAAAACAAAGGCTCCCTGTGCTTCTAGATTGTAAGCTACTGAAAAAGAAGACAGGTAAATGCAATGATAAATTCTGCAATGTATAAAAAAACAAGGAGAAGGGTATTTGTAATTGCTGCTTTTTTTCAGGGTAACTTATGTCTACAAAAAATTGCTGTTTGAAATAGTGACCTGAGGTGACTAAATGAGGAACTGTGTGAGTGTTACAGAGAGTGTAATCAGAGGTAATTTTTTACAATCCTGTTTGCTTGTACAGTGCTCACCTGGCTGTGTCAACACTGGTAATAAACCAAGAATGAATTCTACCACATTGCAGATGAAAATCCTGCTGCATGCTTTCATTGGGCCGTCGTGTTTCCAAACTCAAAGGATGCTTTTCTGTACAATCACCTGAGCCTGTGCTGTGCAGCAGCACGGTGACATACCAAACACAGGCTACTCCAAATTCTGTTTGGAAGACTTGGGCTCAGCCATGGGTGTGTTTGAGAAGTTTGTACTCAGTTCCTTAGGTCTTTTCAGCTTCCAATTTGTGAAGAATTCATGGTGTTTACAGCACAGAAGGTACTTTGTGCCCCAGATCAAAGTTAGCTGAAAAATAATTAATCAGCTCTTCAGTAAAAGTTTATTTGCACATTATTAATAAACCAGCCTGTACAAAATAGCAGATGCTAGATCCTGAAGAATTACACACTGCATTCTTTCTATTTTGGTCTGGAAATACTTGTCATAGGTTAAAGAACACAAGACTTGCAATTGAAAATCCTACTGGTACTTATCTGCCTATGATACACTGTATTCTAAAGGTGATGTTCGATCTGTATGAATGCTTCTGGCTGCTGGAATAAAGCACTCAATACTTTGAGATCGAGCTTGGGTTTGGGCAGCTGAATGATTGTGTGACACAACTGAGTGACTGAGTAGGGTGTTCTGTGTACTGGTCAGAGACTGGTACAGTGCATTTGACTTTTTATGGTATAACTTTATCACAATTCAGAGATGCAGACAAGCACTTCAATCAATTATGGTAATTAACTTGGTACAGCAAAATTTGCTCTTGACTTTACCATGAGAGTTTTAAACTACTTCATTTTAAGCTGTTCTTAGCTCATGGCAGACACATCCATATTGTCAAGTACCACAGTTCTCTTGATGTGTGATAACATGCTAAGCTGTGGTAGAACAATCGTATGTCTGAATCCTTGTTTAAAATAAAGCAACATTTGCAAGAGGTGGGTGGAGAAAAACTCATCTTGACTGCATTGCTCAATCTGGTGTCTTCTCTCCCCACAGTTTATAAAAACAGTCAGAACTGAACTGTTGATCTTAGATGAGGAACCAATATTTTATCTGGCATTTTTCAATATGTTCTTGCACTAACTAAATCTTCAGGATAATTTTAAATAAGCTAAGAGATCTCCAGCAATCAATGTGCACCACTGCTGAGCAATACAAAGTCAAAGGCATCAGAGATAGTTTTAATTTCTTCCTGATGATTTACACTGCTGTGGGGGGGAGCTCATCGCATGTGGAAGGGGGGTAAGAAAGTTACTGTCAGTTACTGTCAGCTGAAATTAAAAGGCAGATATTAATTTTGTACATGTCAGTGGGCAGTTTGACAAAACTGAGAACTAAAGAACAGATGAGCAGAAGCATTGCTGTTATCAGCTGTATAATGAATGACTCCAAACAATACCAGTAACTTCATGGCTTTTCTATCCTGATGCCTTTGCCATTGTATTATTTCAATTTTCTGTTCCTTTGTACCTCTGGTGATGTTCTAGAAGCATTTGTTTTTGCTGGAATTACAAAAAGATAGCAATTGAAGTGACAGTCAGCAAATGAGAGTAGGGGTGTCGTGCAAAAAATACAGTTGTGCCATTTTCAGACAGAGTAGATGCTACTTTCAAAGGAGGAGGTGCAAATATGCATTCAAGTCCAAAAACGCCCTGAACTGCAATAACCATACATGGAGACTTGCAAATCTTAGTCCCAGCTTCACCAGAGGAAGAGAAGGAAGGCTGCCACCACAGCAAGATAATTATTGGAAGAGTGAGTGAGCGCCATTAAATTGAAAAATACCTATTTTGTACTGATGATTTTACTCGGTTTTTTCGATTACTCTCATTTGTTGCTTGTACAAACAAAGAGAACCACCACGCCCTTCTGTTGTATTCTTTAACTTGTAAATGCCCATACTCAAATCTTAATGGTAAAGACTTGACACGGTGCTTGAATATTTCTAGTTTGTTAGAATGTAATTGTATTTTGGATATTGGAAGATCCATTTTCTTTCTGAAAGCAGGTGATGCCATTCAGACCCCAACTGAATTGTAGATTATACCAAAAAGTTTGGTTTATGGAATATTTATTGAATGCACATAAAACCCTCATGTCAGCTGGCATAAAAATGCACTGTATTGTATAAAATGTGTGTGTGTGTGAGAGAGAGAGAGAATGTTGGGATGCTGATGCTATTGTGTTGAGTTAATGCACTACTTGTGTTTTTTTCCTTAATGAGCTGGCTTGCCCTCAACCATGTTACTAGATTGGTAGAGTTTATAACTGACTTGGACATTCAGTTATTCAAAATGATCTCACTGTTCACTGAAATTTTATAAAGCTTATTTTATATTTACTGTGCTATTAAGATGAATTCCATTTAATTATAGGATACTACTGTAGTTCTTTAAAAGTTTATTTAGAGTGGGGCTTGTGGAAGATTATTCAGAACATAGTAAACCAAAAGCAATCCTGAACTTTGGATCTACTTTTAATTTGATGTAATTATTAGTCTTCTTTGGGTGAGGAGGAAAGGGGTGGGAAATGAAGCAAAAGGAAGTACTTTGTAAAATGTAGTCTTAGATCAGATTGAATTGTGTATCTGTGTGTCTGTGGTATGTGTGTGTTTCCCTTGAAAAATGGGAGGTGTGGTGAAAAGGTGTAATAATTCTTAAAAGAGCTGGTCTCAGTACTTTCTGATTATGATATGCTACTGAATCACTTTTTGTTTTTGAAAAAAAGAAAACCTACTTTTCTCAATTACTTTCTCTCCCAGCTATACATCTCTCACTTCAATTTCTAAATACTTTTTCAATTTCTAAATACCTTGACATTTAATATTGATTGTAAAATCCCTTGAAACTGAAATAGAAATACTTGAGTTGAAATGGGGACAAAATAAAACCAATAAAGAATGTTTTAAAAAAAGAATGTGAGAATATTAAATATGTTTAAAACAAGCTTGTCATCAGGATGATAGTTCTTTTAAAATCCAGTGGTGTACCCTAGAATGTGAACATGGCTATCCTGATGAGAAGTGGATGGTTGGACATAAACAATTCAACAGCCAATTTGGTAAAATCCCACAGAATTGATGTGCTCTGTACTGCAGTGACTCCAAATCCCACAAGGAAGGAAGACATGCACAGATATCACATCTCACAGTCAGTACCGTCTCTGTGTGCAGCTGCATTTGTTTTTGTTTCAAAATGTCAATCTTACATGAACCCAGACATGACTGAGTTTTGCCACATTTCTTCAGTTGGGGCTTTTATTGCTGTTTATGTCCATAAAGCAAATATTTTTCTTGGAATAATCAGAAATCAATGGAGTTAATGCAATATTATAATCCTGGATTTCCAGTATCTTTGAAACCAATTTTAAAAAACTGTGTTCTTGAAACTTATTTATTTATGGTGGCACCAGTGTATCTAATCCATACTTCCTGCTGTGTGAAACCCTGTTAAATTTTTTCATTAAAAAAAGACACGATCTTGTTTAATCCTGTATATATGGTGTCTACATTCTAGATTTGTGTATGCTGTGAATGAACTTATTACTAAGAGATGAAATTGTATAAAAGCATTCAGAGGCTATGCATGCATGGTACCTCCAGAAAGTGCATACTCCAAGTTGCAGATTCCTGCAAAAATAAATTAATAAAACTAAGCAAACATCACATCCTGCATTTGTTCTTGTATGTAGTAGGAAATATTTTTAAAGTACGGCCTTTTTTGGCCTTCGTAGCCTGATTGTTTCTGGTCTCCCACTCGGACCTGTAGCTATAGCAAGTTTGTTTCAGGGCTTTTGAGGTTTTTGATTTAGTGATCATTAGGCATTTGCTGAATATTGAGCTGGGCTCCAAATCCTGTTCCCATGGATGTGAATGAGCAGGAATCCCATTTAGCTGATGGATATTCTGTGCAGCTTCTGGTGTGGACACAGGACATAGCAGATTGAGAGAGTGAGGGTGACCTTAGCACCTCTCCCTCACCTTTGAAGGGAAGGTTGTTGCTGAAGGAGCAGCTTTACCTGCTCTAGCACCTCTGGGCCGGAGCCTGATGTAGCTGGGTCCCTGCTCATCAGCAGCACAGTGTCTGCATCACTGAATCTCTCTGCTGCTTTAACCTCTTGGAAGGGCACTGCTCTGGGGGAGGGTGGAGAGGTGGAAGGGCACAGATCCGAGTGCAGGCATTTTCTGGGGTGCGTTCTCCACCTCCTCGATGGCGTCAGCTCCCCACAACTTAAGAGCTCCGGAGCCGCCCACCGAGGGGCCTTCAGTGCCTTCCTGCTGACAAACCTGCTGCACTTCAGGCAGGAAACACAGGTAAGAATTTCATTTTGCATTCCTTTTGCTAAGTTCAAGTTATCACAGTTTCAGGAAACATTTGTATTTTTATTAATAATTTGATTTTTTTTCACTTTTTTTTTCACTTGAGAAGTCATTGCAGTTAAAACTGATAAAGGAAAAAAAACAGGAAAAAAAGCCATACAAAAGTTAAGATACCTGTAAAGTATATTGTGCTAATGGAGACTGTTACCTCAAAGTGTTACATACTCAATGAGTCACTTGATTTTTTGTGGAACCCTTGAGAAGTTGTTAAAGAAGGGACTTTGTTAATTTTTTGCTAAAGGGTCTGTAATTGTGATATGTTCTAGTCTGACAGTAAAGCCAGGCCAGACCTATGAAAGCCACTTTCACGGGTGCCATTCTGTTTCTCTAAAAAACAGTGATGTATTGAGTTAAACAAAACAAACAAAAACTCTGCAGGTAATTTTCCAAATAGGCAAGACTTATAACCTTGGACATATTTGCTGCTTTTGCAAGCTCCATTTTGAAAATACAAATTAATTTCCCTTCCTCCTTCTTGAAGTTAACAAAATCTATCTTCCCAGGTTTGCTTAAAAATGAAGTCAGTATGATTCCATTACTGCTTAAGAAACTAAACCACAAAGCCTGGGAATGAAAGATGTGCAGTGCAGGTACTGCTTTGCTTTTGACTAAAGGCTTCATACGTGTTTGGAAGAGTCTTAGGAAAAGTTTAGGGAGAATATGTAATACTTCAGGAAAAATGCTGGTAGGTGAGGAATGTTTTCACAGGTTTGAATGTGGTACTCATGATTCCAGACAAGTGTGTTGTGCTGTTGGTGCCAAATTCTGGCCTTGGTTGCAGTGATGGAATAGTCCCAGCTCAGATGTTCATCCCAAATGCTCAGTGGCTCTCCGCTGGATTGCTCTAAAGTATCCTGCACCAGTCATGCACATTTCAGGCTTGGAGGATTATATTTCATTTCACCTGAAATTATTACTCTTTACTTTTGAGCTATTTAGTTAAATCTGATGATTTTGCAAAACAGAAGTTGCTTTTGGCAATATCCTGTGTGCTGGAGAGTGCCTGGTGTGATTGCCCGCAGTCAGATCCATGTGAGGAGCCCCCTGGCCCCCAAGGATGGGCAAAGTGACAGTCAAACACACTTTCCAGGTGGTGATGGGAGTAAGCAGGGTCTGAGAAAACTCTGCAGGGAAGAGCTTGTGCTTTATGAGAGCCTGTGAATCCTTCCATCTAAGTTTCTGTGAATGCCTGGCTTTGCTTCATGGTGGGAGCTGTGGTGGTGGAGAGCCTTGAGTGACTTTAATTACCACAGTTTTGAAGCCTCTTGGCTTGGTTGCTGTTCCAGGTAGCTGATTTTAAATTTCCCCCCAACCTCCATTTGTCTCAAAGCTGATTGTTCATAAGCCAAGCAGACATCCTTTTATATTTTTACTTTTTTTTTTGAGGGGTAATGTATGACCATGAAGCTGTCCCTGATCATTCATCCTTCAACCTCTGAAAATTTCCAGGCTGCAGTGAGTAGGTAACAAGCTGTGTAACACCCTTCCTCACAACACTGGTACCTCACGTCAGTGTTGTATCACACAGAAAGAACTGGTTAAATGCTCTATGAATTAATAAAGCAAACCTTAAAAAAACACACGTCATTTTGAAAGTTACTGCTGTTCTTTTCAATGAAGCTGAGAAGCAGCCTGGCTGCCTTGATCCTCGTCCCCTTTTAAGAAAGTCAAGCCAATGCTGGTAGTAAAAATTTTACCTCCAGTGAAACAGCAACTGCCAGCAAAATTTGCATACCTTGTGTTGTTCACTGAAGTGAGGTATTTGACACAGATTTTATTTTTAAAGTATATAAGTTGGACTTAGCTTTTAATTTAATTATTCATATGATTAGTGATTTGCATGCAGAACATTGATCTAGCAGTCCGTGTATCACAATGCTAAAACTGAGGTCCATGGTTCAAGAGTGACAGCAAAATCTTTTTTGTTTTCTGCTACAGCACTATTAAACTTGGCAAACAAGATACCACACGCCCTTTAAATGTTCTGTATGTTTTCCCAGTTGCTTGCCTTTCACTACTAATCCAAGATTAAATATATCCTACTTTGGCCAAGGAGGCTACCCATGTATTTGATGGCTCCTTAACCAAGGTTATCTGATGGATAGCAAAATTTTTGCAAATTAACAACAGTTCTTGGTGTGAATGTTCACTTGGTGAGCATCACCTTCTCTCCAGCAGCACTTCTGTAAATGGAGTAGGCTCTTAGAAGTGAAAAAATCCAAACAGATGAACTATGAACATTCAAAGTCAACTCTTGAGTGTTGAGCACCTGTGTGCAGGCAGGATATGTCATGAAAATAACCATTATTGAGACATTCTGAGATGGTCATCTGGAATGGCAGCTGATGCAATTTATATCCCAGTGCAAGAGCCACTGTTCATGTAGAACTTCAAATTCTCTCTGAATTTAATAATAGAAAAGAAGGAGTTAACTGCATTGATGTGCTTTATTGCTTAGCTCTTTCCTAGGTTGCTAATTAATTCCTAATTTTGGAATTTTCCCCTTCACTGGGGCTGAGGTGCAAATCCCTCACATTTCCGATTTGTTATGGTGTCTATTTTTTTTTTTTTAATAAATTTGTAGTAGGAATTCAGCTCTCTCTCATGAGAGGTTGACTGTTTCAAATCCAGCTGTATTTTCCATGTGTGGGGCTGAGAAGCCACGGTCACTCTGCCTTTTTGTCTTTCTTCTCAAGGGTTATGCTGAGACTCACTCCAGGCACCTGCCATGGCCTGGTGCCCCCTCCAAATAAAGTGTCCCTCGCTGGGAATGAGCTGGGATTGTCTTACTGCAGTGACAGGGTGGCCACACTGCTGGGGCTGTGGAAGATGGGATTGTGGGGATCCAAGGTGCACTCCTGGATCAGGGTGGGTGGATACCATGCCACTGTCTAGGAGGCCAGAAAGCCTTTGGAGGAGAATGGAAGTGAGGTGCTGCAAGCAGAGGTGGCAGCAGCTGGGGAAAGGGAGGGACTGAGGGGAAAGGGAGAGACTGAGGGGAAAGGGAGAGACTGAGGGGAAAGGGAGAGACTGAGGGGAAAGAGAGAGACTAGGGGAAGGGCTCCTGAGAGGCTCCATGTCAGCCCCGCTGCTGGAGCAGCCCTGCTGGGTGTGTTTGTGTGCTCCCACCTGTGCAGAAGCCCCGTGAGGATCAGACCCATGGCAGCACAGCAATAGCAGGGAGTTACACTAAATGTGACTGCACTGTTTAAGTATTCTGAGTGACACTCGAATCATCTCTACACCAAGGAGGGAAATACAGATGTTTTCATGAGCTATAAAAACCACCAAGTGTGTGGAATTCCCACATGCTGATGCTTGACTTTAAAAATGACAGCAAGTTTATTGCAGCAGTAAATGCAGAGTGTGTAAATGTTTCCCAGTAGTTTTCAAAGCTGTTCCTTAAAACTGGAAGTGAAAGATTACCACTTTTCTCGTTTTCCAGCTCACAAATTCTACTGGCATCAAATTTGTTCTAGAAAAGAAACTGTTTTGAAAGAAATTCTCTGCCCTGACAAATGAGGGACCTCTTCCATATCCAGAGGAATAACTTACTGTCTCCCAGATATTAATTTTGTCTTGTCTCAGTTTTTCTAGCTTCTGCAGATGTTCAGATTATTATAAGGTCATGCTCTTTTTCAGCTGTCACATTTTTCCACCTGCCTTTGCCAGTTGCAGGGAAAGGCCTCTCTGGGCTGCTGCAGGTCTCTGTCCTATGACAGAAGTACAGTGACCTCTGTGACCTAGGTGTGTGTGATGCACCTGTCATGCCACTTTCTTATGAGAGGAGGTCAACATGTGCAGTGCCATTAGCATTCAGGAATCCCAGCACCCTCAAACATGGGCTCCTCCTATGGTCTTGGTCACTTCTCAGAGCATCTGCTTCTCTTTCTCTGATTTTGGGGCAGCCAATCTGAACTACTCTTTTTGAAACTGCACAGATTTAAGAGTTTAGTGCCAGAATTGGTGAAGAACTACAGCCAGTTGCTATTTTTATTTATAATATTCAGTATTCAGGTGTGAGAAGAGTAAGATGGCAGTGAGGAAAATCAAGAGAACAGTGTGTTGGTACCTTGGTGTAGTCATTTACATTAAATGCTGTGCAAGACCTTGGGATTAACTTCTGCTGGTAGTGGTTATGTTTCCAGGTGGGTCTTATGAAAGAGGGAGACAATCAGTTCCCTGGACCTGCTGGCCACTCCTCAGGACAATTTCTTTCTGGGCTACAATGCCCATGGCTGGCTCAAGGGCAGCCTCTCCTCCAGCAGCACCCCCAAGTCCCTCTGCAGCGCTGCTCTCATGAGCTCCTCTCCCAGTCTGTGCTGCTGCTGGGACTGCCCAGCCAGCTGCAGCACCAGGGCTGTTAAACTGCACAAGATTCCCATGGTCCCACTTCTCAGGCTTGCCCAGGTCCTTCTGGATGCCCTCCTGTCCTGGAGGTGTGTCACCTGCTTCACTCAGAGATTTGGTGTCATCTGCAAACATGCTGGGGGGACACTTCATCACCAAGTTTGCCATTACTGTCACTGTGGCAATGGTGCCCTTGTTGCCCTCTTCCCAAAAGCCATGGAAAAGGGCTTTCAATGTCATTTTGTAATAAATGTTATTTTGTAACAGCAATTAAACAGCCTCATTTTCTCTGATTTCCTCTTTTCTTTCCTACTCAAGGGGGTGCACAGCACAATGCAGTCCATTAGCTCAGGGATGATTCTCAGGAATGCACCAACATAAACATTCTACCGAGTAATGTGTTCAGTTTGCCACCATTTCAAATATCAGGAATGAAAAGTCTGCAGCAGATTAAGCCCCTTCATGTGCAGAAGGTAGAGATTTAATCTAGATTAAGGCTCTAAATGTCACACCTTCACTGAAAACCTTATTGCTTTTTTTCTTTTTCCTTATTTTTTGATTTCTTTTTTAAGGTAAGGCTGCCAGATGTGCTGCACTAATTCTGAAAGGTGCACTAGTAGCACTAAATCTAAATGAGTTGGTTTTGCTCATCAACTTTGACAGGAGAAGATGCTGGTAAAATCTAATATTCCTTCAAGACAAACTTCTTAGTCTTCAGGTCACATTTATTCCCACATGGCAGTAGTTCAGGATTTCTGACAGGTTAATCCCAAAGCCCTTTTCTAAGATTTCAGACATTGCCTACAGCAGTATTACTTGAGCACTGAAACAACGTCATGCTCCTCCCAGGAGGAGAAATGGGAGGAGTAGGAGACAAGATCTCAGCTCTGTGGGCATGGGAGCAGTTAAAACCTGCTCTGCATCCATCAGCTTTATCATCCCTGACAGATTTTGAAAGCAAAACCAATATGAATTAGTCCCAATTTACATTAGTGTGATGCACTGGCTTCTCCAAGGTAATTTTTTCTTTTGTTTCTCACTTTCCAGTATACAGAGTTTTGCAATTGCTGTGGTGTTGTTCCACTGCAGTTGAATCACTGACTTTAACAAAGAAAAGTTCCTTACAAAGGGAGTATCCATGACATGAACCACAAGATGGGTACTCATATCTGTTTTGGTTCTTTTTTCATCTGATAAAAAGATACGGATAGATTTACCTGATCTTTACCTGCCCTGCTAGCAGGATGTTTGGGAGTGCAGATGTATGTGTATACAAACATAAAATAATCCAGTTAAGTGGTAGCTTGTAGATGGTCCCACAGGGGCTGATCACTTGCAAACACTGAACTGACCACCTCAGAGCTGAGCAGGTTAAAGCACACTGTTTTGGGCACTGTCCAAAGGCCTGTGAAACTCTGGGCCACCCACCACCTCTCCAGGAAGCCTGGTCCAGGCTTTGACCACTCTTCCAGTAAAGAAACACTTCCTAATACCCAGTCTCAATCTCCCCTAGTGCAGTTTTGAACCATTTCCACTGACATGTCAGTGTCCACAGTGAGCTGCAGGACCTAAGTAAGTATCAATAAGAGATTTCTTGAATTGGAAAGGACTTGCAAGAGTCCAGAGATTTACCTGGACAAAGTAATTCAGAGGAATTGAAGCCCCAGAAAATTAACTCATGCAATCTGCTCTGCAGCATCCCCCAGCTCCTGAAGATGTCTAAAAGCAATCAGCACTTCTACTTGTGCCCAAACACTTGATCCCACATCCAAATAAGCCAGAATGGCCTGGAAGAAATGGTAAAGGGTGGTGTAAGAGCCTAGAGAAACCTGATCATTGCAATGTTTGTGTAACAGCCTAAAAGTCAGGTAAAGGAGGATACAGCAACTGCACTTCTTAATGTTTTGTTCAGTTCTAACTGCAGAGAAACCAACATTTTGCCTTCTGGGAATTGACTTCTGATGCTTATAGTGTGAATAGTGTTTGTGTTCTCAGCATCTGAGACTGCAGTGGGCACTAATCTGTGAGCCATGCCCAGCCACTGCTAAGGTAGTTACCAGTATTTGCTTGTAGCACCAAGGCTGCCACTCAGCCAAGGCTTTCCATTCCAAATCCTGGCAAAACCACACCATGCAAGGGTGAATTTCTGGACTATGACAAAGTGCACCTTGATCATGTCATTGTATGGAATAAATTCAGATTCAGAGACAGGCGTTGTATCTGTCAGTATGGGGCTCTCAGGGTGATGTCTTGTCTTTCCAGGGGCTTAGTGCTCAGTTTTGCTGAGTTTCATGAAGATCCCCATGCCACAGCCCCCATGCTGAGCAAACCTGCTGACATCATCAGTCCTTTGCTAGATGCAGTAAAATTATCAAGTGTAAATATGCTCAGCACCCTTCTCTGGAGGTCAGCACAGTGCTGCTGTGTCACTTGTTAAAGCTGAGATAAGCCATAAACCAAAGGAATGCCTGCAAAGCTTTTCTTTCCTTCTCTCCCAAGCAGACTCATCAAACGGTCCCATTAATCCTGAGCTGGGATAATGAAATAGTTGCTTTCCTCACAGAACAAAGGAAGGAAGCTGTTTTTGAGCAGTTATGCAGCTGACCTGAAGAGGACAGCATTGAAGCCGGTGCATTCCCACAGCATCCTCTGCCAGCAGCAGAGTGTTGCTGCTGCCCCACTGCAAGGGGTGAACCACAGGGGCAAACTCTGCACTGGCCCAGTGTCACACACCACGAACTGGACCCAAACCTGTCACACCCCGGAGTGACCCCAGCCATGACATCGGACACCCGGCCAGAAAACACCATCACTGCTTTCCTGATCAGTCTGTGCTGCAAAACTGATTCTGTACCGTCTGCATCTGAGTACAAGCTACTGGACAGCTGCCAAAGGAAATCGTGAACAAGTCATAGTTCATGGTTAAAACATCTACGTCAACTTCTAGGTGGTATTGGAAAAATCCACTTTAACGAATGCCAATATAATGTTAATTAACTACTTGATAGGATTACAGAATCATAGAATATCCTGAGTTGGAAGGCACCCACAAGGGTCATTCAAGTCCAGTTCCTTATGATTTACATATGTTAATGATTAAAGAAAAGGTTCAGCAAATATAATACGAACCTTGAAAATAGAAGAAAACATCCTTTGCTACATGAAAACTAGAAACAAACAAATTACCATTATTAATGTACTGAGGTAAAAGAAAACATGACCCCTCTGTGGACAGATAAAATATGCCTAGCTGGTCATTGCCATTTTTCATGGAATTAAAATGGGTAAATGGAAAATCTTAATAAATAGAGAAGAGCAAGGTGAAAGATGTTTGCCTGCAGTCCATTCAAACTGAGTTATCCCCCACACTGGATATGCATCAGCTCGGCCACAACCAGCTGCGAAATTGCTGGGACTGAGCCTGTGTAGAGCAGCCCCAACTGAACTATTACTTTGTTAGTGCATGAGTTTATGCTCACAAGAAATCATGTCTTCAGCATCAAGTCTGCAATGGCATTTTTCACACTGAAACACAGCCTCCTGCACAAAACTGATTTCATTAAAATTCTTAGGGTAAGGTACAAGGTTTCAAAACCAAGCTACAAAGGGAAATAAAAAATCTGCCTGCCTTCAAATCTTCTGCCAGAATCCAGTTTGTCACAGGCATGAACTCTGTATTACTACCCCAAATTAGAGCCTTGGGGTAAATAAAACAACAATCTCACAGGTTTTAATAGCATTTTGTTTCATGATATCTGAAGATGTCTGAATTTAGTATATTAATGTAATTCTGCCTGAAACAAGTAAGAACACAAGCAAAACATTTACTGAGAGCTGCCTGGTGCTGATTTGGATGTGTGACACCTCCTAACATGCTTTACAGGGATATTTATAAGAATGCAATAAGCACAGCGTCCAGCAGCCAATGTTCCATGTGGATTCCTGGAATATCTGAACTGCAGCACTTACAGAGATTACAACACAGAGTAAAAAGGTATTAGCTTGGAACACACAGGTCTATCTATTTATAGAAGCCAGTTGTTTTTTTAACAGAAAATATGGAATAAATCAGCTCTAATATTAATGCAAGTTCTGATTTTCAGCACTAAAGCACCTTTGCAGTAATGGAAATTCAGGGAGGAGTATTAATGGAAAAAGTCTCTTTGGTTCACTTAGTTATCTTTTTATAAGAAAGAGTTTTTTGTCCACGTCTTCTACGCATTGCAGTGCTTCTTTTCCATTCTATTTGTTACCTGTTTTGACAGCTTGGACTGTGTACATCAAGAAGGGCAGCAAAATTTGGTGCCAAAACACAGAGGTTATTTTATCTTGTAAACATAATGACAAGACATTTAGAGCAAGGCTGAATATCATTAATGTAAATAGAAAATACCTACAAGTCCATTTATTCCCCCTTTCATCCTGACAGGGATAATTACTGTAAAGCTCTCTACCTGAAGACCTATCATCTTCAGAAAAAATCAACAGAAATAATCACGTCTTTCAAAATTGAGAAGAAATGAAACTGTACAACTTAAATTTTCCCCACTTTGTCTGTCAAAACCTGTCCATAATACAAGATGCAGCACTTGTCTGATTAAAAGAGCAAAAGAAGCATTTTTTTCACAAAGAGAAAAAAACCTTCAGAGCAGATTCTAGGTAAATTGCAGGCATTAGACACTGGAAGAATGTAAAAGATGCTGGGATTGAGTTTCAGGTTCACTGTAACTCTCTTTTAATGCAGCTCACAGAAATATTAAAGCAGACACTCAGCACAAAGCCCTTGTCAAAAAATCCCTATCTGCAGGAAAAGTTTGAAATAATTTTTTTCAAAGGAAGCCTGGATACCATATCCATTAACTGGGGCACCAAAACCTGAAATAAAAACAACTGAATAAATTATAGATACCCTGCTATTTTTAACATCCTGATAATATTTTACCTGCAAAAAAGAAGAACCAATGGGGGCAGAGGTTTTGGGGCATTGGGGTTTTAATTATTTTCTTTTTTTCTGATCTTCACAACTCCCCAAAACTACACAGAATTAATTTAGCCAGTTTAGTCGTGCTTTACTCACGGGGTGCAGGTGGAGCTGTGTGCTGGTGCCTCACCAGGCACAGCCAAGCAGAATCAGGGCTCTGACCCTGCAGTGCTGCTCAGCCCTGCACTGCACATTCCCCTTCACCTCACTCACAGGGTCAGCTGTTCTAGGCAATTTATTATGAAATGTCATGGTGTTAATTTATCATTCCCCCAAAAAAATCCTGGTTTTTACCCCAACACCATCATTTGATCTCTGTTGAGGGAAAAGAGTTATCTGGAGCAGCTTATCACGATCTTGGTAGGTTATTAGAGGAAAAACTGAAATGAAGTTGTAAAGCATAACGAGATTGAAGGCTTAACTTAGAGATTTCCTTGTTCTTTATGTCCATATGTCCTTTATGTCCTATGTTTAATATTAAAAGAAATTGTTGTCTTCCTCATGAAGCAATAGAAGGAAAAAAAAGGGCTAAGAAAGAGTACTCCTAAAGCAGAGAGGGCACTGGAATGAGATAGTGAAAAAGAGATAGAGTTGTTTGTTTTTTTAAAGCATTTAAATTTAAACTGTAATTAAACACAAGGCTGGCTGGCAAGCTAACATAGAGAAGTTGTAAAATAAACATTGCACAACAGGCATTTTGGCTACTGCTGCCACAACAGGGGTGCACATTGTCCTTTGGCAGGAGGGAAAGCCAGGGGTGAACAGGCCAAGCCCTGAAAACCCTCACACAAATGCAGAGCTTGCCAAGTTTCCTCAGGGGAGGAGGAAATTTTAGCCATTGGCACGGTATTTGTTTTCTTTTACAGAGCCTCTGGTTAGTCCAGAGTTTATTTATACAAAGTCCAACATGTAAATGCCATGGGTTTTACATAAAATTGTAATAAAGAGGTCACAAATCTGCTAGTGGTGCAATGCTGGGTAATGATTAACTGAAAAGCCAAAGTAAATTAATAAATAATTTGTTAGGATAGAAAAATAATCTTCTTTTCAAACATAAAGGATGATGTATGAACCCTCACAGACAGCAACAGAAACATCAGGCTTGTTATCTGACAGCTGGGACTGTCCTCCCCTGCATACTACAGGGAACTAATGGTTTTCCAAAAATAATGTTCACTGTGATCTTGAGTGACAAATATGCGGATTTTGAGGGTGATAAAAGTCCTCAGGTTTTCAAGGCTCTTCTATGTGATTCAGCAAAGACCTGCTTGTGCCTTTCAAAGGATAAATATAGCATAAAAATCAATATTGAGATACGGAAATTTTTGGTACTGTTCCCATTATTGATTAAACTCCTTTCAGAATTTAAGGCAATGAAACATTTATTACCTTTTCAAACTTCTTTTTCTTTTTTTTTGCCTGAAAAATTGAGACTCCAGTTTTGCCATCCTGTCCTTACATTTACTGGTTTCACTTTGCTTCAGGCACTCTGTATTTCAAGAGTGATGTGAGATACACACTGAGATTTCCCCAACTTCAGTTTGATCTGTCTGTTTTTACCAGGTCTCCTGAAAGGACTTGAGAGGCTGCTGTGCTGGATCTGCATATTCACTGTTCTCATGCATCAAGGAACTCAGACCTCCTGTCCCTCCAGGAGAGAAAGACAAAGCATGCAAACAGTTCAAAACTGATTTTTTATTCTGGAAACACACACCTACTTCTTCCTCACTGAAGCTGATGATAATGTTAAAATACAGTTAAAATCCTTTTCTGAATGAAGACATTTCCCTGGATCGGAGCTATTACATCCAGCACTTTGTCCTGGGTATTACTTTTTTTTTTTTCATTTGCCTGTCCTTAAAGGAAAAATGCACTGTCAGGGAAAACTAAAATCCTTTCCTGTCCTTCAGCTAAAAAATGGGAAAGGCACAAGATGAAGTACAACAAAAGTAATGACTGAACACATTTTGATTTACAGATATTTATTTATCTTAAATCATTATCAAAACATAAAGTAATGATAAGCTATTCCTTTATTGGTTTTTAATGAGTTTCTTAAGCTATCAAATGGCATCAATAGTTTTGTTTAGTTGCAAAATCAGTTTTCAAATAGAAATGCAGTAGCAGATACCAACAAATAGATTCCTTTGCTTTAAACTCCAGTTTCATTCTATAGAAACAATGCATCGGTGTTTCAGTGCCGGGGGAAAGGAGCTTATAAATTGTCAGGAACTCTTTGATGTATATTGTAGAATTTAAAGTCATGGAATCATAGACCAGTTTAGGTTGGAAAGGCCCTTAAAGGTCATCCAGCTCCAACCCCCCTGCCCTGGGCAGGGGTGCCATTCACTATCCCAGGGTGCTCAGGGCCCCAACCATTCCCGGGATGTGACATCCACAGCTTCTCTGGGCAGCCTGTGTCAGAGCCTCACCACCCCGCAGTGCAGAATTTCTTCCTAACATCTGCTCTAAACCTGCCTTTTTTCACTTTAAAACCATTGCCCTTTGTCCTGTTGCTCTGTCCCCATATAAAAAGTTCCTCTCCCCTCCTTTTCATAAGGCCACTGAAGATACTGGAATGCCACTGAAATCTCCCTGATCCTTTTCTTCTCTGGGCTGAAAAGCCAATAACTTTTTTTTCTCTTAAGATCAAAGTAAAACTCTTTCTGAGTTTCTTTTAATAAGAACACACCAAGGAAAGTTTTCCCTGAGCAAGACAATATAAGAATGGAACTATTGTCCAGTAAGTGCAGAATCTGTAGTATTGTTTGAGGCTCATGCTTGGGCAGGAGCAGGGTTCATCCTGCGGGCATGGCTGTTGTGGGAGGTCCATGCCAGGCAGAAAGGGTGGCTGGGGTGAGGGATTGACAGCTTCTTCTTCATCTCAGTCACCAGAGCACCATCGTCCTGGCACCAGCAGCCCTCAGCTCTGCTTGGCCAGCACACCTGAAGCAAATGGTGGGATGGGGCGTACACACACCCTCACCAGACCATCTCCCTGCTGGAGCCTGTAGGATGGCTGCACACTGGTGCCAGCCAGCGGGAAGTGCCACCAGGGTCAACCTTGCTCAGCGGATCCCCGGTCTTGGCGGCCAGGAGTGACCCTAGTCTTGCTCAAAAGCCACACACACAGCAAGTCTTGTGCTTGTGGCCACTGAGCAGGATTTTCTGGGAACAGAGCTACTTAAACCTCTGATGAGTAGTCTTATCACTTAGTTCTCTTTCCACTCTCTGCACTTAACCCGTTGTTTAGTGTGCTGGTTACAAGCAGGGGTGTGACCAGGCCAGTTTTCTACCCCCACTGCAATATTCCTGATGAGCTCCCAACGCCGGTGGTTTCCAGCGGCTGCCCAGGGCACACAGAGCCCCGCATCGGCTGTCAGATAAGGGAAAAGGCAAACCCTGCGGCAGGGCAGCGTTTCTTTGTCCTCACACACTGACTCAGCTGCGGTAGCTACACCCAGCCTCACGGGCTCATCTCTGCCAATGGCCCATGATGGCTCAGCGGCCCCACGGCAGCTGTAACCACCCAGGAGTCCCCAAAATATCCCGTGACCCATGGGATTACATCATTCCATTGTGAAATTCCCTGCTCTGGGGGAGATACTGGCCCTTCCTGCCGGAAATTGACCGTGTAGAATCTGGGCACTTTGGGGACTTGAGCAGCCACCACGGGCCAGACCTTCCACAGGAGGACAAGAGGCTTTTGACATCGCTACCCTGACCATCATTGCTCCTGCTGGTTTACTTTCAAACCACCACAATTAGTTACGGGATGGAGAAAAAATATGTTCTTGTGCTCTGCCAAACTGCTCTTACGACCAGGAAAATAAGGGAAAAAACATCTGGTCTTGATCCTGATTTACAGTCTTGGGAACTACTGGGGTAAACATTTCATTAGATCTACTCATGGCCCAGTCAAAACCTAGGCATGTGCCCACATCCCCAAAACTTCCTCACCTATTCCCACTTTCTCCAATGAAGTTTCACTGTGTGAAAGTGAGCAAAGAAGTTATTCAGATGTAAATTTGGTTAATCATGAGCAAAGAAGACCTGAGCAAACCCCAAAGATATTTAGAGACCAAATCAACAGCCCACTAAAAAATATTTATCCGGAAGGATCTAGGTAAACATCACTTGGGTGATTTTAAATGGCAATGCGGGGCTTGGAATAGAAATGTTCTCAGCAAAAGTTTTTTCTAACCAGCAATTAAATTCTGGGGTTTTAACTGCCTTTAGGGTATTTCAGACAAGCTTTTCTCATTAGCCCCATCAGAAGCAGCAGGAAGAGAATGAAAGTTATTTTGAAACCAAAATGATCATGCAAGGAAAAGCACACTGGCTCAGAACTTAATCTGGAGCTGATGGCTCATCACGGTTAATAGGTAATAGATCTGTGACAGAATGAAAATAATACAAGTCACACCATGCAATCTGGAAAGCATAATAATTGCCAGGAGTTCATGTATTCATCCACCCACTCACATTTTGATTTTAGAATAATTTGTGAACTTCTTGCATTCTAACAAGGAACTGCTGTATTCGCTTTCCTGTGTATTCACTTTCCCGTATATTCTCTTTCCCCACCAGAAAAAAAATATCAAACTACAATTTTTCAATTATTTGTCATGTTACAGATCAAATCCTACAAAGCAGAAAACACCATTTAATTTTAAAAGGGAGTCAAAAATAAAAATCTCCTATTCAACATATTACAACTGTATGAAGCACTATAACTGTAAGATTTTCTTTCAACACTTCACAAAGGGAGGCAGTGGCAAAACAACAGTACTTCAAATAGAATAATTCTGACATACACTACATCACATAGAAAAGATTCATAAAGAGAATATAATCCCTTGAAACCCAACAGACCTTCTATCTGAGAGCTGTCCTCCAAAGTCCAATTGGAGGGCATAAATATGCTGCCAAGTCCAACAACACAAACACTACATGATTTGAAAAATAGAATTATATTTATCTTCACCTATAAATAAATTTTATTTATCTTCTCAGGTTGAGAAGAGGTGAAAAGGTAGAAACTATAAAATATATACATATACACATAACTATACCTGCAACTGATATCTTTAATCCAGAACTCTAAGCATGGAGAAACTTGTATTAAAATAATTAAAGTTAACAAGGCTAATCCCCTTAAGTGGAAAAGTGATCCCTAGGGAAGAAGAAATGGGGAAAAGCAAAGCATCAGTAGCTGAGAAACCAGTTGTAGTCCCCTAGGGGGAGAGAATAAATCCTTTTATCCTGCTTGTTTCTTGGGATATGCACCTACCTCATTTGGTAAATGCACCATCCCTAGGGCAGCAGTGGGACCTTGTGACTTCCCTCACCAGTTAAAGGTTGGCAGTAACAGAGGAGCTGATGGCAGTGAAAAACATCCACCCCCATC
This sequence comes from Bombycilla garrulus, assembly GCA_013400315.1. Lineage (NCBI taxonomy): Eukaryota > Metazoa > Chordata > Aves > Passeriformes > Bombycillidae > Bombycilla > Bombycilla garrulus. The sequence continues at coordinate 386,103 of VXBU01007950.1, forward strand.
CCTGTGGGATGAACAATTTTTTAATTAAGAGCTTTACCTTCCACCATAGAACCACAGCTGTATCACTGAAACCTTTTTGGGGACAGCTGTAAATAATTAAATGCCACAGGCTGTGACTCATTTATTGATCAGCCAGGAGTGCCACCAGGGCTTTTACTGATGCACAAAAGAAAGAGCAGCAGGGTCTCCTATTGCCAGAGGAATGAGCAGCAATCAGGAGAGAGCATGTACACAGGGAAGTTCATCTTCAGTGTGAGACTGGTACAGTAATATCCAGATAACACTGGATCCTGGCCATAGGAGGGAACAAATGGACACAGGCTGACAATCCTTCTGCTTTGTAGCCTTTTCCAGACATATTCTTAATGATGCCATTTTGTCTCTGACTGGAGCTAATGTTGCAAAATCTGGTCTTCAGCCATTGGGCTGCCCCAAATAAATTCCTCTTTGCATGACAACTCTGTTCTGGGAAGAGCAAGCAGCAGCTGCTGCAATAGGCAGAGTCTTTCCCTTTCTTATTTCTCAGAAACCATCAAAATTTCTTTATCTGCACAGACAAGCCCAAAAAAACAAAAACAAAAACAAAAAACCAACAAAACAGAAGAATAAAACAAAACCATTTCTGTTTGTCCTTCCTCCCACCAGTGGATCTCAGAAAAGAAGCTGAACAGATTTAGGATAAGAGGAGGAAAATGTCCCCTTGGCTGTGCAGCACACAGCCTGCCTTCTGCTCCAGCTGTGGCTTTGGGGCAGGGCAAAGGGAGAGAGAACAAGGGCTCTCCAGAGCAGAATGCACAGAGGGCTGCAGCCACCAGTGTGGAGGCAAGAGTCTGGTGGAAAAAGAGGGAACGTGATTAAAGTCTGTCCTTTTGATACCGGAGTTACAGCTCCACTTGTGGAGGAGTCCGAAGTGAGGGGGTTTGAGCACACATGATGCAGGAGAGCTTCTCTTGCATTTTTTTGAGGTGGTTCAGACAACAAAAGAAGCTTAACCCAGAGGAAAAGCAAATCTGTTGAACATTATGTACCAGTGCTTTGCTTGACAAGATATTGAAGGAAACCTCTAAAAATCCAGCTTTATTTTGCCAGAAAGCTGTAATTTGGAGTCAGTTAAGTGAGAACAGGGAAAATAAAGCCATGGCTCTGAAAAGGAGGCAGAAGGGAGGAGGAAGTGAAATGGAAGTGATGAAAGCACCACCTCCACTTTTAAGTCATTAGTGATACCCAGCTGTTTTTCACCATGAGAATATTACTTTCCTCCCTCTGAAAGTTAAGCTAATGCATTCTATTAAACAGGAAAGAATTTGAAGTGACTAATATCCACTCTTGTGCAGAGAGATTTTGGCATGATGTTTTCATCCTTCTTCCTACTCTATCAGCAAAGCAGCAGAGAAAGCCATATTGAGTAGCTTTACTCAATTAATGCAATTTGCTCAATGGCATTTTCATTAAAATCCTTTTGCCAAGATTTAATTATAAAAGTTAGTGGTTTCCTTTTACATACTGAAATAAATTTTAATTAAAACTTTTGTAGTGCTTTAAGTCCACTTCCTTTACACAATTTATTTGATAAATTTGATAAACCTGAGTAATTGCAGTACTCTGGATTTTTAAATTGGCTTTATTTTTGTCAAAGACCCTGGCAGGTTTTTAAATGTCACCTGGGCAAAGCTGACGTGATGTGAATGGCTGAGTGGGAGCTGCCTGTGGCGACTCGGTCTTTGATCAGACCACATCCATCTGTTTAGGCCCTGCTGTTTGAGAGTGACAGCCCTGAGCAAAACAATCCTGGTGTGACCCCAGGTGACTTATTCAGTCTTGTTGCAAGCCCAGAGCCTTGCTTCCTTTGAAGGTCCAAAATCATTCCTCAAAGATCCTGCAGTCCTCCCAAAGTGCCAGCTTGCGGTGAACACTGGGCAAGGGTCTAGGGCCAGTGCTGGTCCCACTGCTCTTAGTCTCATTTTAAATAATTTAAACAGGATGTGCCCATGTCAAAACAGTGAATGAAGAGAAGAGAAATGAATGAAGGGAGAGAAGTGAATGAAGGAAGGTGAGTGAATGGGATCCAAGAAGACGCCAGGTTGCTGCCTGACAGATCCAGCCGCAGGGTGCTGACACGAAGCCAGTGGTGTTTGCCCTCCTACAAACGAGGGTGTTAAACACTCCCCCATATCCATCCCACAGCCACCTACACAAGGACAAAGTGTAATCTCACTGCACGTCCTTTGCCCAGAATGATGGCCCAGATTTAATGGGCAGCAAGAATCTGCTTGGGTATGTGATGCACAAGGGTAAGAGAGCAAGGCTTAGTGTGCTGCCTGCACATGGCTCGCTTTGTGAATAAACAAAGGACTTCTGTTCCTCAAACTGCCAAGTGAGCGCCTTTAATTGTAAGTGAATTGAGCTTTCTGGAGAAATTAACACAGTCAACAAGTGTCTTTTCTTAAATTATAAACAGATGGTACTTTTCAGCAACGGCAAAATGTGATTAAGAAAGCTCCTCTGTTCAGAAAATACAATTTATGCTTTAAACTTTTAATCAACCAAAAGCTTCAGATTCAAAGCAGAACTTACCATAACCATGTGGACATGTTTTGTTTTGTTTAGTTTTGTTTATATTGCAGTTTATAAATTGCACAATTATTTACTCTTTCAAGTCACTTGTGGCATTAACTGAATGTTAACCCAGGTGGCACTAGCAAATGATGAAAATGTCAAAGAAGCAAAACAAATATAGGCTTGTTGAAAATGAACATAATAACATAATGAATATCTATGCAAATGACTTCTGTGTAAGAAATATGCATTGCTAAATGATAAGCCCACACATGGGGCCAGGAATTGTTTTTACTTGACTGATCAGACAGTATTTTCATATTTACATTCAGGACCACAGTTCCTTAACATCTGCTCTGGTGACAAATCTATTTTTTGTTCTTTGGAAAATTTCCGCTATGTGGGATGCTACTCAAGCTCGATGTAAGGACAAAGGGAACTGAGGAATTGATCATTCTTACCTGTTCATGACCCAAAATGAAAGGATTGTGTCACTGAGGCCTTTTTTAAACTCTTGCCATTAATTCTTTTCTTGAACGATTTGGAAGTTTGTCTTCACTGAAAAAAGATTAGTTTTGAATAGACTCTATTTGTTCTTATTTGTTTAAATTAGAAGCATTATGTGACTTGCCCTTAAAAATGAGCTGTTGAAATTGCTCTGATAACAGCCTGGTTTAGTTCAGGCCCAAGATGCCAAGAGGAGCTCTGCGAAAGCCTTTCTAAATGCAGAGAAACAAGATAGCAGTAGAGCAATTTTGTGGTGCTGTTATAGAGGTTTTAGATCAGTCCCCACCCCAATGCCCACAAAGCCAGTGAGAGCACAGCAGCGCCATTATGTGTGGGTGTGCAGGCACCAGGTCAGCAACCCAGCAGAGCATCCTTCTGGCCATGGGCAGCACAGCTCTGCTGGCCAGGGGCTACTGTGTGGGGCGGGCTTCAGCACTGGGCCTGGGAAACAGAGGGAGTGCTTGAATTTATCCAAATGCAGTGCATCAAACACTTATTTCAAACAAATGCTGTTTTCCAGAAGCAGTACTCTGTTCTTGACATGATGTAAACCAGACCTGTCAAAAATCCATAAGATACCACCCTGAACCCCAACAAACAGTCAGTGTGTGGACTTCGGCAGAACTCTTGTTTAGCTCATCCCTCTGTAGAGTGTTTCTATCGGGCTAGAGCTACACAGCCGTCCAGCAAGAGAAAGGAACATGATAAAGGTGGAAAAGGAGTACATGGTCTGAAAATGTGCTTTGAAAGTAGGATGCTCCCTGGCATCTGTGTGGTTCCATAGGCCCTAAGACTGCCACACATTGTGTCAATACAGGGTGAGGGGACAGATGGGGAAACCTCAGCCCCTTGTTCCTGCACTGCAACAGGAACGCTGTTACAGACACCAAGTCCAGACAGAGTGATGGAGCAGATAAGCAAACCCAAAACCATAAACCAGCAACTGCTAGCAGCCTTCTGAACATGTCTGTGCTGTTTACAGTGGCAGAAGAGAACGAGAGAGAGGTACCTTGGAGGTGTGTCTGCAAAGGTTGTGGCCCAGTGTGATTTCACTCCCATGTCTTATGCCCTACAAAACCTCTAACTTCAAAATAAAAGAGAAACAGGAGATTGCTGGATCTTACATCCATTTTCTTCATTATGGAACATCAGTCATTTCAAAGTCTAGGCAGTGTTCAAAATGAAATATCCATTGAGAGAAAGAAAGAAATTACTAATTATACTTTAATGGATATGGACTACTAGGTCTGTGTGTAACCTTGGTGCTGGAACTTCCTGACTTTTAGGTGGAAATTCATAATGTGAACAATCTTAAGGGAATATCTGTAAACAAGAATTACCACATCAATTATTTTTTTTCAATTTTATTATGAAAGACCTCACTGTCTTTCCTCATAAGTGTTTAGTACCACATGTTTAGTGCAAGCTAGTTTGGCAGTACTGATCTACAGTGTGTAAGTGAGCTGCCTGCATGCTGATGTTATCTTTGTTTCTATTGTAAGGTAGTACAGCTGTGACTCATGTTTCTGCATAAATATTTAAATTATGATTTCAACATTTTCATTTTGACAATACTGTGCTGCTGTGATAGTTTCAACAGATTTTGAAAAGTAAGTGGGAATAACTGACTGGCTTTCTTTAACAAAGCTATAATGAACTCTTGCAACAATTTCAGCTATATTAAGGGTATTCTGTAAACCAGTGTCATCCTACTGTTATGACCTTTAACCATCCTGTTGCTTGTTATATTGATCTACTATTTTGTTACACTGTGATCTGAATTGCTTAAGTTCAGCTATGGGTTTTTTTTCCTACCTTTCCTGTGTGCTTACCTCACACACTGAATAATAAAACCCTACCTGCATATTCCAGTACACGGCGTAGCTCATCTGCACATCGTTTGTGACTCAGTATTTCACATCCTCATGAATAAGCAAATAACCTATTTCAAGATTACCAAATAAAATCTTTCAGCACAAATATGTTTCATTTAATTTAATGATTAATTATATTAACATGAATTAATGTGCTTAGCATTGCTCAACAATACTTAACATTTCAAAGTTTGACAAACACTGCCTTGTGTGCACTTGTTTGTTGGTGTGATATCAGAAGTCAAGCAAAAAGTCTGGTAAGAGTCAAAGTAATGATGGCATGGTCCAAAACATGTCACTGGGTATGGACAGCCCCTGGCTTGAGCTGGAAGTTCATCAGTGAGCTGAAATCCAAAGCAAGATGAGATGCCATTTGTTTTCTTTAAGGTTTACGTATTAGAGTCACAGGATAGAGGCATTGTGCTGCACTCAAAGTGGTCTTTTTAGAGGACCAAAGTACATATAAAAATAGCTTTTTTTGGTTATACATACCTATTTCCTGGTGGAGAGATTAAAAAAATATGTCTTGAAGTTTAGCTGAGAACAATATTATAGTTATTATCTTGTATTTTGCTTCACAGTAACAAGATTCTTGCACATTCCAGATTCTCCCCTTTTCCTCTTTTTCCTTAAAAAAACCCCAAAAATGGAGAATATCTGATGCTTCCAGTATTTCTACTGTGACATCACTAAAACCATTTTATTTTGTTAAAGCACTTCCTTCTGCTGAAGAGTCAGTTCTTCAGAATTGTACAAATGAAGAATCAATTGCTCTTGAGAAATCAAGGCTGACAAGCTGCACTGGTACACTCATTTCTCAAAAAAGCTGTTCACAGAAGACTTAGAATTAAGATTCTAGATACAAACTCAGAGACTGAAGCAGTTTACACAGTTTTTCAAGCAACCTTCATACTGGGGGCAGCACTCAGCTTCAGTGTTTGTGGAAGAAAGTGATTTTAATACTGAAACATCATGCAGGGAAGGGCATTAATATTTGTGATGTGCATCCTCTCAATTGACTCCTGGTGTTGAAGAATGAGTAGTAATAATGAAAGGATTTCTGTGCTCATAAAAGCTAAAGGAAAAGAGTTCATGAATCTGTATCAAACAATAAGATCTGTGACAATTTTTTAGCAATGGCTCCACCTGCAAGACAACCCATGCAAAAAAGGATAGGACTGAAAGCTTAGCAAAAATAAGTAGCTGAAGTGATATATCCCCAACTCCTGAAGCTGTTTATGAAGTAGCAAAGGAAATGTGGGTGCTGTTGAGCACACTAACTCATCCTCTTGACAAAACAGAATACAGCTGCAACTGGCTTTAGTGGTGGGAGGGAAAATGCATGTTCTAGACAGTGACAACTGATGGCCAGTGCCATCCTGTCTGCTTTATAGTTGCACAAGACCTAAGAAGGTGTCAGGTGATCGGGAAGATAGAGCTGCTGGATGCTCAGTTCTCAAAGCCCCTTATCCCTGCTGAACTGAAAATGAAACTGTTGGGAGATCCTTCCAGCTGAAGTGGAGGTACTTTGAAGGATAGTCAGAGAAAGAACTCCTGGACCAGCAGCCCACAGATCTGAGGAAAAAAAACACTACAGAAAAAAAAAATTAATTACTCCCAAAGTGATGTCTTCCCATTACAAAAACTTAAGAACCCACACTTTTAGGTTTTGCTAACAGCGGTTTAACTGTGATGTCTTTGGAAACACATTATCCCATGCTTGCTGTCTAGGCTCCTTTGAACCACCTGGTGGTGTAATTCCCTATGAAAAACAGGATGTTAGATTAAAGCAATCAGAAATCTGAAAAAAGAGTAATTTTACTTAAACTCCCACTGCAACTTCTTAAGAGAATGTCTCAGGACAAAACTGAGCAAGATAACCAGCCCACACAGTCAGGCTGACTCCTCCAAAGCAAACACGTACACAGGGCAACACAGTAAGACTGCCAGCTGAAGAATGTTGAAATACAACAGCGGGGGACAGCTGGTTCTTACAAACTGAACTGGTTTTATCCAAATAAACCAGCATGGACTTTCCCCTAGCCTTTGTTCTGAGCTGGCTCAAGCCTTCAGCCTGTGCTGGGGTTGAGCTGTGGCTGATGTAACCAGCCCCACAGATGGACCAAGGCAGGAGGGCACCTCTGTCTGGGCCAACCCTCTGCTCAGAGCAGGGTCAGTGAGATCAGGGCTGTGTCCCATCAGGTTTTGAGTATGTTGGATGGAGACCCCACCTTTCTGAGCAACCCGCTCCCTTGTGTGACCACCCTCAGAGCAAAACATTGTTTTGTTTGAATCAGATTTCCTGTGCTCACTTGTGTCCTTTGTCTCTTGTTCTCTCACTGGGCACCACTGAGAAGGGGCTGCCTTTTAGTCCTTGTGTCAGGAATTTATATCTGAGCTCTCTCCAAGTTGAATATGCCCATGTGTTTCAACTTCTCACCCATGATGAATGCTCTAACACTTCATCCATCTTTGTGACCTGTCACAGGTCTCTCTCTGTTACATCTGTGCCTCTCTCACTCTGGCATTCCAGAGCAGGATGCAGCACTCCAGGCATCACAGAATCATGGAATGCTTTGGGCTAGAAAGAATCATAAAGATGATGTAGTTCCAGCTGCTCTGCCATGGGCAGGGACGTTTTCCACTAGACCAGGTTGCCCAAAGCCGCATGCAACCTGGCATTGAACATTTCCAGGCACAGGGCACCCACAGCTTCTGTGGGCAGCAGAGTGTCTGAGCAGGGCTGAGTGAAGGATCACCTCCCTGACCTGCTGCTGATCTCTGCCTGACCCAGCCCGAGGTGCTGTTTGCCTTCTTTGCTCAAGGGTTCAGCTTGGGGCCCAGCAGGAGCCTCCTGACGTGTCCTGCAGAGCTGCTCCCCAGTGGCTTGGTCCCTGGCCTGTCCCTGTGCAGGGGTTTGCCCCTCCTGGGGTGGCACTTGGCACTTGCCCTTGCAGAGCTCTGTCAGGTCCCTGCCAGTCCATTTCTCCAGCCTGTAGAGATCTCTCAGGACAGCACTGGGCCCTCTTGACAAATGATTCCAGCAATGCTCCTGGGCCACTTCCAGCTTTAAAGGGCTGCTACTCATTTGCCCACCATTATCTCCATGACTGATGAATACTACTTCCATAAGTTCCAGTAATTTATATATAATATATATAGTAATTAGAAAAACACATACATACATACAGCAATCAAACTGGGCCCAGCTAGAGCTCATCATGGGACAGCATTCCAACAGCTGATACAGATCTAGGGCTCTTTAGATGGAAAGATTAGAGCTCGGATGCTGAGGTGGATATTAAGAAGCTTGCTTATACTGCACAGAGTTCCAGTAACAGACATTGGATTAGCTTTCACTGAAAAAAAATATTTATAAGCTTCTGAAAATAATTACATTAATAAAATTCTAATCTCATAATATTCCGGCTTGATGAGTCATGAAATTTGAGTATGCTCCTGCACAGGGCAACTAAGGGCAAGGTTGCCATTCTGCTGTGTGAAAGGAAGACACTGGAGCCTCATGAGCAGAGAGAGAAGCCTGATATTGAGTGACAAGGTGTTACACCTACCTCAGGTTTTTGTGCTGATGTGTAATTTCAATTTATTTTTGTCCCCAGGGTGTGTGTCGGTGTGTTTTGTTTCTGACAAACACAACTAATTTCCATAAAGGAGACTACTGATTTGTAGAGACTAAGGATTTGTAAAGGCTGTGGTTGAGGGCCATATCCTTGGATAATCATGGAGCACTGGATATGTAGAAGGCAGCTAGAAGCCACAAAGAGACAGAACAAGAATGCAGTAGGTGCACTCCTTATAGGTACCCATCAGATACACCTCATGCTCTTTCCTTAAAGCAACAGAAACACCTTCTGCTCCCAGCTACCACTCCCAGCAATGTTTGCCATTTCATGAACATTTCCCCCCACAGATCACAAAGGCTTTTGAATTGATAGCAATTGCCAGACTATAGTATAAGACCAAAACCTGTTTGGTGTTTTGGCCCCACCCCACCTTTGCCTCTAACGTGCACTATGTTCCTTTCTGTCCTTTTACTTGTGTTGTCCTGCTTTTTCCTGAACACGGAGGGACTTGAGGATATGTGCTTTCTAATCCAGTCCTTGAGTCCTTGCATCACTGGAGCAGACTGCAGAACTGCATGTATTTCACCTGTACATCTGAACAGCTTAAAGCACATCTCAGAGAGGCTGCTTTACTGCTCTATGTACACGAGTGTTTACTTGTGCCTCATGTAAAAATATTAGTGACAATGTGTCTGAAAGATGATGTGCAAGAATAAACTGACACTTTACATCAATTCATTTATGGTACTTTAATACCAAGTTAATGCATTTCTCAATTAAGAATTTATAAACTGGTAATTAATTAAAAAAAAAAAATCACAGCTTCACAAAAAGCTAACTTTAACAGTTTTTCCCCTCCCCGCCAACAAGCAGTTTACAATATATTTCAACTATGTTGGTAGAAAGTTAACAGTGATGTGAAACTCTTAAAAAACATTTGCAACAGCAATTGAAAATAAAATAATGATTTTTACTCTGTGAAAAATTAATAGGAATTGTGTTTCCCAGTAAAAGATAAGTCAGAAAAGCAGCAAAAAAATCCCTCTCCTACTTGTTAGGTACAAGCTTTCCCCCTGCCACATTTATCATGGGCAAAGGCAACACTTCAGCATTATTAGTTCCCAGGTTCAGCACTTCAGTGGTTTTGGCAAGATTCAAAGGTCATATTCACAAGTCCAGAGTTTGAGGTGTGTGCTGCCCCTGCTGCCAGTGCTCCACATGCTGCTCCGCTCCTCTTCCTCGGGGTACAGCAGGATCAGAAACAGCTCAGAGTAAAGGTAAGGAGTATGAAAATTTTTCTATGGGATTATATTCTTTTTTCACTCTTCATCTCTCCAATACAAACTGGAAACACCAGAAATTTTGGCTGTCACACTTCTCATGTATTTACAGGAGAGATAGCATTTGAACGATGCTGTTATGTTTTCACTTGAGTACAAAATCCCTTTTCTCTGCTGAAGTTATACATGCAGCCACAGGATGAAAAATGTTCCTTCTCTATCTTCTAAGTTAAAAGTCACATTTTCAAAAGTCATTGCACTTGACAATAAAAAGGCAATTAATATGCATTTGATATTAAATATATTGTACAGACCTGAAATTCTGTGCAATTCATTGCTTCAGACATACATAACACCCTTCTAAAAACTAAGCCTCTAATCAAAGAAAAACTTTGTTATAGACAAAAACCTTTAAGAACAAATGCACACAAAAAAACCTCTCCCTTTAACTCCTAGTGCATTTAAATACATCTTTGAAATTCTCTGTGCTGTTCCCACATTTAACCTTGCTGCCATTCCATACCAATCTAACATCACTAGACAAGAACACCTTTTCCTTGCCCTAACCAATAAGGCTGGCATTTGGGATGCTGTTGGTACAAACAGGAAAGCTGAAGATTATTACCTCACTCCTTTCATGTGGAAAACAAAAGATTTCAAAGTGGGTGTGATTCAGCTGTCATCATTATGTGTAAATTCCAGCGGCCCATTTCAGCTGCCAGTAGTTACTCTACCGAGCCAGGGTTTTGGATTGTTCCAGCATATTTTGCAACAACTTGCAGTTAAAACTATGGACATGGAAACTGAAAGGGGGATTTTGGTCCCTGAGATATACTAAATGAAATCAAGAACTAAAGCACTGATATTTACTTTGGAGTGGACCCTCTTTAATGAAAACTAAGTTAGCTTCAACTTTCTAAAGTTTAACAAATAGTCACTTAAGCAGGATGACAGGATGTATGCAGTATTGGTCAAGAAAAGTGCACTGTACAGAGTAGTTTGAAGTTATCAGCTGCTGAGGACCAAGCAGCTGTCCTGTCAAGAGCATATTGCACCACACTTGTCTTTCCAAGCTAGCACAAAACCACCAGATGAAACATGGCCTTAATCAAAACACTATTTTCTCTCATCTCTTTAAGGTACAACTACAGGACTTGGTGTCATATAAATACTTATGATGGGCCAAGTGACTACATGTGCCAGAGCCAAAACCAACTTTTTAACCTTGCAACTGAATGTTTCAGCAATACTCTGTGGACCATAGCAGCAAACTCCTCATTGCCAATCCAGTGGCAATGTGTGCTATCGTAATCCACCTTGGGCTAGTGTTTAAAAGGTTTGTACCATGGAAGGTGTTTCAGACCAGTGGTAACTGCAATAAAACATCTTTGGCAACCATTGGCATAGCAAAAGTAATTCACAGCAGCTGGAAGAATTGTATGATGTTTATAAAGTTCCATTGTGCATCATTAACTTTCTGAAGTACACTGCACGAAGTACCAAGCTCCTGAAAAGGACAGCTAAACATCTGCCATCATTACTTCAGAGATAGCAGGCTTTTTTTATATCACTTTCTCAGACAAAGCTAGGGCTTGTGTAATTTTAGAGGATGATGTGAGATAGTTTACACAAAGGCTTCCAGTGCATTTGGAGTTGATTTGGGTAAGGGAACAGAGTAATGAAGGACTGAAGACTGAATTTTCAGTGTACCACCGGGAAGTCACGCAGGGACTGGTGACAGGTAGATTCATGAACAGATTGAACCACAAAGCAGCATAATCACGTTGGTGGTGGAGTCTCTTCAGGCAACAAAACAAACCGAAACAAAAACAGCAGCTGCATCCAGTGAGTCCACTAAGTAGCCTCATTTACCTTAAATAAAAAATGTGTGCATTAGGAACACAGAACTTACTCTAAAACATTAGTAACACTCCATAACACAGCTGAGCTATAAGAGGAATTATAGTAAAACCAACTTTTGTTTTCAACTAGTGCAATTATAAATTAGATAGGTCTTGTGACACCAGATAAGCCCGCTCTTAAGTGTGTGGGATGTGCACAGTAGGGGAGCAGAGACCACTACTAAGATGGGTAAATTTTTAACAAGTAGAAGAATTGAAAAAAGGTAATTTAAGCTTATTTACTTTTAAATATGCCTCAACTTTCAGAAATTTGGAAAATATTATTACAACTACTTTGCAGAACTGCACAGTGATCATAAATTAGTATGCAACTTGGCAGTACCAATAACAACACAAGAAACTAAAAAGGAAAAACAGACTCTTAAATAAAACCCACAGGGTATTTAAGCAGGGAGAATACAGTTTTGCTATCAGCACTGATGTCTCACTCTGTGAGAATAAAGTCAAAGAACTTTATACCCTAAATGCCGCATAAGACCCCATATATAGCCACTCCCCACTATACCTCACTTGAGAGATGCCAATTTAAGACCACTAAGGTATTTATTTAAATTTGAGTCTAATAAAATATAGGATTATTTTCAGTTAACCCCTACCC
>VXBU01007950.1:398792-482610 GCA_013400315.1 Bombycilla garrulus
TCTGTAAATGGGGTTTTGCTATGCTAGTGTTCTCTATTCTGGCACAGCAGATTTTTCCTTCACATTTCAGTAGCTGTAAAATCATGGCCCTGCCCTAGAGATGTTCAACATCAGCACTGTTGCTACAGACTTACTGCTGCTTCAGCACATGAAGGATGAATTAAACCCTCCCTAAATTCAGTCCTCAAACCTGCTACTTTGACGACTGCTTTGGAGTTACAGTGTTTCACTATATATTCATATTTGAAGTAATTATACTGGTATGTATAACAACTATATACACACAGTAACAGTAACTGTATCGATAGTTACTGTTATCTGAAAACAAGGTCAAAATGGGTTCCGAAGGCCATAGTGAGGCGAGATGAATACATTTCCCATTTGTGGGTCAGAAAGGTACTGACAAGCTTAAAGAAGGAGAAAAAGAAATCTTTTCCTGTGAGTTCCAGCAGTGCAAGCTTAATATGCAGGTTACTGATTAGTTGTTTTTAAAAAGCAATCCCAGAATTTAAGTTGCTTAGTTGCTAATTTATCATTGATTTTCCATATTATTTTAGGTACCCTCTATGTGGGAAGCACCGGACTTGGAATTTATATTCATGTTACTTTGTTCGGCTTGTTGAAAATTTACCCACTTACTCACAGCTGGTTTTATTTTATTTTTCATAATACAGATCTTTCTCACTCACAGACACATTCCAGAGTTAGTAAGTCACTGTCAATCCATTTGTTCATTTTGATTTTTGCCTAGCACTTGTTTAGTTTCATTTTAGTTCTCCTACAAGCTGCAACCATCTCTTCCATGCAAAGAAAATTACAATTAAATAGTTATTCAGGCTGAATGAGTAGAAACAAAATACAAACACATCACCACAGGACCATGCTAGAGTCCTCAACTGTCTGTATAATTAACACTCCCTGCCTATCCCTCCAAAACAAAAAAAAAAAATGAAACTAAACAACCCCCAAACTGCTTACTAAGCAACAATAATGCCTATACTGTAAAATACTTTCTCTGGAATGAAATTCTGCGACAAGGAATAAATTACATTCATCAAATAAAATTCCTTTTCTTACCGTAAGAATATCTTAATGAAATGTCTTACTTCTGGCATAAGTAATTAAGACTGTCATCTATATTAAGAGATATCTTTAAAAATAAATTTTATATTAACAGGTTGAAGATGCATCTTCATTGCATATGCACACAGTCCTTTCCCAGATTTGCAGCTAAGACTTTTAGGGTCTCTTAGTTTTAGACTAAATTAATTCACTTATCCATGAAGAGCAAAGTACAAGCAGAATGTTTTATAGATTTAGGAGATGGAGATTTCTAACAATACAGTAGTTTCAAGAGGTCCAGAAAAATCAAACGGATGCATGAAGCCTTTCAGGGACAAAAGGAGAAGTTTTCATTTAATTTAAACAAAATCCTCAAACTAATTTTAAAAAGTGCAAGAAGAAATACAGGATAAAAGATGTAACCTTATTCTACCTGCCATGCACACTGTAAAGCAGGCAATGCATAACTCTGCTTGGCTGCTCCAACCTGTATCCCTTTTACAAACTGTGTGCAATCTGCACAGACAGACAAAGGGAGGAGAGAGTCCAAGGTTTCATGTGCATCCAACAACTACAAATTAAATGGTACACGAGGATGGATTTGAGATGCCATTCCCTTGGTTCCCTTAGGTACATTACGCCTGATTCACACCCTCGAGCATTTGTGTGCATGAACAACAAAAAGCATCAGTCGTTTTTGCTAGAAACAGACAGATGGAATACAAAAAACACCCCAAAACTTAAAATAGTGCAGGTAGTTTTCAGTGATCTAGTTCAAATAATAACTAACCTGAGAGGTACTTTGATCCGACTAACATTACCATGCTACTCATAATAAAAAGAGCAAAAGGCAGACTAGAGAGGACATTAGTGTCACCTGATGGCATCCAGGGGATGGTGTTTCCAGTCAAGCAAATCAAAAGAGAAATATACATATAAATTGCATATATGTGTTAAATATATATGAAAAGCAAAAAATAACAAATGTAGTGACATTTGCAGTAGAACTAAAAAAATATTATGCATAAACCACATAATAATTCAAAACAGGTTCTCTCTGTAAGAGTTCAAGTCCAAATTCCACTGTCAGCACTATCTAGGTTGAGCCCATTTAGTATTCTCCAATCCTAACCTACTCCTTAAGTATCAAAGAACTAAGGAAAATAACATTTTCCCCCAGGTGTTAGACCAGAGAATCACTAAAGTAAGTTTTGATAAACATATCTCTTTACATAAACTGAAGAAAAAGAAATAATCTAGATTTATTTACTGCAAGGCAGAATTTTTTACCCTAGTAAGATAAGCATCAGGTTAGATGTAAGGGTACTAAATCATAAAGGTCTATACAGAAGGGAATAGTATTGCCCATGTTAAGCTACCTGTTTCCCTTCCCAATAGCCTTGGCAGAACTGTTTGTAAACCAGTGTTAAATAAAATATTTAAACCAACATACAGGATGGCAAAAGGAAAATTTTAGCTTTCGAGAAAAAAGTAGCCACATGCAGCTTAAGGGCTTCAACTGTGGAATTTGGATTGATGGGGAGAGTTTAAATTTTGAGGATTCTTTACTTAATACTTTTCATTTTAATAGTCTTTCCAATAAAAGGGAAATTAAATGAAGATAAAGCCCATAAATTATGTGTTATACTATTACTCAGGACTAAAACCTTAGCCCAAAATAGCAGTAAAAAAAATTTCAAATTATAGATCACAGAAGACTGCAGGTTTAATTTAATTCAAACTTGACAGATGAGAAAGCCCTCTGCTTGAGAAGAAAGATCTCGTTCCGTCCCTCAAAAGTGTTTTCATATTTTCTGTGTAAACACAGAAGGCTGTGTAACTCTTGACTTTATGATAACTCCTTGCTCTTACCCCCTCTGGGTGAAATAGATTTTGATGTGGACATCAACCCCTGCTTCCTACACAGCAAATAATGAAGGCAAGATACAGCAAGCAAAACCACAGGATGGAACTTTTCTCCTTTGCAGCATGAGGTTATGGTATTAGAAAGTTTCCAAAGTCCCTGTGATCTTAGAATTGTGCTGTATCTCATCTTACAGGTGAGATATTTTTCCTTTGTAAATCAGTGTCATTCTGCAAAACCTGCAGCTGTTCTATAAGATATTACTTGTGCCCTCCTTTCAGGAGAAAGACCCAGCTATCTATTTTCCTGCTTTGTTTCCACAGTGGACTTAAGTAATGACCTTTAAATCACTACATTGGTCCAGAGATGGTATGAACAGAAAAGGTCAACAAAAGCAAGAGGAGCTATCTAGGTTAACTGGCTAATTAATACCTTCATTAATTTTTGGTTTACCATTTGAAGGACCATCAGATGTCTCCCATCCCATAGACTTCATCACAGCTTTCTTCCACCTGGCATAGCGATATTCGCTTTCTGAAATGAAGAAATCAGAGAACAGAAAAGCCTCTCAATACATAGGAGTACAACCACAAGTATTTAAGACCCAGATACAGCAACATGAGTTTTTCATTCTTTTGCATAGTATCACTTCTTTGCACAGAGAAAGTAATATAAAATCCTTTTTTGAATACAAAAACTCTCCACCCGAAACCCCACAGTTATGCATAGTGAGAAGAGATAAAAGAAATTTTCTTCATGTTCACCAATAAGAAGATTTATAAGCAGGACAAAATTAAGCAACTGATATTTATGTAGAAATCCTTCAAATGCTCTCTTGAAATAGGGATTTTAGAAGTAATTATAATCAAAATGGTAAGACAAAATTATGTACCAAAAATTAAGAAATAATTGGAAAGACAGAAAAACATTTATCTTGCACAGGGATTAATTATGTCAAGTACATACTTTCCATCTCTACAAGCACTTAAGAACTGATGAGAAAGATAGCTAGCTAAAAAGCAATAATTAATGTACGCTTTTTAAAGCCAAAAGAAGAGTACCCAAAACCAGTTCTGTCAACATCTGCGAAAAAAATGTTTGCAACTCAGATAACATGAAAAGGTTTTACCCTCTGGGTTGATCTGTGGTTCAAATCGTTCACATGTCACTGCTGTCAAATCTCCAGGATTCAGACTCCAAACTCCAACCCCTTCTGCAGCTCCTGCTGCCATAGCAGCTCCTAAAGCTGTTGTTTCAGGCATTGATGGCTTTACTGAAGCAAAACACAGAGAAGACCATAATGATTTTTAATAGAAGTCACCTTGATAACATCAGAACTAAAAATTGACATATCTATCAAGATACAACAACAACAAAGCAAGCTGCCCAATTTGCCCTCAACAGCCATTACAAACTAATGCTGTTTACAGAATTAAAAAGAAAGCAGGAGCTGTAAATTCCTCTTACCTACTGGAATACAGAGAATGTCTGATTGGAGTTGCATGAGGATTTTGTTATTGGTCATTCCTCCATCTACTTGTAACTGACTTAGTGGAATCCCACAGTCCTTGTTCATGGCATCTAAAATCTTACATAAGAGTAATGCATGTTAAAATTTAATTGCACAGAAATGCTCTGATACCCTCCAAGTGTAAAACACTGATACTACAGCATTTGCTGAAGAGGGTTAAGTAGATCATTCCTCTCCCCTATACATTAAAGGCAAAACAGATGTAATGACAACACAGTTTTCTTTAATATATAGCATGTGCATTCTCTTCATTACAGAAATCCTAGTATAGGACACCTTTCTCCCCAGGTGCTCTAGATGTAGCTGCTTATCTGGCCTGAGAAAAATTTAAGAAAAGCTATGAGAACATTTATCAAAGGAAGCAGCAATAATAAATGGAGTCCTTCAGTTGATCATCCTTTGTCTAGATACATTCTCTGATTTGATAGATTAAAGAATTGAAGAATTAAAACGTTTTAACTGACAATCTGTAAGACTCTTCAATAAGAACTGAGGAATGTTGAAATGTTTTGAAAGAGCAGCCTCTTCAAATATTTTCATTTAGTTGTTGAAAACTGAGAACTTTATATCAAACAAGACAGACAGCAAAAATAAACTTTCCTTCTTTTGGGCACAGCCTCTAGCTGCAAAATGTTGAAGGACTTGCAACAAATAATTAACTAAGATGGAGCATTTAATTCACTGATACCTCCCAATATGCTTTTTAAAGGGTTTCCTAAAAACATAAGACTTTCCTCAAACCTTAGTTACTGGTAACACCATAGCATTACCCCACAAGCACTATTAAATACAGAATAGTGTTTTCTGTAGGGTTTTGTAAAAGCAGTCAGTTAAGTGTCTCATTTACATTTTGTAAGGCTAGAGCATATTTTTCGTCGACAAGGCATTAACAAGTACAGAATCATTTTGTCTCTGTAATTTTTTCAATGTACTTAAATAAAGGAAGAGGTGTATTTTTCTCAGTATTAAATGACAAAGCAACACAAACCACAAAAAAAAAGACCAAAACTAGAATGCATTCTGCCCTGTTCTGTAGCTCACAAAGTACACAGCAATACAATATTTACCAGGAAAAGTCAACATGCTATTTAAAAAAGAACAAAAAAAATTGTAGGCTTGCAAGATAGTGAAAACTACATGGAGATGAACTATCCAGGACATTCTCCCAGTTTCCAGAAAGTAAGCCAGCAAGGTCTCTTACCAGAAAAATCTTTAAAGGAACTAAAGGAACTGCCCAGGATAAATAAAGGTTAAAAATTACAATGTAAGAAGAGTAAGGCCAGTTTTCATGGTGGCAGCATCTGCCTATGGGCCTACATAGTTCAATAAAATAAATTGGAAACCAGGATTCTTGCACAAAGTTTGCTGGCAGTACAGTACTAGTACTTATTTCCTTCACATACATCATTTTACATTTGTCTAAGGTGATATTATCTGCCTTTTTTACCATTCAGAACTTCAGCACTATTGGAGGCTCCGGGTTTGTTTACTACTGTGTTAAGAGTATGTTGGATCAGCATGCACTCAGCAGAGACTAAAATAATAAAAAGAATACTAGAAGCCAGGAAAGGATGAAGGAACAAAACAAATCATGGCCATGCTGTTGCTATCTCTATTGTATGGAGGTTGGATGGAGAGCAAGGATCCAAGTATGCAGATTTTGCCTCATGACAGCATTGTACAGCTCTTAGAACTGAAAAATTGTTTTTCCAAAATGCCTTCTGGCAGAAAAAAATGTAAAAAGTGTCATCTGTCTGCATAAGGAAGAAGCTTTTTTGGATTACAAGGTACTCGGAAGGAGTGAATGTCACAAACAGGCAAGAACTCCAATGAAGGTGACATTGAGGGTTTTCTTGAAGACTTCCATTGTCCCCGGAATTGAAAACTTTCTTTTTGACAAGGCAGAACTAATGATGTATCTTTAGAAAACATATATATATTTTACCTGTGTCACCAGGACTTAATCTGTTCATTTAAGAGTGTCCAGTGCCTGGTCAGGCACTCCTGTGGTTGTGATAAAATCAGAGTGACTAAAGTATGGGGAAGTGTTAGATCTGTTCAAACAGCGAACTTCACCCTCACTCAGTCTGACAGCTTTATTCCCCTCTCTCCTTCTCCCAGCCACATGCCCTGCCTTACATTCTGACATTTGCTGAATGCCTCTGTGAGGCGGCTGAGGTCATTAATCCAGCAGAAAAATAGCCCAGCAAAAAAAGGGATAATTTTCTGCTGGAAAGTTCACTGAGCTGTCACATGAGAGGGAATGGATGGGAGGATGGACAAGGAAAGAGGAGCAGACAACAAGTCAGTTCAATTGCCTGTAACTTTACCCTGATTTCTAGTACAAGAATTAGAAAATTAGAATGCTACTTCCAATTTCCTTCACAACCTTCTGAGGTCTCAGAGGCTGTCAGCACAACTTCAAAAGCAGAAGCCTGGGTGAAATTTCTATCAGTCTTTTTCAATGAGTACTTTATGTCACTATAGAAACAGCACACTGCTTCCCTCACCTTACACAGTTTGAGCAGGATGCTATTTTAAAAATCAGTATGTTTAAATAACAGCAGTTTAATTAATGTAATCAAATTAAGGCCTGACTGTTATCCTGTAAGGTCTAGGGATTTCATTTCCTCCTGTATTTGCACAGAACCCAGTGATCGCAAACACAGGGAGGAGTACACGGTGATATAAAGATTCAATGCTCATACTGATGTCAACCCCTTTGATTTGGCTGGGGGATTACTTTCCTCTGTGAGAACTTTGTTTGGCTGCTACTCAATGCCAGCTGAGGCAGTGAAGGATGGAACAGGCAGGAAGACAAACCAGATTTCCTTGGTAGGTTTGCTGTTGCTTTAACTCCTTTCTGTTCCTGTATATCAAAAGTGACATAAGCCATCTCTGTCACAGCAGACCAGAAAGTGTAGTTTCCTACACCAATGAAACTTTGTAGTTATGTCACTGGCCCTGCCATTTCAAACATTCAATGTTCTGCCCCTCAAAATATTCACAAAATATGTTCGCCTTATTTTACCTGCCAATAAAAAGCAGCATTACCACTCCAAAAAAATGTACCACTGAATTTTAGCTAAGTCCACAGCAGCAATTTTTCAACATTAGCAACAAGTAAAGACAAGAATAGCATCCAAGTACAATATAAAGCATATGACTAATCTTCATTAAATCTTTCAAATCTCCTCTCTTCCTGAGGAGCTACAGTTCCTGTTATCACACTAATTTACAATGAATTTAGGACCTCCTTTGCCTTTACCTCTCGTGTTTGAAAGCAGACTGCTTCTAGTGCAGCAAAGGCGATGTGGTTTTTATTTGTAAACTGAGTAAGGCCACAGATGATACTGTTGAAGAGAGAAAAAACCCAATTAGGATACCCTTCTTTGTCAGACATAAACCCATACTTCACACCTAGGTCCTCTAATTCAAATCTCATTCAGTTCCATTATATGATGACTACTTTTTAATATTAAAAAACCTTGTTTTTCATTGACTTAAACTCGCTCATTTTCCTGACAAGGTGCTTTTAGGGTCCAATCAATACAGTTGGCATAAAATCATCTGCATACACACACAAACTCCCCCACAAATTCTAGTCTGTCTTTAAGAAGAAAAAAAAGAAAGTATGATTGAGATTGATTTATCTTTAAAAAATAATGTAAATTATCACTAAAATCTTAATAAATTTTCTAATGCTTTCAGTTCTTAAGGAAAAGCCCATATGAGTTAGTGCTGTTCTCCAAATGTCTGAAATGGTTTTCAGGTCTAGTCTGGTAATTAATTGCTTCTGAACCTTCAAAGAGATTTTTGGGTATGGGAATTATACTACATCTAACCATGAGTAAGCTGAATTCTGCCAATGTACTCTGAATGGCAGAGCAAATAACCTATTACACTACTTCAACAGCTGAGGAACAGCATGGTACTACACAGAAATACTGCTGGATACATGCAAGTTCAAAGATATTAAAGGAGATTTTTCATTGTTACCACCATTCTTAAGCACTGTGATATGAAAACCAGTAAAAACATCTAACTCGGAGATTTTTCTTTTTCCTTGAAGAAAAAGATGCATACACATACAAGAAATATCTGAATGTTAAAGATGCAACTACTTGCAACCTTGGGAACAAGTTAGCCTTTAAGACTTCTTTTCCCACTCTGGGAAAGTTATTCTATAATTATGTTTGTAATGCTTCCATGACTGCCATGGCATGTGGTGATTCCAACAACAGTAGGCAAGCTTACAACAGCAGAAAAGACAAATGAAAAACAATTGTTTGAACTATTACCAGGTGGCTGAGTCTGAACTACCAGGAAAGGGACTGGAAAAAAAGGAGTAGAAAAGAGTTTTCAATAGACTGGAGAGAAAGCTGTATACAAGGCGAAGAAGGCAAAGTGGGAAGGAATTATGTAGCCTGAAACAGAGCTCAAAAACAGTAATTAGCACAAAATTCTTGTTTTACCACTTTTGTTGCCTGACATTTCACAGGAATGCAGACCTCTTCTTTTACTTTAGTGAGATAAAAACCCTTTCAAAACCATAAATTGTTTTCTCTGCCCTGCTGCCCCACACTTTATTTGGTTTGTTTTTTGAGGTGGGGGACAGGGAGGGGAGAGGCGAGGAGGACGAATGGATGAATAGCTGGGCTAGTTAATCCTTCCTTGCCTCCCAGCAGTAGTTGCTGTTTTGAAAAGGTTAAATAAAAACCAGAAACACAGTAGCTCATGAAAATACCACAGAGAATGATATATCCTGACACATCAAGGCAACAAAAGGGACAATTTTCACACACCTGGAAGGAATGGTATTTGTAAAATGATTAAATCCCCCTGCAAATGCAGTGCTCATTCAGATCCTTACCCCCTTGCACTGGGTTCCCAGTATGGTGCATACAGTCCTGAAAATGCTGGCACAAAGTAGCAGCCATAAGAAGTTCCCACATCTGCAGCCAGTTTTTCTAATGCACACACAAAACAGTTTTTCACAACAGTACCAACACTTAAATACAGCACTTGAAAGTGTTATTATTTAATTAAGAAAAATATTCAGAATATCTTAGGTAGCTACAAACATAATCCAGCCCTGTATACAATTAGAAAATACATCTAATGCTGGCACTCTGCTCCTCGTTTACCAGTTTTCCTTTGCAACAATATGAACAGAAGATGGAGCATAGGGAGTTGGGGGAAATGTAAAATGCAAAATGAAAAATCAAAACTGAAACTCAAAACTGTGTACTCAATATTTTGTGAGATTTTCAAATTTATTTATCACAGTAAAGAATGCAACCTTCAAAGCAGTCCACAAAGTCACACTGTACTTGCATTTAAGACAAGGCAAGCAAGTGAAACTGGATCAAAACCAAAGGGAGTTAAGAACTAAATTCCCATTAATTTCAAATGGATTTAGAGCTCCAAATTTTCTGCTTAGGTATTTAATCAGAAGGCCAGCTAGAAGGAAATCTGAAGTTTTTTGATATGAGAATAATAACTGTGGATATATTAACTCCTCAATACCACAATATTTTTAATTTAAAAAAATTATATTAAGACATTTAGAAGGACAAGAGAGATAATGCTAATGAACAGCTCTTTCCCATAACAAGAAAGGAATATTTTCTTTCTGCTTTTGCAAATTTCTTCTGTTTGCATTGATCAGAGAAACATAACAGTATAGGAAAGCAGAAAAACATCTTCAAAAAGTCTTTCTAAACTGATTCATTCATACAGACTCTGCTAAAAAAAAGGAGTGAAGACAGAAGGAAGGACAAGTTCAGTGAAACAGGAAGAGATGATGAAGCCCTATGTGACTTTAACAACATTGACAAGCTTAAAGGTCCTGAAACTCAAACCTTGTGAAGAGGTGCTATAGTCTCAACAAATGGTTAATTTATGTGACAGCAGTTTATATTCTTCTGTATGCTCTTCAAAGCTTTCTTTCATGAAAACAGACCGATGCTCTAAGTTTTTGCTAAATCTTTGAAGGTTTACATAAAAATTTAATTCTAAATTTTCCCACCTTTGAATAAGATATCAATTTATTAAAAACATGTAATGAATTTCTTTTTAATCCTAAATCTCATTAAATCAGTCACTTTCAAATTTTTGCCTTTTCATGCTTCTGACATTTTTATTTTCCAAATTTTGATATGTTCCTAGTTTTTATGTTACAAACTGGCTTGTTTCAGTTCATCTGAATTAGAAAACATCAGCAACACAAATGCTGACGGATTACTCATTCTCAGCTAAAACAGACTACCCTCCTCCACATCTCCTTAAAGAGGCAACTTTGCAAACTCAGATCCCTAACTCAATGGACATGAAGCCTTCTACATAAGTATTTGCACTTGCAGGGCCTCAGGTTCTCATGTTTATGACAAGAATATGTAGATTTCAGATCAAATATATGCTGGTTTCTGTTATACAAACAAATACTTTTGGCTCTGGAAACTTCAACACTGTATAAAACCAAGAGAAACTCTGTAAGCATATATCTTCCTGAATATCTGCTTACCAGGGAAACTACTAAAAAGTACAGATTGCAACAGAGCAAAACTGACAAAGTCTTTCCAGGACTGTGCTGATAGGCTCTATGAAATACATGTATCAACAACAGTGAGCCCATGGATGCAATGAAAATTTTTGTTATGTTTAAGCACAGCAAAATATATGCACTTTCCAGCTTTTCCTTACTTAAATATTCTGAGTTTTCATTCACCAATAGAGACATTGTGACACTGGAAAACTTAAAAAAAAACCTAACAACTCCATACTCACCAACTTCCTGTGAAGTCTTAGCAATACCCAGATTGTCCCTCAGCCAACGAACAACAGCCCCAGCTATTGCAACAGATCCCTGAAGGAAACAAAGTCACTCCATTAGGAAACAGCAGCTGGTAGCCTTGTGCTGCTTTTAAAAAGACTGGGGAGGAGAGGTCACTGTAGCCTCCACCTGCAGGCTTATAGCTTGGAGTACTCCCAGGTGAGCTCACAACAAAACCACAAAGTTCTTGGCATCTGGAGACTGCCACGTATAAAGTGTAGCCTGTTACACAGACTCCAGGTAGAAAAGGTGCATTTTGTATGCTTTTTTTCCATGAGGGGAAGTTCCAATGACATTTCCTAAGCAGTCTTCTTGTCCTTCTAATTTACGTCTTCTGAACATCAAGTTATAAGGTTCAGTAGCCTCAGACTCCTTTTCCTGACACATTAATATTTTTAGGTTTTGATTTAAAAAAAAACCAGGACTAATTATTTCTAGTCTAAATATAAACATCCAGAAAGACAGAAAATTTAGGCACTTGTGCAATTGCCAGTGAAATTGCTCCGCTGCCTCAGCAAATGGCCCTGAACGGTTTCATCACATCACAGATGGATGGCATGACTCCCATCTAACCCCAAAGCCAAGTCCAGTAGACTAAGCTTCAAGTAAAACAGTAAAGCATTCTATTTTCATTCAAAGCCACTGCTAGAAAGGGCAGGGGTGTTTCCTAAGCAGCTGGCTATTACAGTTACAAGATATTAGGTTGATTAAAGGATAAGGCTGGATAAACATTTTCTGCCTCTCTGCAGTGTCTCAACCAGCAGACTGTAGATGATTCTAGCATGGATATAGGACAAAGCACACTTAACAGCTTCTGTTGAAGCCATGTTTTCAGACAATATCATTAAAGACTTCTTGGAGGTGAAGAGGAAGCAAAGTGCAGGTGTTTCAGCATGCAGGAATTCAAACCACTCTCAATACAGTTTCAGTTCTTGCTTTAAGAATATGGGTTAAAAATGAAACAAACTTCTCACACACCCACAAAAAATAAAAATCCCAGAGCTTGCCAGGTCATGGCAAATGCAAGATTCACTTTCCTCAGGGAAGGAAAAGGAAATAAATGCAGCCTCCCACATCCTAATAAAGTACCATAAGCCATAAACTATTCTCACAGTGAAGAAAATTCTGTGTTGTCTTTGTTTCACATGGAAAACACAGTCTGTCTACAAAAGCTCGATACTATTAATCAGTGTATGTGTTTTGAGAATAATTATTACATTACAATACTTAGCACATTAAGCAGCACAGATGGAAGAAGGATCATTATGTTTTCTAAACAAAGCTTTGATGCCAAATAGGTGCTCGGTTGATCTGTGCTTCGAAAGCAGAGTTTTAGAGCAATGAACCCCAAAGTTTAAGCATAAATACAATTTTCTATAGAATCTGGATGCCCTCAGATTTGTTTGAAGAACTGAAAAACTACATTCGGTAAGTAGGCATCTGAGTAAAAGAGGTAAAAAAAAGCAAAATTGTTAGAGGATTTTTTCCCGGAAATCCGATTCACATTCTTAAAAGATTGAAGTAAAATGCGTTAGAACAAAATAAAAACACTTAGTATGACTTTTATCATGAGGTAATAACTGAAACATTAGTACTTTTTCCCCCTTTTTATATCCAATATAGTATTAAAAAAATGGGTTTTATTTTTAGTACTTATTAAAGATTTGAGAGGCTAAGTAACAGAAGAAAATGTTTTAGCCATCTAGCTCTGAAAGTATAAATGATGCCATGAATAAATATTTTTTATTAGTTTACATGATATAGATTAGAGACGGGGATAACCAAAACCACACAGAAGCCTTCAGGCACACAAGCATAACACAGAGCTATCTTCATTTCCTCACAGCTGAAGATACCATAAAAATATAACCGAAGTAAATAAGGATATGCATCATTACAAAAAGGAAGAAACTAGTGAACTTACCTCTAGTGCATAAAAAGCAGGTTTGTCTCTGCCCATTTTGTAAGCTATTGTGGTTATAAGACCGTGCTCAGAAAACACAGACTAAATGGGGAAAGAGGAAAGAAAAGGTAAAGCATGAACAGAGGCAGAAAATACTTAAATAAAAACATTCAAATTATAATAAACAAGGGACCAAACCTCCAAATGAAATATGTAAAGTTTAAACAAAGTGAATTATCAGTTATTCTAAATAAACACCCAAGATAGAACACTAAGATTGCTGGTGATAGTTCTTGTTTCCACAAGCTGCTGCAGATCTTTTCATCTTCCTTATGAAAAAGACTTGGGAGTCTTTGGGGTAGATGTAAATGAGAAGAAAGCCACAGTTTTGCTATTTATTCAACTCCAACTACAAAGAAATGAGGAGAGAAAATGAAGGGAAGAAATAAAACAGCCAAGACATGGAAAAAAGCACATGGTTAAATAATGCAACACTTAATCCTGTCTGGATAACAACAAGAAACATATAAGGGAAGAACAAGAAATTGTTAAGAAAAGTTCTATTTGGAAACTCAAGGAGGTAGGGACACCTTGGAAAAATTACTACTTTTATTCTTTCAGATTTCAGTATGTGCTTTTCCCTTTGTCTGGCAATACAATTGTTGTTAATAAGTCCAAGAATGGTTAACATACAGTTATGTTTCAGAACTTAAACATGTTTTGAAAAACAAAAAAAGAAAACAACTCAAAAATGCAACTGACCTTCTGACCTGTGTTGCACAGCAAGAAACAACCTGTTCCGTACCTGGCATGAGAGCAAAGTAAAGTTAAAACCAGAATGTTTAAAGAATAATCTGTTACTACAATCCATGAGTCTCCTGTGAAGAATCAAGACACCACTTTTTGACCCTTGAAGGTTTTGCTGCCATTAACTGATGATAAAAATATCCTCAACAACTTAATTTTAATGCAGCCTGAAGCTGAAAAATCTAGTCACGTGTCTCTTTCTCTCACTATTTTTTGTCTAACACTTGATCAAGGAGAGATATGGCTGAAAACTAAGTGTAAATTCCTCTTTGGTGGCAGTGTTTACCTACTTCAATTTAAGCTGATTATGAGAGCAACGTTATAAAATAAATATTTCACAATATTTAAGGGGAAATTTTGAGAAACTTGTTCCTGTCAGAAAGAGGGTTTTCTTTAGACATATCCTGCTCAAAAGTTTCTAAAAATGCCATGTTTCCCATTTGAAGACCAAATCATATATGTGTATGCATACACACTCATACAAGAAGATAGTTTAATATAAGGAGTACAAAATATTACAAACCTCCCCAACTTACTCTAAGAAGTTATTCTCAAGAAAAATACTCCTTACTTTTTTAAAACCCTCAAAATGAATAGCTTAAACCAGTACCAGTACAAATATAGCTTTCAGTTATATTTGGAAAAGGAAATAGTAAAGCAAGAACCGAAACTAATTAAAACAAGATAGACTAATATGTAATCATACCTGTGAAACTCTCATACTGTGTATGTCCCTACATGCTTAGTTAAGCACCTGGTTGTAAATGGAACAGTAAGCCATTTCAGCAGACAGCTTTTCCTCCAATGATTGTTTCATTATACCAGTTGCCTGATTTAACTGATCAGCTATTTTAAACAAAGGACACTAAGAGGCCGAGAAACAGGAAAAAGCAAATGTAAAATTCTCCACTCTGAGCTAGACAGAAGCAAAACTGTAACTGAAATGTGTAACCTTCCCTATCTAGCAAAGCTGTATCATTCCAGTCTATGCAATCTAACGCACTGACCTGTATTTGCTTAACCTTAGATCACCCTTAGAATGGCACTGAAACTGTTTTCATTTGTGTTTTGAGGAATGTTAAGATGAAAACCCACCTGTCACATTGAGATTTTCCTCACACTGATAGTGTTCTTAAATATACCTCACAAGCCATGTAACTTTAATATCTTCATTACTTTATATAAGGGTCAAGACATGGTTTACTTTGTGGGTCAACACCCTCAAAAGGTAGATTTGTAATTACACGTTAACCACAAAAGAATTTGGCAGTTGCTTCAAAGAGAACATAATACTAAGTTCAAAACAGAGCAGTGTGTTTATCTTACTACTTTCCTAGTAACTTACGTGTTTTTCGCTTGTCCATCTTGAAAACACATTTGCCCAACAAGAGCAGCATGCTGGTCACCCAAGCACTGAAAGTGGGAGATTTTTTCCTTTAGCAAATGTCCTCACATGAATTCCATATTTGACTATAACTCCAATCTATTACTAGCACACCAGTAACTGAAAGCGAGGAAAAACCTACAGAGAAAAGCTATGCTTTTTATTACTCTTCCCTCTGTAAGAACCGTAAATGAAATGTGTTGTGCTACTTATGGTGAGCAATTTAAAGAAATAAAAACTAAAATGTACTATCTTAATACATGTTACTGGAAAAAGCTAAGAATCTGCCCAGCATTTCTGGATTATGGATATACTTCTTTTACATACAAGAAGAAGAGCTTGCTTCCATTTTGCAATGTTCCTCATTTACTTAGGGATATCAAGTTTCCAACAGCACTACACACGTGCATTAAAGCTCATTTGTACTTCCACAGCCAGACCTTAATAGTAATCAATCAAGCCAAATAGTGATCTTCAAAAGTCTACTTCCTGTTTAACCTGAAGTAAACAACAAAAAACTTAATTCATAGCAGGATTCACTCATCTTTAAAGCTCTTTCCTGTGAAGCTATGTTCATGCTGTTCTAGGTTGTCATTGTCATGCCAGAATCTAAGCTCAAATAGGACTTACCCCAGAAATTGGTACACCTGTCAAAGCTCCAGATTCCTGTTTTGCAAAAAGAGAAAGAAAAACTCTGAGTTAGCTTCCCATTACTGGAATTGAAGGCAATGAAAAATCAGCTAAACTTCTAGTGCTCAAAGGAAAACAAAGAAGGGTAACGTAAGCAACATGGTTCAGTTCAGGTGTACACTTTGTTTCAGCTTAATGCAGCTCGTGTTTAAGCCACTAAGAAATGGAGAGCAGGAAGTTTTCCAAATATACTTTATGTGACCTCAAAAGTTCCCAGCATAAATTTTCTTGAAATAATACAATACAGAAAAACCAGTTCAGTGTAATCTGTGCAGTAAGTGCCAAGTGTAAAATGCAAAAATGAAAAACGGTAAAGTGATTAGGAAAAAAACATGGCTGTGGTGACATTGTAAGCAAAGGCAGATGCCTGATTATAAGATACAACATCTTAAGTCTCATACAGGCTTTCTTCCAAATACTACCAGAGTTTTTCAGTTACATATCCCGTTACAGAATCATAAAATCATTAAAATTGGAAAAGATCTTAGATTTTCACATCCAACTGTTAATCCAGCACTGCCAAATCCACCACTAACCAAGTGCCACATCTATAAATCTTCCAAGTACCTCCAGGTACAGTGACTCCACCACTCCTCTGGGCAGCCTGTTCCAATATTTGACAAGCTGTGAAGGCTTGTTTTATCACTTGTTACCTGGGAGAAGAGACCAACCCCCACATGGCTACAACCTCCTTTCAGGCAGTTTGTAGAGAGTGGTAAGGTCCCCTTCTGAGCCTCTTCTCCAGGCTGAACACCCCCAGCTCCTTTTCCTCCAGGCACATTTCCAGCCACTCTCCCCCAGCCTGCAGCTCTGCCTGGGGTTGTTGCGCCCCAAGGGGAGAACCCAGCACTTGGCCTTGTTGAACATCACAGAATTGGTCTCAGCCCATCACTCCAGCCTGTCCAGATCCCTCCGCAGACCCTTCCTGCCCTCCACGAGATCAACATTTCTGACTAACTCAGTGTCATGTGCAAACTTAGTGAGGGTATCCTGAAAATTTTATTTAATTATTTAACTATTTCCTGTCAATTTCTACTTGTTTATTTAAATAGTTTTTTTGTGCAATTGTGAAAATGAATTTTCAGTAAAGCCATGCAAGTGTATTTCCAATCTGAATTTATTTTTTTTATTCTCATTTTAACTAACTGGATTAAAGATAACTGTGTTTATAAATGCACTAAAAAGTTCTACATGAATCTGATGTTTAGCTACCATAGAATTAATATTTTTAGACAGAATTGACAGATTTTCTTATTTATTTATTTCTAACTTATTAGCCAGTAGCTGTATTTTCTAGCTCACTATAAAAAGAAATATTTAACAGTGTGGAAATCAAAACAAATATATACATTGAGATCATATTTTAGAAATAATTTTGGAAAGAACTCTAATTGTATTATCTCAGATTTGGAAACACACAGCAAATTTGTTGTTCTGGAAAGTGCACTTTTTCCGCTCCTTAAACCAATGTAAATGCACAGCATCTGAGCAAAATGGGTAAGATATAGGTGGTCAGCCTAATGGAAGCCTCTACTCACCCGGCTAGGACAGATTTTCTACAGCCAGCAAAAGGAAGAAAAAGAGAAAAAAAATGGAAAGAAAGGGGAAAAGAAACAGAAGTTCACATTTAAAGTGATGAGCAATTCTGTTCTGGTGGTCTTTTTCCATTTACCTTGCTCATTCAGCTTAATACAACTCACTCTTATCCAACCTTCACATAAATAAATATCAGCAATGACTTCTAGTGGCATTTCCATTAACACATTACCAAAAATATTTACATTTCAGGGAAGTCAGAGTTATATTTAAAAAAAATCCACCTTGTAACTCGTCTTCACTATAAAATACACGTATTCTTATTTAACAATAACTCAATTTACCAGGAAAAAGAGTGCAAAATCACAACATCCAGCTTATCTAATCTTGAAGTTCATTAATTAGATGCCACTGTGTCAAAAGAATTGGTGCTTCATTAAAGTAATCAAATACTCAGCTTCCTATAATATTATATATAGCAGGTAACAGCATAACTAATCAAAAATCAAACAATACTGGCCTAGAAGAAGTCATTAGTCCTAATCTATGGAATCTGTCAAATCCAAATGAATAGTTATATTTTTACAAGATGAATTTCATACAAATACTGGTAAACATACCATCAGGCCATAAATCTCAGAGGAGCTTCGTACATTTGGAAGTATTTCCATAGGAATATCAAAGAACCTGAACACAACAAAAAATAATGTATATTATATAGTCAGTGCTAAATCAGAAAGCATTTTGCATTTATTTTCTTATATAAGTTTATGCTATAAAGAAAAAAACAACTGTAAAATAAACTTCTGTTTCTAGGTTTTAATCATTAGCTATATGTTTTTCCACTTGTTACCGTGGACATCGAATTTTGGAGTAAAACAGTGTATACTTCAATCTTTGAGGATATATCCAACTCTTTTACATAGAAATTCATGCCTTTTCCAAGAAGATGTTAATAATACACCTGTTAGTAAATTCAAATTTCAAATAGAGACACTGTCATTCCAGCTGCTGCACAAATTTGATTAAGTAATAAAGAAACTTCTAAATCACAATATTCTGAGCTGTAAGGGACCCAAAAGGATCTTAAGTGAAGGGCCCATACAGGGATTGAACCCACAACCTGGACATTATTAGCATCAAGCTCTAATCAACTGAGCTAAATTGTTTCCATGAACCAGGCCTCCACCTACAGAAAGATTCTGATGCTTTTAGTTAATCCCGACCATTGTGAATTGGACATCTGGAGAACAATGAATCTTAGTTATTAATGTCAACAGTAAATAGAACAGTACCTGCTGATCATAGTTTAGATGAGAGAGTCTTACCTTTAAACAAGTTAGAAACTATTTAAATAATAGTATTACTGAAAAACTGAGCTTACTTGCAGAGGTCAGGATCCCATTCCAAGGAATGAATGTTGAACAACATTGTTCTACTGGCATTGGTGACATCTGTACAGTGAATGCCTCCATTCTTTCCACCTGTCAAACTCTGAACAAAAAAAAAAAAAAAAAAATCAAAACATTCGCCAAGGAGAGATATAGGCTTACTTCAAAAAATTAAAAAAAAAAAAAAAAAAAAATCACAAAGTTTTCACCTTGGGATTAGGATCTCTGGTATTTCTGCAACAACTAAAGAGGCAGACCTAGTCTACCTTTCCAAAGTCCAAGATTTTTCTGAAAGTGTGAGCAAAGTTTTACAGCAAACTATAATGGTAAACTACACATAAGCATCTAGAAAAAAATGTAGTGGTACAGGGACAGTAAAAGTTCATCCTGCAAGGAACTTTTATGGAATTTCTTTAGTAGCTTTTACTGACATCATTGTGTCATCAGTGGGCATTGTGCAGCACATGCACGGAGATTTACACGACATGGAAATTCATTGTAGGAAGAATGATAATAAACTCACAAATACATACCCATATAAGCCATGAATCAACAGTCCCAAACATAGCTCTTCGATCCTCAACTGCTTTCCTAATCTCTTCCACATTATCCAAAAGCCACCGAAGCTTCACTGCACTGAAATAAGTGCTAAGTGGAAGACCAGTCTTAAACTGTAAAATTCAAAAAAATAATATAAACAACATGCAAATATCTTTTCCATAAATACTGTAGTTATATGCAAAAATGGTGATAGTAAGGGGGGATACAAAACTCAGAGAAATTACACAAACTTGTTATTTAAATAAGTACGAAGTACACAACACACAAGTCTGAAAAAATCAAGATCAAATGACCAGTGCAATAATGGACAAAGATCAAGGCTGATCAAAATGCAGTTCAAAGACTATCTACATGGAAAAAGTTGTTTGCAGAAGACCTGTCTTATTTGGAATATCTCCATATGACTACACAATAAGTTACAACAACAAAAATAAGCAGGACAACACAGGAAAGAAAAATTTGCATTCTACTAGGACTTGAAAATCAAGTAAGTTTATACACCTTTTGACATCTGTTTCCTGCCTACAGGAAAACATATCCTATAAAAAATACATAATACTTATTAAATCGGTAAAGGACATTTTAAATCAAACAACTGTGACACCTTCTTGCAAGCATTTAGCTTCCAAATTGTTATATATATGCTTACAAAAAAAAGAGTGAATTTGCTCTTTATGAACCGTCTTCCTTGTTCTTAAATTGGATGCAATAATTTCAATATTAATGCATGAGAATGGATAAGACATTTAATGCCAGTAAATTATTTTCCAGGTTTTTTTCTCCTTGATCTTCATTTTTGTGTGTAATGTTTATTTAATATTGGCTAGATAGCACAGGATTAGGTCTCACTATTACTCATTTAACTTCTTTAGTGAAAAATTAAATGTGTTAAATATTAATTTTAAAGAAATAAAAAATTTTCTAGTCTCAGATTAGTGTCTTATACTCATTTATTTTTATTTGACAAGCTAAGAAGGGACTAGAAACTACAACTGACTTTGTTTTGGGAATTTTGAAGACAAATATCCAAAACATCATATATTGCAGCAGCTACCATTTAAATGTTCTGGAATACCTCCTACCTTAGAAAAAGTTTTGTTTTTTCCTGGAATTCTTTTAAGAAGACGTTCAACTGTTGACTGGGTTCTCAGGTCAAGCCATACTAAAAACATGAATAAAATTAACTGAACATGTGATTTAATACACAAAAAGTGACATATTCAGGCTGCTTCTATGAAACCACAGCTCTTGCTAGTGAATTCCTGTCTATTTTTATATTTTCATGTAGTTGAAAGAATATTGTATTACCATTGTATTTTAAAGGCACTGTTGTAAAAATTAAAATGGTTAGATAAATTGATTTGATTTAGAAGAACAAAAGATTTGAGAAAGAAGCAGGATTTTCCACAAATAGGATATTTACTTTACCAGAATATAAGCAAATGACTAATGCTACTTTGCAGGAGATGACTGCGACTAAACTAAAACATTAAAACAAAAAACAGGTGGATTATTTACTATTTCTATGTAAACTTTCAACTAAAAGACTATGTTGGAGTTATCAAGGTATAGCTGGGTTTAAGATAAAGCTGTTAATTACATACATTTGGCTATAGAAAAGTCCTGGTTTTATAGTCATACTATGCCAAACTAAATCTGGCACTTGACGTGACCTAAAAAAACAATTCTAGACAATTACCATTTTTAGCTGACAATATCTGAAAAACTAAGGGAAGTTAAAAATAAAACTCTGAGTATTAAGAGGTATTCATTAAGTCATCAATAAGTGTTCATTAAACCAAATTAACATAATTTTCCTTTAAAGTTAAATCAACAGCATCCTGAAAATGTCAAAGGAAGCGGTTGGTGCAAGTCAGAACATTTTGTGCCAAGAAACCCTCAGGAATACTGGGGGTTTCTTTTGAAAACCAATAAAGTGAATTATTAAGTAATAATTTTTATGGAATAGGCTTTTTTAAACTGCACCGGTGTGTATACAAACACACATCTTACAACAGAGATACCACCCAAGAAATTACTAAGCTAGCCCACAGTCAGATCTGCACAGGAAACTACAAAAGCATTTTTTCCATAACATGTTCATATTATGATCTTGAGTATTTAAAAAGAATCATAATTACCAATAGCATTATAAAGAGGTTCTCCAGTTGTCTTGTCCCAAACCACTGTTGTTTCTCTCTGATTGGTGACTCCAATGGCTTCAGGACAAAATAGAAAGTATCCTTTACAGAAGGTTTGTTTTCCCCTTTTGGGGGGGTGAGGGAGGGAACGGAGAGGTGGAGAGGAGGAAGGAACAGGTAAGGAGAAGAGGAAAGTAAATGGGAAATAAAAAGCTTCCAACTTTTTCAAGGTATAATCTAGTAATACTACATCTAAAAACTCATCTTTGCTGATTATCCTACATGCTCTAAACCTCTCTCTTTTTTGGCCACAAACTGAGACAGCAACAACACTGACAGGGAAAACAGCTTTACTGAATTGAAGTCCTGAATTAAATTTCAGAATTTCTTCATCACTTGTATCTGTGATTTTACAAGATTTGGTTAACTCTACTTTGTAGATTCTGCATTGCTAATATACACAAGGGACTTATTTTCTCATTATTCCTCCCCAAGAAACTGCTTTCAAATACAATTTAACATTTAGGTTGAGGCTGGCACTTGCTGCCACCTTTCTATTTATTAACTTATAAACTATGGTATCTGAATTGCTCAACCATGAGCATGTTAAAGCCCTCTACCCATAAGTACCTCTTATGTTAGAGATGTTTATGTTCAGTTGTCTCATTTTCTCACAGGTCTTTTCCACACATTCATAGACAGAGTTTAATATTTCCTTTGGATCTTGTTCCACCCATCTTTAACAAACAGTAAACAACAATTAATAAAAAATGACATAAAAAGAAAAAAGAATACTAGTCTGAAAAACAACCTGAGCATTTTAATACAATTATAGCTACAAAACACGTTTTACATACCTACAAAGAAGGAGTTTTGTTTTATTCTATACAGAGGGCATTGGCAGCTAATGGTAGGTCAGTTAGGAACAAACAAACAAAGCCTCAAAAAAAAAAGGAAGATATTTCTACATGACAAGCTGAAGACCGTGATTCAAATGTAAAAATTATCAGCTTTATCACCTTAAATGAGATGTTAAGTCTCATTTAAACTTTAGCTTTAAACTTGGACGTTTAGACGTTAAATATGTAAATGAGTGATCAGAGCCAAACACCAAGTACTTTTAGTTTCCGTAACTCAGGCACATTCCGGACACCCAGTGGGAGGTAGTTTATGCCATTTTTTCTGTCCAGTCTTTTATAGCAGATACTGTGCTACTATGAATTATTAATCAGCTTCAGTTTTGATAACTCATAGATAAAAATACATAAGCTCCACCAAACTGTACACAAATGAAAAAAGAAATCATACCCTTCTCTAGGGAATTCTTGCTTTATTTCCACTTGATGGTGACTCAAGAGCTCTGCTGTTTCTGCATTAAAAACCTGCAAATAAATTACACAATCAAATTTTCTATGAACATAGACATTTAAACAACAATAATTAACATTTATTCTTTTGAACAAAAGCAATGCTGTGACAACGGATAGTAATTTTCTATCATCAACCCAAATATCTATATAGCAAGGACTGAGATATACACATTTTCAAAATTAAGGTAGGCAAAGATTATTTCGGCAAACTTTGCTGTCGCTCTGTTAATTTTAATGGTTCCTTTTTTTTCCCCCTTGTTGGGTTTGAAAAGGACCAGATTTTTTTTCTTGTGGTGGTTATAGAACTTAAACTCCTGATGCAATTCAGAATAACTCTCAAGTAAAATTCCCACTGTTGCTGATAATATCATTTCTTTAGCTCTTACTGTGGCACTCTATTGCCAGAGTTATCTGTGTGTTTTCTTGGGTTAGCTCACTTTTAGGAAGATTGAAAGTCTGACAAAGCACAGAAGGGACCAAACTGAAGAATAAGAAAGTACCTAGGCAAAACCCATTTTGTTTCAACACAAACTACAAGTACAGAGCTCATGAACCATCTGACAAGAAAAGAATGCCACTACAGCAACACAACACATTAAAAAAGAGAAGAACATGTAGGAAAGTAACTTGAATTTGGATACACTACAATAAAAACCAACAGAATAGAGAATCACGAGGACTCTATCAATGGGTGTTCTTAAGGAATCACAAGTTGGAGGTTCTGCCTTGCATTGAAGCTCATTGAGAATGCACAACAACGCTCATTAACCAGCAGTGGCCTGTTCCCAAAAGGCATCTCTGCCGAGGCCAAGCTGAGGGGCACCCGGTGAAACCTTTAACTGCACAGTGAGTGAGCCTGAGTGCCTGGCTGGGCACTGGGGGCTGTCCTGTGGGAACGGCGCTTTCTTCCCAGCACCATGCAGAATCTTTTGTGGGAAGATTGTTCTGAGACCTAGAAAGTAAAACCTGGCAGCAGGTTCAGGTGAACTGCAGAACACCATCCTACCTTTTTATGGCAAGCAGAGCTGAGCCAGATTTACAGACCACTTGCATGCTGAAGAAACAAAATTCAGTTACACCCACCCATCCATCCTCTAGGATACAAATGAATCCCTTCTACACTTGTTAATGCTCTCTTCTCATTCCACAAATTTTAGGAATTGCTCTTAAAGCTTTTAATCCATAAACTACTGGTGTCATCTACACAGTACACTTTACTCTGAAACTATTAGAACAACTCTACAAAAAGGAGATGAAGTTCTGATTCTCCAGCTTCTTTGGAACTTCAAAGAGTATCTTTAGAGTGAAACTTTGAAGTTTAGAAACATTCTACTTATATATTAGAATTGCAGAATAATTAAGGCTGAAAGCAACCTTGAGAGATCTCTAGTACAACCTCCTGCTCAAAGCAGGATCAGCAATGAGATTAGATCAGGCTGCTCAAGAACTTTTCTAAGCAAGTCTTGAAAACCTCCGAGGATGAAAACAGCACAAACTCTGGAAAGCACTGAAAGCTCCACTGCCCAGAAAAGAAGTATTAAAAAGGTACATGATCATTCTTTTACGCTATCAGCTGGAAAAATTACATAGAAAGAGCACCACTGAATAATTTTTACTTTAATCATCTGTGTTTCATCTACCAGCTCAGGCTTGACATGAATCTATCCTAATAGAAGAGAAAACTCTATCAGTTCTACACACTCGGAAGCAACTCGCATAATAGGATATGGATCTCAAAATGCTACGCAACATAGTTACTAGGAGAGGTTGTTTTGCATGTATGCAGTAAGATTTCTTTACTTGAAATCGCCTTGCTGCCAAAGCATATTCACATTTACTAGATTGTTAGAATAAAGGCAGAAACATAGAAGACTTTTTATTTGACCTGTACGTATATATCTGACATACTAACAACGTTAAATATCACGTGGTAATCATTCACCACTAATGATTCCACACTTCTTGAAACGGACGGTGATGCAAAGGATTCATACTGGTAGCAGAAAGTACAGATTCAATTAGATAACGTCATCCAGTAAATGTGGAGGGTGTGACTTGCAGACACAGCAATAAACTATGACAATAATACATTTTCAACTGAAGCAATAAAACTATAAATGGACAGATTTTTTCACATCCATAGAGAAGAACTAGGCAAACACACTTTGCTAATCCATCACAAACAAACCCACAAGCTTCTGACACTCTCAACAAAAGGAGCAGACACTCCCTTTTATTCAGGGCAGGGATTAAAAAGTTTCACTGGGAGCAATCCCTGTTTGAGGCCAGGTTGGATGGGGCCCTGTGCACCCTGGTCTAGTGGAAGTTGTCCCTGCCCATGGTAGGAGTGGAACTAGGTAATCTTTAATGTCCCTTCTGACCCAAATCATCCTATAACTTCTACACTGATAAATAGAATTCTGATATGTGGAAAGATGCTAGATATCAAAGAGTCACTAAACTTAAATCTACAAAATTATAAATAACATAAGAAATAAATAGAACAAATGGGACCTCAAACCCTTCCTTTCCCACTCCCTCCAAAAAACCACTATTGTCAAAAAGAATTCTCTATACAGTCCCTGTTTGGCAGTGGAGGGATAGAAAAATAAGCAACAGTAGGTATGAACAATTCAGATAAGGTCAACACATCCCTGTTGAAACAGGTTTGAAGTGTATTTCCATAATTTGTTGGGACTAGAGGCTTTCAATCCTTTCATGTTCATTAAGAATTGATTCCAGTTTATGCTACTGATCTCTCATTTGTGTGTGCGGGGGGAAAAGTCAAAGTCAGTTTTGCCTTAATTTTATCAGCAGTTGGCATGAAGAATTTTCTAGGCTATTTGGATTTGTACAGCTGTCTTGAACACAGATGAAAGTGAAAGCCACCAGATATGTATTGAATTCTCTATTGAAAGATTAAAGAAAAGGAATAAACAATATCCTCCCTCTACTCCCAACAGAGAATTAGAGCTTGAGCCTTGAGGACTGCAGAGAAGAAAGGCCTACATAGGTGTCGTGTATATGAACATGCAGAGAGGCAGAGGGGTTGATCACTCATTCCAGCTTTTTATAGGGTCTTTAATATAATACATCACATGAAGAGTTACAGTTACATACCATTACATATTATTGTGTATTACATTCATGTTTTGTTATCTTAGTGGAAAAGAATTAATATCAACCAGTTGTAACAATTTTCAAGGAATGAACAGAACAAATATGAAGCTCATGGAAGTGATGCAAAAAGCTGCACAGCTAAAAAGACAATAATGAAAACAGATTTTAGAAATAACTTTTCAGATCTCTCAAGCTTTGTCATGTAATTCTGCCTGCAGAAAAGCTGTTTCTGTTATTCTATGCTGTATCTTCATGAGTTTCTGTTAGGCTGGAACAGTCATGGCTTTTGAGGCAAACAAGCTCAGAGCTGGATTTCTGAAATTGCATTGAAATCAGCCCAGCTGGGGCAAGGATAAGAGACAAACAATAATTCCCTCTCTAGTGTTTAACTAGGAGTAGCACAGTCAGAATTTATGAATAAGTACAGTTTAACAAGTCTCCTAGAAATTACCTTTCTTGGACACCTCATGATGAACAGATCTCCTTCACCATCTAAGAGGTGCTGACAATTATGGGATTTGAAAGTAAAACTACACTGTTTTTTTAAGTGATAAGAGCTAGGGGGAAAACTGCATTTAAAATGTTTTTAACTGTTTTTTCTAGTTACACAATCAAGGTTTTCCCTTTCCCAAAACATCATGTTACTTCAGTAAAGGGGTAAAATGGATTCCCCTCTGAAGAGAAAGCTCAATGGTTATGAATGTCTTTCTCACCTAAGATTAGTTTTTGTTTATTGAAAAGAATAATTGCAGTGTGATATAGCTTTATTTGCTTGTTTCTTCTGGAGATGAAGTAAAGGAAAATAAAATATTTCACAGAGGTGAAAAAAAATGTTCTGTGGCTGACTGACAAACTTAGAACTTAAAGTATTGTGTAGGGACTTCACTGTGTCTTTCAATTCTTGCTGTTTCTGGATAAAATGACAGAAACACTATCCAGCAAATATCTTTCAAGAGATCAAACAACAATTCAGGTGGCCATTAGTTCCTGATCCTAAGACTTTTCATAAAAGAAGTTATAGAGTATGCTTAAGATTCTTGAATAATAAGAAATGGAACATGAGAGATGAAAGTATTTGATGAAAATATTCAATGAAACATCCTGTCCAGAATTCTGTCATCTGGGTACACTTATTTAGCCTACCCAATTTATGTTCCTACTTGATATCTTTAAGAAAATGAGCCTTAAACAATTGTCTTAAACAATTGCCTTGTACTCGAAGCACTATGCTCTCCCTGGTAACTCTGAAACCGTTACCCAAGTTCAACCCAACTTAACAGAAAAGTTACAATCTCAAAAATAATTACAGTTCATTTTGCAAAAGTAGCTAATAAAGGTAAAGATCCAAAATAGGGTAATCAGAGGATAAAGCTACAGTATAGAACCAGCACTGTGTGTGTGCTGTAGGAGAGGCAAGGCTAAATAAGAAATGATGGTAACGGAAATGCACCTGACTTCTGGTGCTTCTTTAGTCCTGGTGCTCATAGAGCCTCCTCATCCACACAAGCAGGAGAAACAAAAGTTGTGTGTGTGCACAGGCTCATTTACTCTGAATCTCAGGAGGTCATCTAGCCTAACTTGCTGCTCAGGTAAGCCTAAATTTAAAACCAGGCTGTTCAGGGCCTTTTTTAGTCAGGCACTGAGTATCTGCAGAGACACAAATTCTACACACCTCAGCCTCCTAGTGAAACATTTTCTTTACATCTCTTGGATATTTCACTCGCTGCAGCTTGTGTTCACTGCCGGCTGTCTTCTCCTGTGCATGTCTGAGAAAAGGCTGGTTCTGGCTCTCCACAAACTGTGGTTAGATAGCTAAGGACACCCCTCAGTCTCTCTTGCGAAGAGAGAGCCCCTGATCTCCCAAACCCTACTTCCATGGCCTTGTGCTGCAGCACAGGGATTCCTCTGGCTGAATGAAATCCAGTTCTTCAAACTCTGGTCCTCTGCAGAGTCCAACATCACAGCGCTCCAGATGATGCCTCCTAAGTGCTACACAGATGGCAACAATTACTTTCTGAACTTTTCTTAATGGGCACCAGCACAAGGATGCATTGCTCGCACATATCCAACTTGATGCCCAGCAGGAGTGTCTTTTTTCACTAAGCAGCTTCTTAGTATTCTGTCTCAAGTGCTAAACTTTGTTTAACTTAATGAATATCCTTGCAGGCCCCTTCTTTGACTGGAATTTCAGTCAGCTGGTCACCCCCAACTGAGAGAACCCATCCCATGCTGTGTATGAGAATACTGTGAGGTATCTGCCCTCGCTACTGACTGCTATGGATACCATGGGCAAATCTGCCACCTGTAATTGTGAATTTACACTCTGAACTGCTGATACTACTCTTTGGCCCCACTGGACCAGGGAATTTTTCACCCAGAAGAACTCCTTAACCGGGTCAAAACCATGTCTTTCACTTAAAAAAATTAAGTAACGGTTGCACTGAACTACTGAATATGCAAGTGCAAAGTAAGCAGCAAGTTGATTCTGACTTGTGACTTGGTAAAGACAAAAACTGTTGGAAACAGTATGTTTTAAAAAATATGTAGAGAGATCAGTGAGAAATGTAACCAAAACAACTAAAAGCAAAAGATCAACAGAGCCAAGGAAATAATTTGGGCACAGACAACAATACATTACACTCTAGCTAAAAATATTTCAAGGCAAAATCTCTCTTCCAACTGCAGCATCCCCTGCCAGCACAGAATTCTCCAGATACATGTGCTGTTATCTGAATGACTGAGGTGAGTTGCAGCAGATTTCTGCACATTTTTCCCTCTTCTTTCCCTCCCCCTGTGTTCTGATTTAACTCAGTGATCAGGTATCTTATCTGTCCAAGCCCATGTAACTTTATTATCATAATGACATAATCACACTGCCAAGCTTAAGACAATACTGTATTTTGACATTAATTGAGAGACACTGAGATGGATACAAGAAGAATTTAAAAGTGACAGACACAATATACTTCTTGAAAAAATTAGGAAGCAACTGAATCCTCTTATAGACAGGTAAAATCTCCACAACTGCATAAAAGCCATTGACGAATGTTTGCAGTGTAAGAAATTCCTCCTAAGAGAAACTTGTAAAAATACTTAGAGATTAAGCTCTACTTCTGCTAGTGTTATCCTTTTAAATAAGAAAAAAGGTACAGAAAAGCAGATAGAATTCATCCTCATGTGTTACAGGGACCTTCTTCAAGTTTGTTCCCAAAAAGGTCTCCTGACTGGCATCCAAGACAGCCCACTGGTGTCATTTGTCAGTTTGGAGTTTCTCTCCACCCCCAGAGCTGTGTTTTGTCATTTGACAAAATGAAGGTCGTGATATTGAGCAGTAATGGTAACATAGGTCAAGAAGATATTCTAGTCTCCTGCTTCATGAAGGAACATTTGACATGGGTGACATATTAAAAAAAAAAAAAGCAGCAAGGCCTAACCAAAAAACCGAAACATTCATCTTCCCAATTCGTATTTTGCACATTTGATAACGTTTTATATCTAGTCATTATCTCTATTCCACTTCCATGGAGGAAATTGTCATA
This sequence comes from Bombycilla garrulus, assembly GCA_013400315.1. Lineage (NCBI taxonomy): Eukaryota > Metazoa > Chordata > Aves > Passeriformes > Bombycillidae > Bombycilla > Bombycilla garrulus. The sequence goes on from VXBU01007950.1 coordinate 428,527, forward strand.
GGGCTTTAATTAAGTCAAACTACCATGAATTAACTGGCTAGAGGACAGTAAATTTTTAGAGATTTGCAAGTCAGAAGTATCTATAGTAAGTTTCATACATGGCAACATTAATTACAGTCTATTGCATAATATAGAAATAACTAGATCATTCAACTAAAGGATCAAATATACGATTAACATATTAATTCTTCTATCCTTAAACGTCCTCTAGTGTTTAAACAAATCAGTGTTTCCCAAGGTGTGCAGGTTCAGCCACCTGAGTATCTACAATGCACATGATGCACTGACATAAGGGCTGGAACTGCAGCAGTCTCTCCAGCAGGCCCCGGGCAGGTTTTAGCGGGGAACACAGCGGAGCCATCGCATTGTCTGAACACCAGCTAATCACAGCCACCGAACTCGCGCGGATCTATTTCCCCAGTGCCTCAGGACCTTCTCCATTTGATTCCGTTCGGGGCGAGATACCCGCCAGATTGAAAACCTGACCGATTGCAAAGGCAGGCGGCTCGGAACAGCGGGATCTCGCAGCGCCCGGAGCAGCGGCAGGAGACGCCGGTGCCGGGCCGGCCCCAGGACCGCTCCCCGCGGGACGGGCGCTGCTCCGCGCACAGCGGCGGGAACGCGCCGGAGGGACAGCGGCGGATCCGGCATCGCGGGCCGAGCGGCGCCGCTTCTCCGAGGGACAGAAGGCTGCAGCCGGGACAGCGCAGCCCGGCCCCGCGGGCCCGTTCCCCCGCCCTTCCCCAAGGGCACGGCAGAGGCCCCCGCCGGGATAGAGGGGAGCAAAGGAGTGGAAGCCGCGGCTCCCCTCAGGCCGCGGGGGGCGCCGCCTGCCCCCGGCGACGCCCCGATCGCCGCGCAGTGCTCACCAGGAAGCGGGTGGAGCTGGTGCCCTGATCGATGGCTCCCACCAGCGGCCCCAGCGACGCGGCCATGGGGCCCCCTCAGCGCCCGCTCCGCTATCGCAACGGCCGCGCCAGCGCCGCGCGGGCAGCTCGAGGCCGGCGGCGCGTGGCGGCCGGNACGTGACGCGCGGCGCTCAGCGCGCCCCTCGCCCCGCCCCTGCGCCCCTGAGGCGGTGGCGCTCGGGCTGAGGGCGCTCCTGAGGGCAGCCGCCGTCACTCCCGGCAGAGCAGCGGGACCAGGCCCCGGGAACGAGCCCTTTTTGGATCACTTGTACGTTGACGCGTCTCGCTCGTTCTCTGGGAGAGCGAAAAGAAACCCCACGCTCTGTGGGGCGGGACCTCGCTGGGCAGGTGCCAGGCCGGGGTGTCCGCTGGAAATCTTCCGTTCAGAGCGAATACTGCCGAGTAACCGTGCAAGGCTGAGTGATCATGGATGACTGACATACGTTATACGTATTTATGATGCATCCCCAAAGCGGCCTTTTTTTAAGCTTTACTCTGCGTCATGCAGAGATACTAATTGGCTTTAAAAAGCTGGAATCTCGGTCTTCCTTCCTTACTGCATGTTGGTAACTTGTGATTCAAGAAAAACCGCTGGTGTTGTAAGAGCCGGGATGGAATTGCAAAAGCCAACAATGCTGACTGAAGGGCCTGAAAAATTACCAGTGACACGGTGCCATTAAACCAGCCCCCACAGACACCATTAGAATAGATTTGCCTTTACCATTACTCCACATTACTGGTGGTTGTCCAAACTTGGGGTGTTTTGCTGCAGTTGTTCTGTGATAAGCAAAATCTGATTGCTGCCACTTGGGAATGCTTTGTGAGATGCCTTACCCAGCTCTTTAATTTTTTTGTTGGTTAGTGCTTCAGCTGGCATTGAGGAGCCTTGGATGGGGCATGAACAGCACCTTACTGCTCATGTGTAATAGGGAATTTCATTGCAGCCCTTAATTACAACATCTGAAATGAGACAAATACAGTCTTGTGGCAAGACCCACATCCATACTTTCAAGATTGACAGTAAAGTAGCTCTTGGACCACTTGCCAAATATTATCATCAAAGATTTTAATTATTCTCAAATCCTATCACTTTTTTTTTCTTGGAACCTAGCTATAGTTTGGAGATCATCTTGTTCAAGAACATGCTTGTAACCCCTAGAGAACGATCCATAGAATTTGTACTAGAAGGTCATAATGATCCCTCCTGGCTTTGCCAGAGATCCCCCCTCTACTTCCCTCACTTGTCACAGGGAGCTTCTACTCTAAAGCCACAGCCAAGAACTGCAGTTCATTAGGAAAATTTGTGCAACACTACAGCATCTCCATGTAGGAGAAGGAATTAATCCCATGTGATCTTACTTAAATCTGAATTAATTAGTATAACTCCTAGGAAAAGTGTGGGTTTTGTGTTATTTCCTTTGTCTCTTTTAAAAGCTGCAGTATTGTGTTCTGAGTGATAGGACTCAAGATAGGATGTGACAATTTTCAGCAAAGTTTGAGGTCTCCCTAGACCCAAGAAGGGAGGAAGCAGTATAATGGCAGACATTTATGCAAAACATGAAATACTATTGCACTGTTAAGGATTGCTGAGTTACAGAAATTCTCTAGGAGGTGCCATTTCCTTAGGTGTTCTTTAGCAATGCCTGTGAATGTTTATAGACCAGGAACAGGAGGGGTGACAGCAATAACTGGTGATATTTCCTTAACCCTCAACAGACATGCAGCACAGGCAGAAGGAGGAAATAATGTAGTCCAAAACTAGAAAATATTGGATCAGGGAGAATAGTTTATTCTTCCTAGCTCATTCAACAATGTGCTCTTGTTTCCTTCACATTCTTACTCGCTTTTTGAATAGAACATTTTTTCCTTGTAGTATTTATTATGCAATACTATTTGCAGAGCAGGGAGAGAGGGTACTGTCCCAGGGAAGCCTGCTGGGGAAGGAAGGGTGGAGCTCTGGCTGTACCTTCACAGTGAGGTGGTGTGAGGCCACGCTCGGCTGACACACTTTTAAAGGAATTAGCTTCCTTTGAGCGTGGATATCCATGTGGACTAATTTCTTCTGCTTCTGGCTCAGATCTCACTTAGGCAAGTCCACACAATGCAGCTGATGTTGTTTGCTGTTCTGTTCTCCTGCTGAAGAACTTACAAAAAGGAAAAAAACAAAAAATAAAGGTCAAGTGCTAGTTGAGAGTCTTGTACATATAATTCTTGACAGAAGGAGAGACTTTGGAATTTAGATATACTTGCTATAACATTTTCATGCCTGGTACAAATAATGGAGGGTCTCGTTGATTTTGGAGGACTTAATTAAAAGAAACCCAAAGTCAGATCCTCAAAACATAACATTTATAAAGTTGCTGATTATTTTCAACTGCCCACACAATGCAGATTCCTGTAAATGATGCTCTTGTTCCACATGCAGCTTTTTGACCTATGGTTCTCTAAACTGAACTCAAATGAAAGGTTTTTCCATTTTTTAATACAGCCTCACTGGTTTGTTTTTTTTTAATATTATTTTTAAGGTAGTGGACACATTGGTAGACATCCATTAAGCACATAAATATTTGTGGTGCATTTTTTTAATAGCCAACATAATTTAGTTCCTAAAGAACTAGTTTCAACAGCACAATATTTAGTTTCAGTTTGATTTTTGTCTTTAATCTTAGCAGAGTCAAGGGAAGTTGGCAATTACATTCTGCTCTCCCTGGCTGATTCTTCTTTATTGACCTCAAGCTAAGGACAAAATGTGACTGTGACAGGCTACTGCAAGCATGTGATACAGTGTGAATTAAGAGTGGATGCCAGAGCTCTATGTCTTTCCCTTCTGCCTCTTAGTGACGGAGAGAGCTCAGCAGTCAAATCCTACACTTCCTGATAGTTGTTGGAGTCCTGGGTTCCCTCAGGAGGGACAGCAGGCACGTATTTGGACTAGGCTGGAACAGGTGTAGCTGTAAAGTGTCCAGGGCACCAGGGTGACGAGTCACGCTGCCACATGCACCCTTTTGCCTACTGGGAAGATGAGTGGTATGTGCAGGGTGCCTGTGGCTGCGCAAGTGGATGAGGCACAGGGAGCCAGCACAAACAGGCCATGACCTTGGCTGGCAGTGCCCTCACTTTGCTGTGGATCATCTGCAGCACTCCCTGTGTGCAGGGAGCCTTTCCAGAGACCCCCAGGAGGGCAGGGCGATGGCAGTGACCCTCTCTGCGTTCCGTCTCCTGCGTTTGCTTTGGCACATGCGGTGCCCTGTCACCATTTGGCAGGAACTGTTTTATTGTGAAGTCGTGAGTGCGGTGATGCAATGAATGTTTCGCAGGATGTGTTTTACTTCTGACCTGGTATTAGACAATAGTTTTCCCCGAATGACATTTTATATTTAGAATCACTCTCACAGTGTTCAAACCCTGAGCAATCATTGTTGCAGTTGCTATCTTTCTGGTGGAGAATAAAATAAATAAATAATAAAAAGAAATTAATATTTTTGAAGACAGCTAATACTAAGTCCTTTGAAAACCAGTTATTAAGCCAATAAGACAAGAGCCTTAGAATCACAGAATGGCTTAGGTTGGAAGGGGTGTCAAAGATCATTAAGTGATAATTCCCCTGCAATGACCAGGGACACCTTCCACTAGAACGGGTTGCTCAAAGCCCTATTATTCAAATCAAAATGGGGAAATTAAAAAAAAAAAAAAACAAAACACAAACCTACAAGAATTTTGTATAGATAAAAGTAGATGTTCTTGGGAATTAAAATGAATAATTCAGAGAATATAAATATTCATTAATGGTATAGTAGCTACTCTGTGCTTCAAAATCCTTAACTGAGATAACTGGTCTTCCAGCTTCCATAAAAAATTATGGAAACTTACTGCAAAATTTACTCCTGAAACTACACTGCATTGAAGAGACACATTAAAAAAATGAGTTAGCTTTCTACTGTTTTCATAACAACTGTATTTTGAAAGCTTTTTTTTTTTTTTTAATCAAATGAGCTAATCTGATTGGGGCTCCATAAGATGATGATAGGGCCAGTTCTCATAGGCTCATTCTGTACTTTGCTTTAGCCCTAAGTTTGCAGAGGCAAGGCACCTGCTGGTCATAAGGGACATCTTTTCACATCTTTTTTTTTTTGCACTGCACAGTGGATATTTCCAGAAATAGGCTTATGTGAAATTGATGCATACAATAATAGGATTAGAAAAAAGGTAAATTGCTCTAAATACTCATATTTGATACTTTTGCCTCTACATCCTGGTTGGAGGTTGAAAATTTAGTGATGCGCACTCCAGGCTCTAGTTTTCATATGTGGTGAAGATATTAAAACCAAGAAGCAGCAGTGGAAATATATGAAGACCCTGAGACTGTTCCTACAATGGGTTTAAATTTTGCTAATCCTGCACAAACCTGAGCTCTTACATCACGCAGAAGAACTAAAACAAAGGAAGAGAATATAAAGTTTCAAGTGGGAGGTGCCATATGTCTTTAGGGAGTGCAAAAGACTGGTTTTTATTAAAGCATACTGTCAAATATTTATTCTACTAAGGAAAATGCATACTTAGTAAAGAAAATATATTCCAACATTTTGGTTTTCTGTTTCAGTTTGGTGATGGCATGGTGAATTCCTGTGCAACAGCAGATAGGAATTGAGAATTCAGTACCAATTGTTATAAAGCCATCTAGTGATTTACTCTAGGTAATTAGATGCCCTCAGGAACTGAACTGTACATTCATCCATGACCATTAAAGGGAACCTCTTGTGAAAATGTAATGCCTATGGCATAATTTTTTTTACAGACATGGAGGTGGGTCTAGAGCAGCTAAATTACAGGCCAATGGTCACATAGCAAGTGCTTAGCAGAGCGAAGGTAAAGCACAGCTTTCTCTGGGGTCCAAAGGCATTGCTTTCCTTGGCTTCTGCCCTTCTCAGGAATCAGTAACTGCATTCCTGTTGCTGTCAGAGAGGACAGGACTGAATGAACTGGTCATAACTGGCAGAGGCAGGATTCCACCCGTCAAGTAGCTCTAGCGTCACACAAGTTCTAAAGGATGATGTTTTTACCACTGCCATCCTGATCCTGGCCGTGCAGTTTCTGCTTGTTGTGCAAGGGATCTGGTTTTTATTAGATCCTTTCTGGAGTCCTTTGAGCTCATTAATACAGCAGAAAACATACCCAGACAAAATAAAAGCAGATTGTTCTCTGCCAAGAAGCTGAATTGACTCACTTGCTGTAATGAGTGCCAGAGCTGGTGGAAAAGCAGAGTTTACCCCAGCAAGGAGCATGGGAAAGGTTAAGAATAAGTAGGAGATGATATGGAGGAGGCTGGGGACAGCGTGAAATATTCAGCAACTGCAACCTCTTGGATTGCCTCAGCTGCTGACAGACCTTCAGCCTCCATATCATCAAATCAAATCTTAGCCATCTATTAGGAAATTCTGGAGATGTTAATGGCTGCATTATTATCATGAAGACTAGACTGTACTGTCTGCTTTTGAGAACAACTTCAACATTGGTGTTTCCAATTTTACATCACAAAACAAGTGTACCTCTCAGGAAACTGACAGGAGAGCTCAGCTACACTGAGATCTTCTGGAGATTCTCTATGCTCTGCTTACACTGGAAGGCAAAATGGTGTTAGTTACCTGCAGGTGGAGTTCTAGGGGATTCATAGATAATGTACAGACAGCCACTGAGAGACACATGTTTGCTTGACCCTAGGAAGAGAAAACCTAGGGGACATTTCACTGCTGCCTGTAACTTTACCTAGTGGGAGAGTATAGAGGAGATGGAGCTCTTGGAATGTCAGTGAGCATCTTTTTGTATGTAAATCACCCACTTGTTTGTATGCTTTTGTTAATAATACTGTTTTACTTTTAATTTTCTTATCTCACTGCTGTTTCCAGTAAATCTCAATCTGTAACCTCTGCCTTTTGTCTCTCTTGCTGGAGAGGAGGAGGGGTGTGTCTTGTGATTTTCTTTACAGTGGAAATACTAAATTGAGGAATAGTATTCCTAACCCATGATGGCTGGAAAATACACTTCACCAGGGACACTGAAATGAACACCAGTCTTACCAAGCTTGATAAAAGATGCCTTGCTGTGTTTGTACTGAGAATTGAATTGGTTTTGAAATTAATCTGGGAGATATTACATATGTTTCTTTCTGTGGTTGCCAAAGCAGAACCTCAGAGCTGTGCTCATGGAGAAAGAAATAACAACCCTGCTCTAGAAAGAAGAAACTCTCAGATGTAATCCACTCAAATAAACTCCCAGGAAAACATAGAGAGGAAGATAACTAAGCTATCAATGAAACTGCCCAAAGAAAAAGGCTCTTCAGTAGTGGAGGATACCTGAGTTTGAGAGGTAAACTCAAAAACATCCTGTGGAAAGGATGAGAAAGCCAGGACATATCTGGTCGATATCATTAAGGCAAAATGTCTAGTCACCCAAAGAGAAAGTGGGTATGTGGAGTGATCTTCAAAGACTGAATTTGACATTTTGATGATTTATTATTTGCTTTCTGAGCATCTGCCAAGACCACATATTTTAAGCAAAAGTTAGGAAAGCTGATCTAAAGAGTGCACTTTCCTGGTGCACTGATCACACACAAAAAAAGAAGACACTTGTCTGAAACAGTGACCAGTTCAGTTCTTCCTGCTCCAGTCCTGGAAGGTGAGGATTAACTGCTGACCATACTGTCCTGATCCAGCACAGACGCCAGGCCTGTGTCAGTCCTGGAAACCCAGGGTAATGCTGGGCTTAACACCTGCATCTGTTCTACCGAGCTGGTTTGTAGCCAAACCTGCTGGGCAGGCTGCTGGAGCAGAGCTGAAGATAGAGTGTGTTTCCTTGGAATGACTGTAAGATAACACTTAGGTGAGAGCATTGCAGGCAAGCTTAGTGGTCAGGTTTGCATTCTGGATTCTAAAGCACAGACACTTGTGCAGCAGGAGGTATTTGTTACAGGCTTATATTTGCAATTTGAAGATGGCTCCACCTCTGCTATCACTTATGGCTATATCAATAGGTTATTGTAGAGCACTATATATGGTCAAATTATGTTGAATTTATACACTGTCTGAATGGTTTCCCAACAGCAGGTTCCTGTTTTTCTTTCATATACGTCAAAACATAGTTTCCTGCTTGGGTTTCCTAAGGTGAGTTCCTGATAACTGCGGCACACTGCAGCCATGTTACCTCCTCATATTCCAGGGCCTTTCCCATTTCAATCTACTTATCAGTGGTTAGTTTACAGAATGTATGTCAATCTTCATATTGTAGCTCCTTATTATCAACTTCTAATTGCAGTAATGCTCTTGGTCCATTATCAGAAGAGCTTACTCAGAGCATTTGGCTTTTCCAGGTTACAGTGCTCTTCTGCAGAAACAGAAGCTCCTTAGGGGCAGAGTTAGAGCTGGGGTGGAAGCTGTTCCAGCTGCCTTACTTCTGAGTCATCTCCGTGAGTACATTAACTTCTAGAAGTTGCATTGATTCTTCTATGCAGTTTAACAAGAGTCTAATGACTACTAAAGAATGATTTGCCCATATATACTCCTTATTGAGGCTATTAGGACAAAAGATAATGGGGGCGTAGATACAATCATCAGGCTATACATTCAGGTGATGAACATCAATGTAGCACTGGTAAAATTCAGCTCTTTACTTCAGAAGTAGAAAATATTACATAAGTTTCCCGTTATTCCAAGATAAATTTATATCTGGCTGTTCATTCTGTATGAATATTTTTAGTATAATAATACAAAGAAATTAAGTTATTAACTTTAGCCTCTTATATACTTTTGTTTCTGGGGAGTCAGCCTGTGCAACGCACTAATCAATGTTTCATATGCTATGTTTGTAGTTTATTCTTTCCGTTCTATGGAGAAATAATTATCTAGCTAATGAGCAAGACACTGCACAGTGGGTGCACCACAGCTAAATGCTTCAAAAATGGTTTTAGGAAAATTCTTGCTCCCCCTGCAGTCAAAGGAAGCTTTTGCAGTGAATTTAAGATGTGCCTATCTCCTGTGGATGCCCTAAAATGGGCTTGATGTATGTGTTTGCTTTGCTTTGTCTCTGCTTTCTGAAGAAAGAAAAGATTAAAATTTTAATATAAAAATGAGTTTCTTTCTGTTATCTTTTCTTATGGTTTTGTTTGCTGTACTTTTGTAAACAACATGAAAACAGTGAGTGAATAGAAAAGACCTACATCCATGGTGTATTTTGTACAGACTTCTCAGATGGTGCAGCATGTGAGTCTGCTAAAAAAGAGAGACTGAGGGTGTTAGAAATCTTGGAGGCGTATGAAACATAGAGAAATACAGTTATATTATTTCACAAGAAATGTATGATGTGAACTTTAAAAATAAATGGTATATACACTAAATAATTATAATTAATACAATATAAATAATATAATTAATATGTAGATATAATACATACAATTGAGTAAATGTATTCTTTTATAAATATGTAATAGAAACAACCATAAAATTTTGTATAATATAGTAACTCCAGATATTACATTAAAATAACATCACAATATACATAAAATAGCATAAAGTAATAATTGGCTTTCTGATAGTTCAGTGCCATTATTTTCATAAAATAATATAGGTTGGGAAGGAAGTTAGAAAGTCCCCTCCTCACCCTTTTCTAAGGTTGAAAACACCATCTGTTTTTTGCCTAGACATTCAGTTACACTGTCTTAAGTTATCAGAAGACACAACATCCAAATAAAATAATATTTTCCATATCCTTTCTAAAAAGACTGATTCCTATTTTCTTTTTCCTCTTCGTCTTTAAAATTTTGTAATAATTAGAAGCCTGATATAAAGCACAGAGCTCTTCTGTGGCTGAAATGCTGTTATACATGTCCTTATACACGTCGACAGAAGGTTTACCTTTTTTGTAATTTTGACAACTGAGAAAGTGTACGTAAAACAGGAGGTCCCAGCTAAGAAAGCACATTTCTCCTGGGAGCTTTGTGGGCAGGAGAAGGAGGATTTAAGAATGGCACGCTATCTTTTGGCTGTGCAAAAAGCCGTCATCAGGTTAACTTTAAACAATCAGCCTCCCAAGGAAATCTGATATGTAAGCACTCACTGAGGAAGAGGCTGTTGTGGAAGAAAGGTGAGAAGATACTTTCCTTGAATATGGTGTGGCCTTTTACATGCGGAGCAGCAGGTGAGTGGATGCTGTACTTATTCCACAGTTACTCTGCTCCTCATTTGTTGGTTCAAGTTTCCAGGCTCTCTTGATTATAGGGAGTTTCACCAGTTGTGGAAAGTTCATTCAGTACTTTCATGAGCAATGCTCAGTTTATTTACCTCAGGAGGCAAAGAATGAGGAACTGGGCTGTGCTCTGCAACAGAAGCAGTTCAAAGGTGGAGTGTCCATTTCTTAGGAAATCTGATAAATTAAGTCTGATCTCATTAATTCAAATCTTAACTGGCCCAAATGTTACTTCTCACCTTCTCGCCTTTAAACATGCACGATGTTACCTGGAGCAGATCAGTCCAATAACATTCTGTGGTTGTGGGCCTGAAGGCTGAAGAATTAAGGAAAAAAGAAATAAAAATAAAAGAATGATTCTTTCCAGTCTTCAGGTGAAACAAGTTCTGAATTCTCAAGTGCTTTTATAAGAATATATCTTTTAGAGGACAGGACAAAGCTCCTTCCCTCCTGCTCTGCAAAGATATCCACTCTTCCTCATGTCAGGTTGATGTTTATTGCATTAAGAAACATTCCACCATGTATGAGCTATGTCCTAATCATAGGTAATTCAATTTAACACTTAAAACAGCAAAAGGGGTAACTTTGCTTCTCCTTCCCTCCCCTGCCCTTCCTAGCTGTGCCAGGCTGTGAGTGAAGGTATTGGTGGTGTGTCCTTTTCCCTGGGCTGCTCTAAGAACCTGCAGAGTTAATGGGAAGAGCCCATCCACTGCTGTGCAGAGCTGGTCAGACTTGCTCAGCTCATCCCAGAGGTCACATTGCTTGGCAGCAAAACCAACAACAGAATGGCTAAAATTGTCTCCTCTCTGTCCTCTCCTTAACCACAGCTGAAAGGCAGCAAGGAGTGACCCAGCAGCCTCTGCTCTTTAGGACAGCTTGTGTTTCACACTGAAGGTATAGCTGGGTCTGCAGAGCAGCTTTGGGATGTAAATGGGGAGATGTGGACATATGGTCTCCAGAGTCCAGTCTTCTCTTTAGAAAGATTTAAGGGATTCAAACACTTCAGTAAAAAAAGCCCAACTCTTCAGGAGAGTCGTCAGAGACCAGGACTGTTGACCTTAGCAGTTTTACTTTGAAGTTCCTCAGGGCTACCAGAGAACATTGTCAATAATGTACCCACTTTTCTCTGCAGTCTGTGGGTGCTAAACAGTCTGCTTTGACAACAAGCAGCCTTAGTCCTGAATTTTGCCAAGGCATGATATTATGGGGTTCAAAGTACTGTTCTAGTAAAAGGCTAGATACTAATTTCCATGGAAATTGATTGCATCATGTATCACACATGGGTGAGTCAAGGATATTGTGAAATATTTCCCATTTACTGGTAATAGTAAATCCAGAAAAAAATGTGAAATATGCTCTGTAAGTGCTTCTTGTCATGGTATATGGTATGTATAATTATTTTATAGACCTCTTATTTTATTTTGCCTTCTGCGACTTAGCACGAATGGCTCTTGAGTTTGATGACGATACAGACATCTGATAGGTCACTATAATTCTTAGGTTATGATTTCTGTGTTGTAAATAACGATGTTTGTGCAGCTTTATGTAATATGAGGTAAAAGAAAAAACAATGGCACAAATACTGAACATCTCTAATTTCTGATGATTTGTCTTGTTCTTCCCTTTACCTATAGCTTTACCAAGTCATTAAAGATGCTAATATGAAATAAAAGATAAACAATTTAATGAAAAAAAAGGAAATAACCAATTTTACTTGACATTACAGCCTTATATTTTTTCAACATTTCTGTAATACCCAGAAAGATACAAACATTCCTTAATACTGACTTTGGAGTCATCCAAAGTGTCCTGCCAAAGTGTCCTGCCTCTTCCTGGTTTTCAGAAATTTCTCCGCTCTTTTGGGATTCTTGATGTCAGCATTCATACCTTTCACTATGGAAATGTAATTATTTGGTCTGTGGCCACTCTCTTTGGTGTTTTGCTTAGTGGTTACTGAAATCACTTGAATTTTTTTTCATTTTGTGTAATCAAATCCAGGAGACTGTCTTGTTTCCCTGAAAATATTATGTAAACCCATGCTTGCTATTAAGTGATTCTACCAGTTGAGAAAATTAGTCACTTAATATTTACAGGTCTCACTCAGAAACAGAGGATTTTGGCAGTGTTGCCAATATAGCCCCAATTCTCAAATATCAGATGCTGCTTTGAGGAAAAAAACCTTTCCTTACCTTTAGTTTCCATTTTCTTCCTTTGTGGTTATTCCGCTACCCCTTTGTCTAGCTTTATATCCAGCTTTTGTCTATTGTGTGATTGTGCTTACAGTCACACATATTTGTGTATTTCACTGTATTCCATTCACACATCAATGTTCTTTTATGCTGCAGTAGCAACAAACATTTGCAGAAACAGAGTTGTTGACTGTTGTACCAAATGCTGTAATTTCTGCTTCCTTCCTATGTAGGATCACAGACCAGCTGAGGCAGGAAGGCACCTGTGAAGATCCTCTGGTCCAAATATCTGCTCAAAGACGAGTCTGTGAGAGCAGGTTGCTCCATTTGGTTTTGAGTATCTTCAAGGCTGGAGCAGAGTGGAAGGATCAGCTCTCTCAAACTGTAGGCAATGTTCTGCCTAATGCAGCACAAGATAATATTTGCCTTCTTTCTACAATGATACATTGCTGGCTTGTAATTTAAATTTTGGAATTTAAAATGCTCTTTCTTATTTCTAAATTTTTGTATTGTTTCTGTCCCAGTCTTCCTGAATATATATATACAACTGTCATAAATCCCCTAAGTACCACACCAAATATATATTCATTGACTCACTGATTTCCATCTTAAAGTAAATATGTTTTATTTCTTCAGAAACCACTCTGGGTCCATTTTTCAGAAACTGTTTTCCTCTTATTCATGTAACTAAATAACCATTTCCTACCAGTCTTCCTTGCAAAATCTCAGTTGCAGCCTTCATCTGAAAAAGCTTCCCTGGTTCTCTATGCCTTTCTAATTGCTCAATTTCATGTTTTTCTGGCCCTTTCCAGCAACCACCTCTTTAAAAAAAAATCAACTCAGTGACCCTTTGCTTTTGATCTGCTTTTCAGAAAGTTTTCCATTAAAACATTCCTCCCTCTCACTTCCTTTGGCAGGTGTTATGCCCCTGGATAATGCTCAGCAGCAGCAAACTGTGCTGGGCATCATTTCTCAGCAGATGGAAGCAGTGATTTGTCCACACTTGTTCCAGACCCTCACATTTTCTGCTTTTCCTCTTTTTCTTTACTCACGGCATCGTTGCCTGGGATTACCTAACTCAAAAAAACCCCAGGGGCAGTGATGTTTTCTGATTTGCATGGACCAAGTGCAGGAGGGTTTTCTATCATTATTTTGTTAAAAGTACTCAGCAGATCAATTGCTTATTCTGTTGCTACTTTCAGACAAAATTTTCAAATTAATGTTACCAACACAGAATTTAGAATAGCTGTAAAAGTTGCTGCTGGAAAGATGAAAGAGTAAGAAAGTGAGGAATGTATAAATCAGTCAAATTAAGAACCAGTACTTGAGGAAAAAAAAAAAAAAACCATTAAAATCACCTAATGATCACAGGATAGCTCTACCTAGAAATTACAGACATGTGCCAATGCACCTAAAGAAACCAGACTGCTGTAACACTTCTTGGATTTAATACACTAACAAAAAAAAAAATACTGATACACTAACAAAAACAAATCTTCTTAGTAGCCTGACTGCCTTCCATTTTATTGTTACACAGATGTATAGTAAAAAAAATGTAAAAAGGAAAGCCCTCATCTATTGCTCAGTCCTATTTTACAGAGAAAAGCTCTTTGCCTGATCCTAAAGCCTGACCACTGGTGAGCAGCTGTCACTGAACCAAGAAGTACATTAGCAGCTGGACGCGTGGTTTGTTTTTAACAAAGACCCAATGCAAGCACTGGAATTAGGGTATGTATCATATGACAGGATTTTGTACACGTAGGCAATCTTTCAGACAATTTTTATTCTTGGAAATGACATTTGAAACTTCTGTAGTGTAATTAACCAGTTCTTCCTTAGGAAGGTCCTGTTTTATTCTAGAGAGTATGTGTAGCCACAGTGGGAATCTGGCAGAAAGCCAGGAAGAAAACTACAAATACTGTAGTACACTTGTCCTGCAAAGATAAATAGTCTTCCTTGTCGTCCAGGTGCAGCCAGGTGAAAGAACAAGCTCTTCCTCTTATCAGCTGGGATTTGCTGAGGCTTAGAGTTTATTAGACCTAGAGACCTGCCGAGAAGGGAATCATGAGCTCACCCAGAGGCAAGAAAGCAGAAAAAAGATTCTTGTGAAAAAGTCAAGCTCTGTCAAAATTGGTAAAAACACTTCAGCTCTCCTGCCTCTCCCTAGGATGGTGTGGGCTGCTGGAATCTCTGCTTTAGACACTGCACCTGTAAAAAGCTCGTCAATAAAAGGTGGAGGCAACAAAAATATTTCCTTCCCAATCTACTGGTTATTTTTATCAATAATCCAATGGTACACTTTTCTATCTGATAGGTAGGATGCAATTAGCTTCTACTTAATTAAGTGAGCATGTGTGAGTAATCATTTCAGACTTGTGAAGCCAAGAATGCAGTGTAACATCTCTGGGGGTTTCCTATGGTAGGAAGTGATTTGACATAGGAACTCAAGCCCTTTTTTTTTCTGCAGGAGATGCCTTGGGTTCAGGGATTTGGGGTAGCTGTTTTATTTCTGTGATACCTGAAATACTAATTTTCATCACTTCTATTTGCTATGCACACTCAGGTTTGTAATTTATTTTTTTTTTTCTGAAATGGTTTATGTGAATTTCAAGCATGTAAAGAAGTTTTTCATGTGTGAGAAACATTAAATAAATCTAAATCTGAGATAAACCACCAAACCTTGAGTGTATATAGACATATTTTGAAAATTTAAATGCCTACAGAGGAATGATATATCTTGAGCAAAAATCACCCTCCCCCACAAAAAAGGTAATTGCTAAACTTCCTCTCTAAAAATCGACTTTTAAAGGAATGATGAAGACTATCAGAACAAAAATTCTGTGAAAGGATCAGAACTAATGTTTCATCCTGGGAAGCTTAAAAAATGACCCCAGAAAACTGTCTAACAAGATCTGGAAGGTGCAAACATGAGGGTTATAGGTGCTGATAAAGTCTTTTCCTGAGCTGGGTGGTGAGCTGGGGAATAATATGCTTCATTGCTTGAGGAGTAGCTGTGGTTTGCACTTTCCCCAGTGTGCTGAGAGTCAGGCTCCTCTTGCTGCTGACTGAAATGCATCAGACCCTGGGGTGTTTCAGTCAGCAGCACAGAGCAAGCTGTGCACAGTATCTGTGGTGTGCATCAGGAGTTCAATAAATATATTTCTATATATCTGCACACTGTAGACCACCTTTTATGCGTGTTGTTATTTGGGCATGCTAAAAAGTAGGTGGCGTTTAGATTTAGATATTGGTTGTTGGTTTAAAACCATCCATTTCGAAGTTATCATAGTACTAGTTAGGAGACAAAAAAAAAAAAAAAAAAAGAAAAATAAAGGAATAAAAAAAAATATAAGTTTTTGGCTTCTGGCCAGACACAGACAATGGAAAGAGGGCAGCTCGCTCACCCTGCTGCCTTCTGCTGCTTTACAAGCCACTCATGATTCATGCTCTGCAGTGCTTAAGGCTTATGTGCCAGTGTGGGGTTATGCATGTAAACCTCGGGATAGTCTCTGCCATCAGTGGGATCCCTTGTACAATAATGTACTTTGTTCAGAATACATCACTGCATTATTTGTGACCATTAAAAGGAGGATATGGACAGACCAGTTTGACTACTAAGGGTAAATAAGGGGTTATAAATGAAGAGAGGTTGAGACTGAAGGGAAAGATTTCTGAACTGTGACAAAATCAATCTGGTTGTGTAAATTAGTGAGAGAAGAGAAGAACATGAACTGAAAAGACTTCACTAATTGGCTACTTGTTACTACAAAATACTAGTGCTGGGAATGTAATTAGATCAGCTTCAATATGCTATATCCTGTTATCTCCTCCCAAGCAAATTTCCCTTGACCTTGGGCATTTTATAAGAGGGTGCAATATCCTTGCTTATAATTTTCTCATATCAAAGGCCTTGCTTTTGTTTCCAGATTGAACCTGTAGAGATGTCTGCATATAACTGTGTATTTATGTGATCCACAAAGGTGAAAAGAAATTTAACATAGGAATAAATTGTATATTTAATGGACTAGAAGGAGCATGAAAAGAAAAGTGGTCACTTTTGTGTGATGAAATGATTGCTTCATTTTGAAGTATCATACTTTGGGTGCAGAACTTGGATATAACAACATGGAAAATGCTGTGCTCCTTGAGTTGCTAGAGTTAGAGTCTGGCCCCAAGGACAGACAGACTTCTCATTGCTGCATGGGCAATAACTGGCCATGGGCAGCTGGAAACAGCAAGTATGGG
Organism: Bombycilla garrulus; assembly: GCA_013400315.1. Lineage (NCBI taxonomy): Eukaryota > Metazoa > Chordata > Aves > Passeriformes > Bombycillidae > Bombycilla > Bombycilla garrulus. Next base: position 445,103 of record VXBU01007950.1, read on the forward strand.
TAGAAACCAAAACTCTTTTACCTTTTCTAGAATGGGAGGTTTCTCTGTGCATCCATGGTGTTTTTTTCCTCCTTGGAAATGCATGGCCAAGAGAACAATGTCACAACCACGTTTTTTCCACACAACAAGTAAAGGGCTGGAGTAATTAATCCGGGGGACTCCTTTTGGACTGAGATATCTCGAAACCAAACTTGCCTGGCACTCATTTGAAAGATGGGAATCCTCACATTTTACCTAGAAAATTCTACTGATCTATTTTCTACTACCAGGAATGAGGGAGGAAAGAAGACTGTGTATGATGGAGGTTCTTCCCTGTTTAAAGACTGCTGATTATACTGGCACAATTAATGCATTGAAAACTGGGTTTTCAGGTCAAATCAAGTTAAACTTCCGCATATACTGGGAAGCGTGAAATATATCTGATTTGGCTGCTGTAAGGAATATGAATCATTCATGATTGTTTTTTTATAATGGAGTACTGGATAACATGCTTATCTCCTTCCCATAAAATCTTTCATTCCAGAGAACCAAAGGTTTAAAAATATCCCCTTTGTCCTATTGCACAAAGTACTTATAAACTAGGTAATAATCTTAGGGAGGCATCTTTAATCTTTTAAATTTCAAAATTCATTGTTAAAGGTATAGACATACCAAATAAGAATAAAGCTAAAATAGTTTGATAAACAGACTGAGCTTACTTTTACATACATGCTTGAGTATGTGTACAGGAAAATTGATTAATTTTCTGTACTTATTCCTACTTTTAAATTTAACAAAAAGCTATGAAATATTGTCTTATCAAAAGATCCCAAATTATCATTTCTAGAATATAAACACTTCACCTGCAAATGATAGGCAGCTGCCTTTACACTTTCTGACCAAACAGGCCCAGGCTAAGCAGAAGCCAACAAAAGCAGAGCGAGGGCAAACAACTGGTACATTTGTCTTGAAGATAAACTCTTGAACTAAAGATCAGAGCTACTTAGGATCAAAATTAAAGCAATTTCCTCAAGGGAATTCCTTGTGAGTAGAATAATGTGGTAGAAAAAGAAACATGATAATTTACATAAAAAGTTTTTCTTTTTTTTTTTTNCACAGTCTTGATGAATTGGGCTTTCTGTAGTGAATTACACTGACAAAGATAATTCGGAGCTACATTTACCAATGAAGAGACTGACTGGAAAGTTTCCTAAGGTGCTGAAGCTTTCTTCTCTCTCACATCTGTTTCACTGAGCATGGGAGGCACAGCACACATGGGGATCTTTGCAAAAGGGGTCAGGTGCTGCAGTGTTGTACCCAGCTCATTCAGATCTGGATCTGGCCCTCAGAGTGCTGCGCCCAGAGCAGTTTATAAGCCACATGGCAAAAATTCATATAGGACTGTGCTTGTTAGCGGAGGATAACTCTTCCAAGGTCAGGAGTGAATGTGAAAAAGGTCACTAGAATAAGTGAGTGTTCTGAAAGCCTAGACTGTCAGAATGTTAATGTGCAATTTCAGTGACAAGAAATTATGGTTTTATATCTTCCTTCCACAGGTACACAAAGCTACTGTGCAGAAATGCAGACAATGTTTGAGCTCTTCTAGGGAACTGAAAACATTACATATGTGTAGCTGTTCTCTTGGTCCCGAAGGCTAAGCTGGCAAGCCTCTGGCATAGGAGAATTGCTACAAGGACAAGGAAAGAGAGACGCTCAATTCTTTCTGCAGAGTTCTGGTTTAATTCAAAACTTCATCCCTAGGCAGAGCGTGGGGGAAGGGAGGGAGCAGTTTTCGTGCCCAGGAGCAGGGAGAAAAGAGACCCGAGTCACATGTCCTGGGAAGTTTTATCCCCCTAGGGGACAGGGGGACGCTGGGAAGAGGGACTACTGGCCAATAGGACAGAGGGGAGAAACTACATCCCAGGGGTAAGGGGGAAAACGGGACCCACCACCAGAGATAGTGTGGGGAAGAGTACAACGAGAAACCTTAGTGCAAACATCACATAAATCCAGTGCATCCAAAAACCCAGTGTAAACATCAAATGTAGTTCACCACAACACACACGCATAACAAAAAATAGTCACTTATTCTATCCAAATCTAGGTGCCTGAAGATAAGTCTTAAATCCACACTTAGGTGAATCTATGATAGTAGATTGATTTTACAGTGGTTCTGGATGGCTGTGCTATTCTGGCAGTAGAAGCACTTTTACTTTAAAATATCTGTCCATTTGTATCTTTCTGGTTTTGTATGGGTTTAGATTATAAAAAAATATTTTGAAAACTTTCTGAGGAGCTTTACAGAAATGCTTTTTTTTATACTACCAGAGTTTTTTTCCCCAATATATTAGAAATATTTAGCTTCTGTGAATATAGAGCTCTCTGGATCTATAGAAGAGATAAAACCTCACAGAGATTTATTTCTTGCTTCCCTTGATGCATTTCATCCAGGTAAGGAAGCACAGGAAAAAAGTGTTGGGCCAATATGAATGTGACAAGGCCTGAGACTGGTCCATAGTACAAATGAGAGATCAGAGAAGAAATTACAATAATGTTACTATTAATGCTAATGGTAGCATAAAAGAGTTGGTCTGTTATGACAGTAGTTTTGTTTCTACAGGGAAAACTTTTACGGCAAAGACATCTGATGAGATTTGCATCAAACTGCCAGTTTTTGTGCTGTTTGGGTGTTGTTGATCCTAGCATGGCATATGACTGGGTACAATATTACCCAGTTAAATTTTTGTATGAATAAGCTACAAATGTGTAGGTAGGGACAGACTGACACCTGTTCTTTTTTCATATCTCTGTCTAAGAAGAATTTGGAAGAAGTCTTTGATATTAGTCCCAATCGTGTTGCATCATAGTCAATATTTAGAAAGGTAACATTAATAGAAGTATTGTTTCTGGCTGGCAGAGTTGGAGGCTTCTGAGAAAAACACATGGTACTGAATGGGGAAGTTAAAATTCACTGAAAATTAAAATATATTTTTAACATATTTCTCTTCTTATTGCAATATATGGATGCATAATGCCTTCTAAAACAAATTTTGTATGTCCTATTGGAATCAATTCAAACAGTTATGTGTTTCAATGAGCATGTCTTCTGCCCTTAAGGAATACTCCAGCACCAATATCAAAGCCATATTCACTGTTTGCACACCTCACACGTGGTGGGTGAATTCCTGCTTGCCCCTGGTATTTTCTTCCACTGGCCCTACTGAGACAAACTTCCTGGGTATGGTACTGAGTGCTAAATCAGACAAGATCTAACTTTCAGGTCTAACTTTTGTCCTGATGAGTGTTGTCAAGTTTGCCAAAGCAAAACCTGAGAAAGCAGCTGTACAGTGCTGCTTGGTGGAAAATTATATGTCCAAGGATCTGCAGACGACAAAGTAGGCCCGCTGTGCAATGCATTTCTGCTCTGACACCTCACCTTTCCAACCTATTTGGAGTAACAGTCTTGACATATCCAGATGTCTCCCTGTGTCAGCGGAGAGTGGTGGCTGAAATGGGGTGCACTGTAAGCTGCCAACAATGAACAGTTTCTCTAAGATTGTTCTGAGCATTTTACTCACCAGGACTTTTTTCTTACAACAGTCCATCTGCCTGGATTGAGTGTGTTGCAATCGGCTATTTTAACAGTACAGAGTTTCACAATGAAGTTTCATTTGGACATAAAAGAGGAAGCAAGTTCAGCGTGTTGCAGTTCAGTCAGTTATAAAACCCCCTCATCTCCTAAGGGACCTTCTTTCTATACTTTGCTATAGAGGATCAGAAGTAAAACAGATGTTGTCTTAGAAGTGTACTTAAAAAGGAAATAAAAACAGAACATTGCATTTTAGGGTAGGACAGACTCACAGGAAGCTTCAAACTAGTTAGAAGACATCAATTTTTCTGCACCTGTCAGCTGCTGTACCTTTGGAGGTAAGAACTAAAATATACTGCACATTATATAAATGTATGGAAATGGTGTCCTTGCTTGTCAAGGCTTGGTTCTGTTTGTGTGGCGCCAGAGCTGATAGCTGGTAAAATAGGATGATTTTTTCTGTTTTGAACGCACATGTGTTTGTGGAGTCTCAGCTTCTGTCCACAGACACTTTCTGCTGCCTTAAGAGGTGATGAAAACATTTCTAAGGTGCCATCTTCACAACCATGACCAACTGTGGTTGCAATGATACTTCAAATTAAACCAAAATTTTTCCTGATACTTCTAAAGACTTCCATAAAATCAGACTAAGCAGTTTTTTCAGAATAATTTTAAAGTGAGCCTTAATAGCTGTATTGCTTTTATCATAATTAAGATATTGTTATTCAAATTTCTGTGCATGTTACTGGACTGTTTAAGTAATGTCCTCCAACTGGAATACTCTATTTGCAGATTATAAATAAAAATAGGCACCAATTAGATGATTATGGGCATCATATTAAAAAAATCATAAAAAGAAAGATGAGACTTCTCTGAAAACATGATGATGTTAAAATTATAAACAAAGAAACTTTATGATTACATTTTTAAAATTCTCAGTGAATTTCCTGGTCTGCTGCAAATTCACAGTTTGACTAGGTATACATGCACAATGTGCCTCCTCTCCCCTCTTTTTTATGCTCTACAACAAATGTGACTAACATTTCAATGCCTTTTTGTGGACCATTTCCTTCACTCCTTCTGGGAAACACCTTCAGCCTTTTCTGTCTGTCTTGCTTAACCATTTATTATTTTCATTTCTAGAAAGTGTATTCCTCCTGTAAGAGTTCATGTGGATTTGTTGCATCTTTACTTCAAATGCTTAGATTCAAAATGTTGCAGTACACGTAGTTCAGTCATAGCAACTAACAACTCATTAAAATTAACTCAGACATCTAGAGACATGAAATTATTTCCATCCCAGGAAAAAAATTATAAAAGCATAGGGTAGAAATATTATGTAGTCAAGTCTTCCTTATGAATGTGGAGCCTAATTCTTTCCTGCCTCAGATTTCATGCTGTTGTTTACAGCTGTAAATATGAGATGTAAAATGCTATCCAACCATATTGATGGGGTCCTTAACCAACTTTGTATAGGTATAGATGATGAAGAAAAATATGGAAAATGATGAACCAGGCTTGGTGTGTCTGAAGTTTCAAGGAACTTGAACTGATAAAATAAACGAGGGTGGAAAACTTTGAGAGCTAAAGAAGCTATATTTACCAACATACAGTTTTCATTATATTTTTATGAAAGCATGTCCCCCCCACCAACTTAAAGATACAACAGCCCTCAAAAATACACTGAGAATGTATTTGTTTCTAAATGAAAGAAGCTGAATACTCCTGAAATTCATTGCCATCCATTTAGCACGATCAAAATTTGGTAGGCATTTGTATAATGAGAGCATTCAACAGTATAGTAGACTTCTTGGGGAAGATGTCTCTCTTGCTTTCTTTAGCCTGTCCTTCCAGCAGATTCCCTCATACTCTCGATATACAGGATTACAAATCTCAAACCTACTTGTTCCCCTTGAACCAGCCTACATTCCCCCATGGGTGAGGTACTTCAGCTTTTCTGCATCTCTTCAGGTGTTGACACGTGAATAAAGATGAGCAGTGCTTATGTTTTCTCGTGTGGGAAGACCAAAAGATCAGAGTGAAGCAAGATGTGAGGAGGGGACAAGGGTGGTTCGGCTCATGGTGACCACTTAAAGAGCCTCATGGTGCGGCTCTGTGTGCCTCAGATCTTCCAGAGCAGCAGCAGCAGCAGCAGGGAGAGGAAATAACAAATGTAGTGGGCAGCATTCAGATGCTTGTGCAAAACCACCCTCTGGCTATTCATCTTCTCCTCCACTGTGGGCATACTGAGCCGCTCCTACATCAAACAGCAGCCACTGTTATTGTAGTATTATATTCAGAGAGAAGCATAAGTTGGAAAGGACCTTGAAATACCATCTGGCCCAAAATTTCATGGGAAAGGAAGCCTAGATGAGATTATATAGAGCCTTGTCCAATCCTACCTTGAAAATATCCAGTGGAGGGGTCTCTGGGGAGGTTGTTTCAGTCATTGATTGTTCTCACTGGAAATATTTCTTTTTCACATTGATATGAAATCTCTCCCCTCTTATCCCTGGCAGCATTCAAAAAACATGTGGATGTGGCACTTGGGATCATGGTTTAACAGTGAACATGGTGGTGCTGGGTTAGCATGGTGGTGTTGGACTTAATGATCCTAGAGGCCTTTTCCAACCTAGGTGATTCTGTGTTTGTATTCCAATGCAACTTGTGCTCATTGCCACTTGTCTTCTCCATGTGGCTGCTTGTGAAGAGAGAGCATCTGTCTTCCTTGCACCTGCAGACACTGGAATACTGTGATGAGCTGTCCCCGTCCCCCAGTCTTCTTTTCTCCAGGGAGAAGAGCCCTAACTCCTTCAAACTTTCCTCAAGTTGCAGCTTTTCCAGCCCTTTGGTCATCTTCTTGGCCCTCCATTAGACTTTCTCCGTCTGTCCACGTCTTGTTTGAATTTTTGGGACCAGAACTGGATGCTCCAGGGGCAGCCTGACAAATGCTGAGTGAGAAGATCCCGTCTCTACCTCAGCCAGCCGTGCCTCCGTGGGTGCAGCCCAGGATCTGATTTTCCTCATTGCTGCAGCCCTGCACTGCTGGCTCAGGGTCACCGTGCTGTGCACCGGGGCCCCCAGGTCCCTCTCAGCAAGGCTCCCCAGGCACACAGATCCTGTGCTGGGCTCTTTGGCTGTGTCCTCCAGTGCAGGAGCTGACACTTGCCCGTGTTAAACCTGATGCTGTTATTGCTGGCTCACTTTCCAGCCTGTGCAGGTCTCCCTGTAAAATGTGTCCATCTCATCACACAATTTGGTGTCATCAGCATTACCTTTACCCAAGCCAGGTGAGGTTCAGACAGCAAAGATCTGTAGGTTTCAGGCATTGAGGAGAGGCTCTACTTACCCATGTGCACAGCTCATTATACTTACTAACTTCTTTGCTGTCCTGCTTTCCCCATGCTGACTGTGCTGAGGCTTCCTGGGAGCTGTTCCACACTAGCCCCAGGGGAGGGTGAGATATGGGTCCTGCAGTACATGTAAGCTTGCTCTACAGACTATCCTGCTTGCCGGGACCCTTGCATGTGTGTCTGGCAATCTGTGGTGGATCCCACACCTCACTGAGGGGATCTATCTGCATCTCCACAAACCAGAAAAATGTATCTTAAAATAGGAAAAAAAATACTACAGGCAGATCTATAGGATTTGAGTTCCCTTGAGACAGGGAGACTGTCATCTGGGATCCTATCGAGCAAATCAGGTAGAACTCAAGGTATACTCTGGATAAGAGTCGAGCTCCAACCCCCAGCAGCACAACTTTAATGCCATTCAGAGCCCTGGTCAGGGATCTGAAAGCCAGACATATTCAACATAAGCTTGTCTCTTTTATGAGTTTCCATCCCCTCCTTTTGCAATACAGAAGAATGTCCCTTTCCCCACTGAGCTGTGATCCCAGCTGGCACCATGTTCTTTCCATTCTCTCTAGCAACTTTTCATCTTGCCTAGGTTTTTGAAAAAGACACAATTTATCATATCTTTTTGGGCACACTTCTCAGGCTTTCCATGAGTGTTTTGCTTGTCCTGAGCCAAGAATTCCCATTCTGTTTGCCTGCACTCAGGCTGTAATACGAGGTCTTTATGCAAACATTGGCACTGTCTACAAGCATTACAGCCCTGCAAATTTGATGCCACACACTGGTAATAGCCCTGGATTCTCCATGTGACCTTAACTGTTCATCCTGCCTTCAGGCTTCTCTTCTGCTGAAGAACTGAACAAAAACCTCAAGCAAGACATAGGAGTTTTTAAGATCATCTGACTGTAATAAAGACTATGTCAGACAGAAAAGAGTGTAAACCAGACAGTCTTTCCCCTCTATCTCCACTAGGCTTAGAAAGAATTTTGTTCATTGCCCATTGCCAGGGCAGTAGCAACACAAGGAAAATTCTTTTTGTTCACTTTTCATGCAAAAAGTGTCAGATCAGAATTGTAAAAGGGACTGGTTTTCCTTATGCAACAAAAAGTTATGCAATTATTTTCGGGCAGATGTAAGTGAAATCTGGATTTAAGAAGCATGAAACCCAAATTTTGAAAGACATTAGATATAATCTCTGTGCCCTTGGAATCTCGGTGTATGTGTCTCTGTGGCACAGAGAGGGGATTAAGAGAAGAGGCATGAAAAAGCAGAATTAATGCAAACTGCAATCCTTATCAGATTTAAAATGCAAAAATTAAAGCATTTAATTTTGGCACAGTTGCATGACTATTGGACTGATGGGAAAATAACTTGACAGAGGTATATATTGTAAGAAATACTGGGACAAGAAACACCAGAGATACATGCACCTCCCTCTTGCATTCATGCTCTCAGCCCTGCCTATCAGAACTTCAGTCAGATTTCCCTGCAGAGCTGGGAAGAGCCAGGTTAGTGTGGCAGCCTTTGCCAGCTTCAGAGGGTAAGCTTGTAACTCATTCTGCAGAGCACACAGCTCTGAGCATGAGACCCTAATATTTTTGAGTTTGCCAATTCTTTTGTTTCCACTCCTATCTCAGTGTGCTCCAACACTCTTAAAATATGCATAGCATAATGCAGTGCGAAGAAATGAAACCAACGGTTTCATTTCCCTCATGTAGCACCTTATGGCAGAAACAACTCACATCTGGGGAGCAGGAAAGAGCAAATTGTCACATGCTACCTGAACACTACTGCCTTTGCCTATATTGGTTGAGCAGTGGAGAGGCCATATGTTACATTTCCACTCATTTCTCCGAATCCACGTTAAAAAGAACATATGAACAAATGTATAACTGTTCCAGACTCAAGCTAGCCACAGTTAGTGGTGACTTTGCAATAAAAGACATCTGGGCCACGGATGGTGGGGGGAAGGGAACAGCCTTTGCAAAAGGGGGGAACAGTAGCAGAAGAGAGAGTTGATAACCTGAGAAGCTCTAGCACTGACTAGGATTTCTGTGGGGGCATCTTAATTACAGCTAAAAGCCAAAGCAAGACAACCGCAGCATACTGCAAGGACTGCCAAGCCCCAAACATGATTTTTCCCCCTTCTGTGTAAATAGATCACTTTTAATTAAATGTTACTGCCTGTGGGAAATCTCACACAACTGGCAGCAACAAAGAGAATCCAGGGTCACCAAAGGAAGTGTTTGGACACATCTAATTAATATTTCTGCATGAAAGAAGGTTATTTTCTCTTCAACTTTCTCTTCAACCTACCTTCTTCATGGTGTGGAAGTGACTCCCTCCCCCCAGGGAAAGTCTTTTCTTGCACTGTCTACTCCCTAACATCTGTGCAAAGTCTGTCTCCATGTTTAGACAGGATTTAGCCAACAATTATTAGTGCAGCATTTTGCACTAGCAACTGTGACACATGAAAACTTTGCTAAGAAATGAGAGTCCCTTCACTCTTGGAAAAGACCATTTGTAGTATATAAAGAAAGAAATTATTTTAATAATTTTAATTTATTTTTGCTTTAAATCTACTCTCTCTTTGCTGGACCAAACAATGTCTTTAGAACATCTTTCCCATTGATTGTATCCTTCACATCTGTTGAAAAAAAAGACAGAGATGGATTTGAAATAATTTTTTGGTCATAGAGCTGCTAAAGCTTGGGCAGAACATTTACTGATGTGCAGTAGGTGTGTCCTTGCTGGCAATCCTGTCTTTAATTACTAATGTTTCTGTGCAGCTTTTGCGTCTGAGCTGCCTGCTCAGAGTGTGGAGAGAGTTAGTGACTGCTGGAACCTGACTGTACCTTTGCAGAAATGCAATGAAAACTGATTCCAGAGCTGTGGTACGACTAATCCTACAGTAGAAGAGAGAGCTGGAGTACTTCTGAAATGTGCACTTTCCTATGCACTGCACTTTGAAAGCAGTCTCTTCAAAACTACCCTCCAGAGATCTATATCTAGGATCTAGTTTAAGATCCTTTTATAGCGGCTGGAGAGTGATAAGCAAAACTAGGGCACAATTCATTTTATTCTGATTTAGGCATCTTAACCAGGCCAGATGAATTATGCCTCCAAAAAGTTTTGCTTTTTCCACTGACATTTTCTTGTGCAAAAAGCAGAGACAATTAATTCCATCCTGATTGCAATGCAGAAGTGTGAAGTGCAAATTTAATGGTTTGAGATTTTTTAATGAAAAAGGAACCACACCTACAGTTGCTGATTAGTCTGGAACAGAAGGGGTGATACTCTCAATATTAATATCAAATCAGCATAGTTCAGAGGCAGCTGACAAACCACACACAACAAAAGCTGTTTCAAATCGTATGAGTAAAAGGGGGGAAACCCCTGTCTAAAAAGCATATGAGAAAAGAGGGGAAACTCCTGGCTTCCTAATGAACTCCAGGGCAAAATTAGATGTATTTAAGTGTAAACTATTACAGCAGCTGTTGCACAACAAAAGACTTTGTGTCCCTCTCTCCACAACTCACTTGCCATTGGATGCATTGGACATGCCAAAGGTTATGTTATACAGAATGTATTTTGGTGAGATTCAGCACAACAGGGAGACTAGCTTGATCACTTCACTCACTGACTCAAGTTCTAGGAAAGCAGAGACACTCTTGTTCATGTCCAAATTGGAGACATCTCTTTGCAGATAGTAACAGACTGATGAGTGTAATCACAGTTTAGTGAGTTTAAAATGAATTTTTGTAATTATTTTCTTCTTATCATTTTTGTATCTGCTGGTGGTTCCTTTCCCTTGGAGAAGGATGCTGTCAGAAGGCTACCTTCATAGAATCACCTACCTTTGTGAAGACCTGAACCCTGCACCCTACCAGAGTTTGCCTGATGAAGGGGTGTATGAAATGAGTTCCCTTAGTTATTCTTCCACGGGCGAAGCACAAGGAAAAAGCCTCCTTCAGAGGTGCAGATCTGCTGGCAAGTGCATTTCTTCAGTCTGCTCTAGAGGTAGCAGGCACAGCAGAAGGCAGAAGGATAGTCTCCCACAACCTGTCCAGCACACAACGCCCACAGGGCAGCCACCCCCAGCTACACATGTCTGTGAGGAGCTGACAAAAAAAGTCACCTACCTGGTTCCGCCTTCCTGCAAGAGCATTTGCAAGAACTACAACGATTTGCATATAGCTGGGGACTATGTGGTGCCAATTAGCTCTGTCACGACAGATTTTGCTTGTGACAGCGGCATAGGCCCCTTCTTGGAGTCCTCAGAGATCCCTCCCGCCATGGAGTCAGTGAAGGCCGCCCCCACAAGTGACACCATCCGTCGGCCGGTCCAGGGCCACTCCTCGTGCTGGCGGCTGGCGAGCTTGGGGCCCCACCAGCAGCCCCTCTCCGACTCCGCCCTGAACGACTACCTGGAGCAGAAGCTGGTGGAACTGTACAAGCAGTACATCATGGACAGCACAGCAAACAGGACATCCCCCACCCAGATCCTGGCCTCGGAGCTAATCATGACTAATGTGGATCAAATCAGCATGCAGATATCACGGGAGAGGAACATGGAGACTGTCAAGGCCAAAGACATTGTCATTAGCCGCTTCTTACAAATAGCCAGTGGGAAGATTTCCTCAGAAATGAGCACACCTACTCTGCATATTTCCCAATATAGTCACATTAATGCTTAGTCTTTGAATGTTAGAAAGTTTTTATGTTCTTCAAAATCGTCTTTTAGTTTAAGATACCTTCTGCTTAATTAAAAATGCATTTACCATCCACCACTTAAATAAAACCTTTCAGTACATAATAAATAAGTAGAACTACCTGTACTCCTGTGCTGTGCAGCTCCTGTTGTGGACCAATAAGTTGTTTTTCTTTTTTTAAGTGTTTTTAAGGAACCTCAGACATTAAAAAACTTTCACAGAAAAATGACTAAGAGCATATGGAACTTTTCCAGGTGCTCAGGTGTTTGCTTACTTCCCTGTACACTTAGTATATCACTTCAAATTTCCTCTCTCTGGCATCTGCTGTTCTGCCTCTGGGTCTGTGCTTGTGCAGGCTTACACTCATGCAAGGACAAGCAAGCACAGTGATGGCACGGCCACAGAAATACAGAATTTAGGATGTCATCCAGTTCACCTCCCTGCCCTTAAGGGCTTTACTTAGAACATCCCTTACAGGAGGTTTTTATAATTTGTTCTTAAAGATAATAAGGGATAGACACTTTACAGCTCTTTCTATGCTAACCCTAATTATTCAATTGGTGTCTTCCTGTTCAAGATTTACCATCCCCTTTTGTGAAGCACAAGCTCTGTTTCCAAACAGACAGCATTCTCTGGGGTGTGTGTGTATAAACCTGTGTGCTTTGCACTGACTTAAACCCTCACAGTGATAATGTGACTTTGCACTGACTTGACCCCTCACAGTGAGTGGTGAGCGGTGATCACAGACAGACACCACCTCTGCCAGGTATTTACACACCTGACACTGTGGAGGGGTCATCTGGGAACAGCAGTAGTAATAAAAGGAGAGGAGGAAGGAGAATTCACCTTTGGTAAGAGAATTACATGTTGGAGGATAAGGGCTACTCCAAAGTTGATTGGATTAATGTGAACAGTGCCCTGGAATGCAGAGGAAAGGCTGAAATGGAGCATTTGACACCATGGCTGAACACTTCTTTTGTTAGGATTGTTGTATCATAGGTCAAGGTCATTTGAATTTGATGCATTTTTGATAGGAGGTCCTATTTTGTAAAATTTCACCAAGTCTTAAAAAAGAAGAAAAAACAATAACCAGAACTGCCTCAAGGCAAGGTTTGGTAACTACTCTGAGTGTTCATAATGTATAAAGTATTGACAATGCCAGTACATCACTGGTTGAAGTTCCAAGTATCAGTATAACATAAATACAAATTTATACTAAATATTCATAAAATTATTTAATATCATTGTTTTCACAGTGTTGTTTTGGCCTTTGTGTGCTTTTTTCCCCGTGATTTATTCATTTATGTAATTAATTTCAGGCAGGTTTTTATTAATATTTCAAAAAGAAATGTAACATGATAAGCATGTCAGTTTATTCTGTTGCTTCTTTTTTCCAGAGATTACTGGAATAGCTCAGCATACTTTCCTGTGTGTGCAGGTATAAAAAAAAAAAGTTGCCATGAGAACCTGTGATGCTTAAATCGGGAGGGTGTATCTCTGTTGCCATAACAGCCTACCCAAATAATATTATTCAGCAATTCAAGACCGATGATTTCTGGCATCCAATATTTCTAGACTCCAATCAAATGCTATTTACAAATACAAAAAAAAAAGTCCATTTTTAGGGGAAAATAATAATCCTGGTAAGGCATAGGCACACGCATACATTCTGCATGCAACATCCATGACCAACAATCTGGAAAATTACTTCCAGAGAAGAGCAAAAGCACAGAAATGTAACAGTTTTTATATCCTACAGATACAGATTCAGGCTTTTCAAAGAACGAGGCTTTTGTTCGTGCCTATTGACATTCACATCACTGAGTTTCATTTGCAAAAGATGTAGTGGAAAGTAACTTGCAGAGTTGAATGCGTAAATCTATATCCTTGCTGAAAGATCTGACTCCTTCACCAGAGGACACAATCGATTCTTGCACTCAGCTCTCCCCACTCCACAGACCTCATCCTGCGCAAACAAAACAGCATTTTGTCGTCTCTTACTCAGAAATCCTGATCTTCATTTCCCCCCAGACGCGTGGGCAGCACCTGGTCACCATGTCCTGTTTCTCAGAACCGAAGCAGGAAAGAGGGCAGGCAGCTGGAGAGCAGGGGCCAAGAGCTCTGCCCAAACCCGGGTGGAAACCTCCCACAGCTGCTGTGTCAGGGGCCTGAGTCAGGGGCTGCAGCCAGAGCCAGGGGCAGTGCTCAGAGAACAGCACTGGAGAATAACAGGTCTTATATGTACAAAAGCAGGCTCATGCATATGAAGGGTATGTTTGATATTTATCAATCAACTACAAACCATTCCATTCTCAGGCAGCATTCTTCCAAGCAAATCACTTACCACAGCCATTCTGACTTTCAAGGAAAGATCTTATTTTGTATTGTCAGACTGACATTACTAATTTTATTTTATTTTATGAAAAGGCCATAATCATTGCAGAAGCTGATTTATTCTGGAAAGACAGCATCAACCACTTCTTCCCCACCTACGGTGATTTTCTTTTCTCTGCCTAAATATAAATGCCCATTTCACTTTGAGCCCTGTAGTGTGCCTCTTTCTCACATGAATGACATACTAGCCACATCCCATTTTCTGAAACAGCTCTTGGATTTCAGGCAGTTTCTATGTAAACAACTATTTCTTATTTTCCACTGTACTCAGATGAAAGTGCAGTTATATCTCTGTCCTTTTTCCGTTTAAACCTAATCTTGCTCTGCACACGTGCCTCTCTAGGTGTGCCTGTTTCCTGCTGAAAGCACTTGGATAGCAATTAGGCTGCTCAGGTTGTTATCTAAAGCGATTATCATATTCTCCTTCTCTCTCTCCCCTCCTCCTCTTTTGCCTCAGGGTCAAGCATTTAAAGAGAGAGATCCCAATTTTTTAGTAGCTCTCTTAAATAACAAATTTTTGGTCAGGGGCACATAATTTCTTGACATGGGCTTGTCAAAATGCTGATAGGAGCCCTGGTGTCTGGGGAGTGTGTGTTGGAGAAAAGAGTTTGAATTCTGCCTTCACAATACATGCTAACAGTATGGCGTTTTTAATATGACTAACAATTTAAGAAGGCAAAGAAAATTGTGATGAATATTTCAGTAACTCTTTGGTTGATATTTTGACCAACTGTCAAGGAGCTGTTCTCAGAAGGATATTTTATAGCCACCTTCAGCATACTCCAGCAGCTTCCTCAGGCATTTTTGGCAGAATATATTACTTATTGCTGACAACATGATTATAGCAGCTAGGAGTTTTATTGTTTATAGACGGTGTGACTGTGCCTCCAAGAGTCTGAGCCCATCACTGTGGCAGATGGGCATTACCTGTGGACTCCAGGAAGGCTGGATGTGTAGTGTGACAGAGGGAGAAAAGAAAGGGAAAAGGAGCTTGTAAATTTTCTTGGAACCTGTAGGTCCTGCCTTTGGTTTTAACCCCTTTGCTGGCTCTGATTTCTTGTCTGTACCAAGAAACACTGGAGGGAAGAAAAAGTGAGATTTAAAAAAAAAAACAAACCCTGGGCTTTCTGCTGAATGTGAAGTGAGCATTTCATGTTCTGCTTGCTGGGTTCAGATGAAGGCAAAAAAGCCAAGCATCTAAAACTGAAATAAATGAAGTTCTACAGTGCTGACTCCAGTCAGGCATATTGCTGATACTTCACCTTAAGGAAATACCAGCTGGGAGCTCCCAGCACCCCAAGGTTCACCTCATTCCCCTTCTACTGTCCTTTCAAAGATTGAAGCACTGTCCTTTCAAAGACTGATTTTTTTAGGACTATCCTTTCCCTGGGCTTCTTCCTACCACATGTTTCTCTCTGAGACAGGACCTGCTGGGATGTAACCAGCTGCCAGTATCAAGGGCTTTGGCAGGAGGGGGTAAAAGGGACTGCAGGTTTTGTTACCTTGGTTGCCAGAATTGCTGTAACATGTCTTGCTGGTATGGACAGTGTGGGCTGGGAGGCATCCCTTGTTCTCCCAGATTCAGGAGGGATAATTATCAATTTAGGGTGATCAATCACCATGTTGCAGCGACATCTCACTGCAGATTTTAAACTGATATTGATATATGAAAGGACACACTTGCCACACACATCAATAAACACAACCTGTATGCCTGTGACAGCTGGAGTGTACCTGCTTGGCACCTCTCTGTTCAGTCACCTCCTCTCTGACAGACTCATACAATGGCTATGGACAGTGCTCAGAAGGGACATGAATTTCTCCATCTGCATTAATTACATAGAGTGTGAGCATGACAACAGTTTAAATCAATGTATTGGCATGCAAATTGACAGGGCTGGTCTCTAGCTGGTGGAGCCCGTGTCAGCTCACATGGACTGAGACCTGGTCCCCAATCTGTGTTGGGCTGGGTAAAACCATCACTGTCTTTGAAGAGCATTTGCAGTTTTGAAATATGTAGCAGAATATGACTAGCATGTAAAGGGACAGAAGTTTAGGTCAAACCAGAATTATTCTGTGCACTGCAGTGTTACTTCTGCTTCTGCTGCACTGGGAAGAGCCGGTTTACTGTCTCTCAGGCATTTCTGCTGACAGGATTAGGATGGCTTTTCGGAACATTAGGCAGGCTTTCTAAGGGCTGAAGGGAACAATGTTCCCGAGGCTCATTCTCAGACCTTCTTACATCTTTTTCAGGGCAAACGTTGAATGAACTTGCTTGAAGTGGAAATCTCCTCTACGAATATTGAAAGTGCCTCATTTTCTTAACATCTGATTATTACTGCACTCCATGCTGCTGTCTTTCACCATGTGACACTCCTGCTTTAGCTTTCCACAATGCTGGTCACTGAGGTCATTTCTGCCATGTCAAAACCTCCAGGGCTGCCCCAGCATTTCCCTCCATCCTCCTGCCATGCAACTGTACGTTTGGAGGTTTTGCAAGCTGTGCTCCTGTGCCCTCTAACCTCCCCTTGCACCTGTAATCCCTCCTCACAGAAGATGATCCTGGCTCTCCTAAAAGCCAGAACAACCAGTGCAGTGGCAGAGTCAGATACTGAAATCTGGAGGGAACCACTGGCAAAGGGAGAGGGAGAGACTTGAAGGCTGGTGATCGCCTGAGTTCCTGTGGGAGAAGCTGAAGCACAAAAGTGCCAGGACAAAGGAACTCTTCAACTCATTGTTTATTGCAGTGCTGGGCACACATGAGGTAATCCTCCCAAAACCATGTGCGAATTCTCAAAGCATTAGCTTGCCCTTATATCCATCAAAGCCTTACATATTCATAAAAGTCTCCAAAACGCCTGTACATATTCATTTCCTGGCCCTGCCTCTCCCTGCTTCGTATTAAAATGAGATGAATGTCCATTACAGCTGCATAGTGCCTCTTCTTAATTGGGTCGGTGGTCTCTGGAAATGGGTCAGTGGTCCTCTGAAGATGAAGTCAGTCGTCTTCCTCTTTACCTTGTCCCATTGCCAGGGCTCCTTGACCCTCCAAGTCATGGTCCAGGCTTCCTCTCATGGTTCCATTTATCTCAGAGGCCAGGTGTGTTTTCGGTTCTTGGTTCTTCACAGTACTGCGTGTACTCCCTATTGCTTCTAAAAACCATAACTGGATCAAATGCATGATATATTGTCTTCGCTTTAGCTACTCCAATTCTACTCATCTGTTAATAATTAAACTTCTAGCTTCTTCTCATCCTCTTGTTAAATCCCGTAATAAAAATATACTACTTTTATCCTACTAACTTCATTTCTAAATTTTAAATCTTCTAATCCCTGATTCAAAGCAAGGGACTCCTCTGAAGGTGGAGGAAGTCCTTGCAGAGCTGAGTTTGTGAAACATACTGGGAGATGGTGGGGAGCTGAGGAAAGAGGTTTCACAATTTTCCCAGTGAAGACAAGCCTGAGGAATGGCAGCATTTCCAGCCACTCCCTGGGTGGAAGGAGTGTCTCTGTACTTAAAAGACAGCAATCTCCAGCTCCACGCATGGCATTTTTCAAACATAAAGAGTTGTAGAATCCCACATGGGGTTTTGTTCCTGCCCTCTGCAGCCACATCTGGGTGGGAGACACAAGGGGCCTCTGGCCACAGCAGTGCCCATCATCTGTGCTGGACAGATGTATTCCACTCAGCCTCCACTCCTGCTCCTGGGGTCACAGTGGGGACTGGGGCTGCAGGAGCTGCTGATGCTGCTGCTGGAGCAGTGGCCACCCAGACACTCCACAGCCTTCCTCCAGACCCCCACACTGGCCTACTCAGATCTGACCACCAGGTATTTTCCTCCTTTACTGAACTTTGCTTGCTAAACAAAAAGTAGGATAGGAGATCTTTCTCAAGAACAAGCAATGGGAATGGGAAAGAAAGAATTACAGAGTCAGGCCATGCTGTGGCTTTTTTTACAGGTTAATTTGTCTGTAACCAGAGTTAGACTATATGAATAAAATCATAGTTGGCAGAGCAGACTTTGGTGTTTTCATTGATGCAGTTGTCCAATGTTCATCTTTACACTGAAAATGGATCCTGTTTGGAGGGCAGGAATAGAAGAGGATAAAAAAAAAAAAAAAGTAATAATTTGATCAGTACCATTTAAACACATTCCAATGCATTTCTACATAGAAACCATACCAAAAGGAAAAAAATAAAAAACTTAACAAAGTTAGGCTCACCAGTTTTAAGAAGGAGAGGTTAGAGGCTTTCAGTTCCAGCACTTTTAAACCAATTAATCTCAAGGTTTAGTTGACCTATTTAGCAAAAGCTGGCTGAAGTGTCACTTCAGAAGCCCAGTGCTTGACTAAAGTACATTCAAGGCCATGAAAGTAAGCAACTCAAATTAAGACATTCAATTTTATATAAAACTCCACAGTTCATTATAGACAGATGTGAGACTTGGATTGAGTGCAATGGTAGAAAGAAATTTATTAGTAGAAAAAATAATTATTTTTAATTCACTGAACTAATTTTTGCTTCAAACTATGTTCGTCAAACCCATTGGATCAAATTAACATTTTTAACTTCAATGAGGCTAACAGCTCTTTGTATACAATTTGCTTTATGATCTTCTCTTAGCAACTTTGGTCTGTGAGCACTTAATTTAATTTCCTTTCCTCTGTTCTTGCTATTTTCTTGTTTTGTTACTTTGTCCTTTGGCTGCATCCCTCCAGTCCAGACCACTTGTGATGTGCTCTCCTTTGGCATAAGGATGTCACAGGAATGTTACACAACTGAATCAATATATATATATCAATATACACAATATATCTGTGATATACAGAGCAGCTCTAAGGTAGCTTTTTTCCCCTTCACCCTACATTTAGTTCAGGCCTTGACCAGATAAACTTAGATAAGAAGCTAAAGGTTTAATCATTGGAAAAACTATTGACATGAATTGATTAGAACAACATAAGCTTCTTAAAATATGCATAATAAAGTTTCTTATTTCTGTGAGCCTATGACATATTGCAAAAAAAAAAATCCAGACTGATCACAAAATCCAGAGCACTCCTGTGGAAAACAAAAAATCTATTAATAAATGTACTATTGAAGACTGAACAAAGCAGAATGGTGCCTGATAGAATCACATTTATTAGATCAATTCCAAATTGTTAAAATGATAGATTCATCCCTTCGTAAAATAGTATATTACCTCCCAGTCAGGAACATGATTATTTCATCATATTTGTAAGGTACTTATGTAAAAATCAATTAATCTGATGCCAGCTGTCATTACATACACTCTAAAGGTTATTGAACCATTGATGTATAGAAATATGCAATTGAAGATCAAAGGCAGTTGTAAGAAGATAAACCAGTTTGAGATTGCATTCTGTTTGCATGCCAATTGTCATGTACCATGAAATGAAGTTCACCAGCGACCTATTTCCTTATTCTGCTCACACGAACAACAGCATATGGGAAAAATCCATGCATCGTGTTCTTTTCTCTAATGAAGTCACACAGCCTCTGATCTTTGACTGTTAGATGTGATTGTCATATTTTAAAAAACGGCAAAGCAAAAGAAGAGAAAAAAATGTATGATGTTTCAAATACAAATTTAAAAACAGTATTTAAAAGCCAGGTTTTATTATAGACATGTTGTACCATCTTGGCTCCAATTAAATAGCGCTTTTCTTTGCAAGTCATGGCCTCAGTGGACTAAGTCGTGAAACAATGTATTACTCAGTTTAAGTAAGGTACCAGATGCAAACCTTAACACAAAGAAAGAAAATTTATCCAAAACATAGGAGCAGTAACTTCAGTGGTGTGACTATAACTGGGAGAGAATCTGTCTGTTAGATGGGCCAAGTTAGATTGACGTTTTCACAATGAGACATTCAAATCTCATAATCTTGGAGGGAGTGTGTTCCCATGCATCATTTGTTTTTACTATTATTCTTTATTTATTTATCTAGCTTTTGATAGATGGAATAGGGTAAGGCTGTGAAAAGATGTAACACTTCATTTTTATTCATGTTTGATGGTATGAAGGCGAGATAGCAGTGGAGGAATTAAGAGAGAAAAATGATGTGCACAAAACAAGGAAATAGCAAAACAATTTCTGTAGAAGGGTGGGGAAGGCAAGACGGAATTACTCAAGGATGTTGTAGCGCTTGAGAATGCAGAATCTGAGAACTTGGACAAGAGCCATCTGTGTCTGTTGATGGCTGTAACTGGCATGTGCAATAAACTCAAGGTAAATGGACAACTGAAGATGTAGTTATTGTGAACCAGATAGAATTAAAGGGTTTTTTAAAATTGTTGTTTAAACAGAACATCTTTGTATTGTGAAGGTAAAGGTAAAAAAGATTTCAGGAGAAATGCAAAAGAAATTATACTGGGGACATGAAGCCATGGAGACAAACAGAGGAGATTAAATTTAAAAAGGAGGATGAAATTGTACGAGAAAAATGAGGACATGAAAAGGTTAAGTGCCATGGAATCAAAAAGTTAAAACATAATTTTAATTTGGCATGCTCAACAGTTCTTTTATCAAGAAAAATAATGAGGGGGGAAATAGGAAAAAGTCAGGTAAAAGATGTGAAAGGATCAAGAGCTGTGGTCAACAGAGTTGCAAAAATAGAGTAATTTTTCTAGGAAGACTTAGAAGTCATGGCTGAAACGGAAAATCAGCAACTATGCTCATAGAAGAAAGGAAAGACAATAGAAAGGAGATATATTAAGATGAAAAAATGTCACTGAACTGGAAGAACTGGGTGGCCATATAAACATTTGTGGTACTGTTGGCTAGGGACAAGCGGGAAAGAAGCACAAAAAATGACAAGATTGGTAAAACACAAACAGTAAGAGATCAGAAGGGGCCAATGTTTGGTGAAAACAGCCGTGGAGAGCTGATTGGGGCTGCCCAGTGTGTGGTGAAATCTACAGCAAATGAGCTGTGTCATCACCTACCACAGGAGCTGGAGGCACAGACCGGAAAGAAAAAAAACATTAAAGTAGAATGAAATTGGGGAAAAAAGACTCATAGGCTCAGATCACAGGTATTAGGAGACATGAGGAGAGAAGATCTTACATAAATTGCATTTAGATAAGAAAGAGAGCAAAGGGAGAGAATGGAAGTGTTGAATAAGAAACCTGAGACTCCCAGGAAGTGCTTTGATCCAGGATGCACGGTGTCAATTTGCAAGGAAAGGCAGTTACCTGAGTACCAATTTTAAAGATATAATTCCTTAAGAAAACTAAGAGCTGAAGGAAATGTCTGGAGGCTCCAGATGCATCCTAACTTTTATAAATGGAGGGGTTACTCCAGCAATGGTAAGAGAACAGAGGGAAATAGAACTGAAGCAATGTAATTGTTCTGATGTTACTTGCCGTTCTGTATAAACAGATTCCACTTTTTGGCTAAAATGCAGATTGCTACGTTTCAGTATTTCCTCTAGAGATTTTCCAACAGTGAATTCCAGGTATCAGAGAGACTTACGGCAAGTAAAGACATCACAATAGTGTGCCAGAAGTCTACTGAGCTATCTAGGATGAGAAGAGATACTTCCGATTTCTTTTTTTTTTTATTTATTATATTACTTATATTTTATTTTAGTGTTCCAGTTTCATTTTACAGAGTGAATTAATAATGGTAAGAAGGGAATGTGGTTGAGAAGCATACTAGTATTATGTAGAGAAACCCTTATATTCTGGGATAGGTATTTTTTTGTAATGTTTAAATGGAGTTTTGGATAAGAGCAATAGTTTGAGCATGTAAGCATGCCTAGTTCCAGGAGTGGGCTCTCAGCTCGCCCTTGGACAGGAAAAGATGGCAGCTTTCCCGCTGGCTTCCTCTTCCTCTTGAAGATGTAGATGGAGAAGAGAAATAGGTGGTCATTTCTTATTACTTACCCCCACTTAAAGGAGAACAGTCATACTATGGGAAAGCTTTTCCTAGGCAGAATGCCCTGGGGACTCTTTTCAACCACTTGGAATTATTTAAGTTTCTTATACATGTACTACATACCATGCCTGACTTCTCTGCTTCTCAGTTACCTCCCTCTGGCCTGGGTGACCCACATGAGCACAGCTGTAGCATTGTTTGCATCTGCTGTAGTGGGAGCCACAAAAACAGATGCATTTGAAAAACCAGTCCTCCAGATTTCAGCTGACTGGAGGAGTGGGGCATGGAGAAGCAAACAAACAAATGAAAATGCTTCAGAGCAGCTTGTCCTGATTAAAGGCACGCCGCCACAGAGACCCTGGTATCAATTTTGTGGAACCCAATCAAGCGTGCACATGGTCCTTACAGCCTACTGTCACTATGTGTGCTTTGCAGCCTTTGAAGGAACAGATTTATTCAAAGTGTAGATTTTGTATTTGTCTTCGTTTCTACATTAGTGACAGCTGTAGCAATGCAGTCTGGAGGCGATGAAATTAAAGGCACTGTGTCCAGATCCATTTGCAAAAGGAAGACATGAACTTACTTTTAAGGCAGAGAGAGCTGTAGACTCTTTTGACACTGTTCTTTCATTGTGCAGACTGAGGGATGACATAAGCGAAGTTTGAGATTTCACAGCACTTGATGAATGAAGATCAGTATCCTTGACTGAAAGAAGGGTCATAAATTTGGTGTTCCTTGGGTGGCAAGCCTTGTAAGGGTAACAGATATTCTGTTGTGTAATTCTGAATTTTAATAAAAAACAGAAGCCGTGTTTGCTGCCTACCTTGGCAAATACCTGATACAGAAGAAAGAAAACAAGACAGTTTATTGGCTTTCACCTGTGAATTCTAAGGGAAAAGAATAAATATGCAGCACCTACAATAGTATGTAGGCACAAAGCATACAGAAATTACTGTTACTTTTTTTCTACTGGATCTGAATTTGTAGCTGGATGCATTTTTATATAAGCTGTATATTATGAACAGTATTTTGAAGCCATATTTAGTACTGTTCCCATTCCATGTCTTGACTAAGGCTTAATTTTGAAGTCTTCCTGATGCACATCATTAGGACTAATTTGAATCAGTTTTTTTATCCTTTTTGGGTTTGTCTGTAAATTAGCAGAAGAAAGGCCTAATACATCTAGCATGACATATTTTGATGAATGTAAAATGTCATCTGGAAAGCTTCTTATTTCTTCAAAGTGGAATTAACTGTTCAAAAATACTCTCCAGAAATGGAATACCTATTAGAGTGTCTATAGAAAGAAGCAGGAACTTGGACTGATCCATAGCACCTTGGGAAATAAAAATACTGTGGATCACTGAACTGTCATCTCTTAATTGTATAATCCTGTTCCAGAACTCCCTATGAAAAAAAAAAAAGGGCATTAACTCTCATAAAAAATAATTATTTCAGACATATTAATTAGTTTTTCTATACAAGTGAAATAAAAGATAGTATGGGAATGGAGAAGGACTTTGACAGCCTTCTATTCTGCTAAGTAATTATTCAGAAGTGTATTGCAGTACGGTAAAGAACATAATTTAAATTGTCTGACCTTCATATTTTTTCTGGCTTTCATTAAATTTAATCATGAGTGCAGTTTTGTTTTATAAAAAATGAGAAGGCATGGCAATCTAAAGAAAATAATCACTATGAGGTGAAGATTGTGGGTAGACATAACCACTAAGAGCTTTATTGTGTCTAACCACAGGATTTAAAACATGCTCAAACTCTTAAAATAAAGTAAAAGTAAGGGATATTTAAGTCATGCCAAGGAAACACCGTTGGGGAAAAAACCTTAAAAAGTTGCCATGAGAACCCCTCCATGTGCAGATTAAGTAAAAAAATCTCTTTTTGAATTTTTCAGTCTTACACACTGAATTTATCTTTCACTCTTAGGAGGGGAAACACAGTTCCTGCCATTATTTACAACAACATTTACAATTTACAATTTATCTGAATTAATTGTGAAGCTGATATGCACGCACTGCTTGAAAACATGACAGGTATTTTATTTATGATTTTTATTCACAGGGGAGTGTGTACAATAAAGTTTGTGCATGGCTTTTGATTCAGACCCAGGTGAATTTTGAAACAAATATTGTAAATTAAATGAGAGACAGGATCTGAATTTTATATCTACTTCAAGTGTACAAGGAAAAATTAAAATAGCCTCTGAAGATTAAACCTTTATATTGAATTATTGAGTAAAGAGTTTTTAGAGAAGAGTTGACACATTTTCCGTGATAGTATTCAGTATAAAGTGTTCAATAATCACCTTAAATAATTAGCTGGACAATTCCTGTTTCTGTTTGTGCTTGCAGAAGATGCAGTGAGAATGATGTTATTTTCTTGTATTTATTTCACTGGGATGATATCTTAATGATTTCCTGTTGGCATTTTATTCCATTGTGAATGGACTCTGATCAGCTCAGTGTGAGTTGTCAGTGAAATTCAATCTGTGCCCTCTGATTGACCATATCAATGGAGTCAGGGAGCATTGATTTCTCATCCTAATCGGAGGCTTTCCATAAGTTACCAGGACATCAAGTCACTCAGAAAGATGCTGGATTGGATTACGCAAGTTTAGAAGATCTGAAACCTCTCCTGGTCACACAAGCATTTTCTGCAGCATCTTGCCTAGAAAGAAACAAATTAGAGTAAAAATTTATAGGCTGGGTGCAGAGTTTAGGTTTAAATTTTCCCCAATCCTTCCATGCAAAGTAAAGGAATTCCCCCAACAGTGTCTGGGCTGTTTTGGGAGCAGATGCTTCCCCTTGGGGCTCTCCAGCTTCAACGGCACCTTAAACTAAATGAGCCCACTCATCACTTTCAGTGATACAGGCATGCAAGGCAGGGATAAATGGAATGTGATTAAATTACCTGGTGTCTAGGCCTTACAGAACTGTCCTAAGCACTGATCTCTTCTCTCTGGTGACCAGTTTCAGGATTTCATTTGTTCAACCTCTTCTGTTTCCTTTTCATTGCATTTGGTATCACTGCAGAGCAAATCTTCACCTGCTATACACCTGCTCCTCCTGTGAGGAAAAAATTTCCTAAATTTGCATCAAAAAAGCAGCTTTGAGTCAAGTATTAATTCAGTATGCACACTGTTGCAATGGTGGGTGTATTGTTGCACACAAGACAAAGTGACTGAGCTCTGACTGAGCTAAATCTAAATAACAATCACAATAAAACAGATGAAAGCAAACTAGACAAAGTGATTTATCTTTTCCTTTTTATGAATGATTGAAGAAATAGTGAGCATTTAGTCTGTGAAGGTTGAGCATAGCAAAATGATAAGCCTTTTCATCAGAGTATTGAAGACAGTTTGGTTTTATTCAGTTTTGGGGGATTTCTATACTCAGTCGTCTCACTTTTGGGCCTGGTGAACACATTGGATAGATGGTATTAATATTAAGGAGAAACAGAGGTTTTTGTCTGCTTCTCAGAAATGGAAAAAATACATTTAAAGGATTTAGTATTAATACATGAAACAGCTACAATTGAATTTAAGAACCAAATGACTAATTCCGAGGAAATATGCAAATAATCTTCTTCACATAAACAGTCTGATTTAATATTGCGGTTATATTTAGGGTAGTGAAATTATATCTCGATGCATAGCTAAAAATGTATGAGTGCATGATTCAAGTAATTTGCTTTCAAATTCTTTTCTTAAGGTTTGGGTCATAATACATTTAAGAACATGTTAGTTAAATTGACCTGTGCAGTGGCAATGTTAGTCCAAAGCTCCTGTAATTGAAACACATTGCACAACAGGGTTTTAAAGATGGAATATTTTTTTTGGCTTAGATATGTCCCTACTGTAAGATCCAACTCAGAGCAATTTCCTTCTGGAGCTTTAATCTCAGATGATAGTTTTAAAATAAGTCTCTTGTCCTCCCAAAAAGCTGCATGAATTTAACATCCCTTTTTCTTATGCACAAGGTCATAGAGTAGTGGGCATGCTGCTATGATTTATTTATCAACTAAAGTGTAAGTTTGACTAAGGTCAAAAAAAAGTTTGAAATTGACCAGTGAATGGCTGAAATTAACATAGAACTAGAGCCATGGGAAAACATCTTAGCCCCTAGTGTGGTCATTCATGAATTAGAGATAGCTAATTGAAAAAAAGCAATTCTTTTTTTGTAGGAAAAAATTATGAAGGATAATTTGAAACTGGATATGAGCATAGTCAGAATTTTCTTTTCTCTCTGAATCTGCTGAGAGTCTGAAACAACTGCTCTGAGCAAAGAAGCCATGTATAAGCCATTTTTAAAAGTTTTTGATGTGAAGAATAGAAAAGGAGAGGAAGAAAACGTCCAGCAAAATTCCTCTGCTACTGTTTCAAACCCGAGGAAAGCAGCCCTGCTTCAGAGCTGCAGATGCTCTGTGGGGGTTCAGATGGCTGAACCTCCCTCAGCTGCCCTAGTGCACATTTAAATGTCCTCATCCTGGTACCATTTTTATTTCCTACAGGTTTCACCCCAGCAAGGGTCAAGTGAGTCACTGTATTTTGTATTTCACCACAGCAGAGGAGTGTTGGAGCACCACAAGCTCAGTGGCTGGGCTGGATGGCAGGCAAGGTGCGAGCAGGAATGACTGGTTGAATGCAAGGGTGGGGAAATGGAGCAAAAAAAGATGCTAATTACAATATCTCTGCTTCACTTCAAGATGGGAACTCCGAGCCTGTGCCACCTGATTACCTGTCAGATACTAGCTCCACCCTGGATAATTTTCTGGAGCTTTTCCTCTGGCTGTACTTTGAGGGGAGGAATTCTGAGCTCTAGCAGCTCTTAATTCTAGTTCAAATATTTGTGCCAGGCAGCCCAAGGTGAGGAAAGATTTCATTTTTTTTTTGTCAGGATTCCACATTTGGCAGGGGCTGTAGCAAATGGATTGTAAGAGGCTGGTGAAAGGTTCATCATCATCCTGACATACAGTTCACATGCTGCTTATGTTAAAATGCAGTTTATGTTAAAATGCCATTACTTCTCAAAGAGGTATTACTAGGCAGAAAGATTTTGGGGCTTTCTAAGGGGATGACACACAGTCTTTTTGATGCCTGAAGCTTTCAGCCTCCAGGTATTCCCAAAATCAGACCTCCCTGAACTCCAGGTTTATGTGGTGGAGCAATGCTACCCTGAGGATTGAAGTGGCTGCAAATCAGAAGATTGGTAACCCAAGGAAGAAAAGGGTCAGAAGAAACAGAGGCATTTGGGCATTTTCAGAAACAGGAAATAAAAATATATTTAAGGGATTTTAGATGATTCAGGATTTCATTATCTACTTCTCTGTTTAAGGCGGTAAAACATTAAAAATGCCAGGTGTAGTTCACAACAGGGCCAAAGGAGGTTAAATCAATCTCCAAAGTCACAATAAGGATGGCTAATTCTCATTTGTAAGCTGTGAAAATGACAGCCTTTATTAATTCCTTAAACTTTAGAAAGAGAAGGTGTGAACAAAGGAGGAAAGGAAGACTCATTTGGGTTTTTTTTTCTGATGCAAAAATTAATGTTCATCAACTCACTTTAATGACTCAGTGAGACACCAAGCAAATAAAAGCATCTCATATGCTCTGCACATTGGGAGACATAGATATTCTATCTCCATCACACCATAACAAGGAGTAAAAAAGCACATCACTTTTTTGGAGTTGTCTGGATATTTTACTGTGCATAAGAATAGCAACTGTTATTTTCTGTCATTTTCCAGCATTTTTATGTTCTCTTAAAAACAGGCTGTTGAGCTCCCTCATATCTACTGAAAGTGCAAACCCAGAAAGAGTCCCTGAAGTCAGTGATGTAAACCGAGTAAATACAGAACATATGTAAGAGGAAGCAATAAAACACCTATACAATGATCACAGAAAAACTCCCTCGCCTGTGAGCTTTGTGTCACTGTGGAATGGAAGAAATATTCCAGCATCTGGGTGAGCTGGGATTCAGGTGGGTGGATGAGAGGAGGATTGGCTGTCATGAACTTGGCCTTGGCCCTTCTGCATCTACAGGAGAGCTGGCAAAGCACA
This sequence comes from Bombycilla garrulus, assembly GCA_013400315.1. Classification (NCBI taxonomy): domain Eukaryota; kingdom Metazoa; phylum Chordata; class Aves; order Passeriformes; family Bombycillidae; genus Bombycilla; species Bombycilla garrulus. The sequence continues at coordinate 473,107 of VXBU01007950.1, forward strand.
GCTGTAACCGAGGGCCGGTTTGGTCTCGGTGTGCAGAACAAGTTTACAGGGACTGAAAATGGGAGATGTAAATTGTCCCCTCTTTGCCCCGCTGACCACCAGTACCACCCCCATCCCACAAGAAACCTCTCGGCAGCTCTTCCCTGGCAGCCCCACACTGATGGTGAGGTGCAGGATGCCCCGTGTCAGGCTGTGACTTTTGAAGGATGGGAGATGCAGCTGAGCACGTGCCAAGGCCTGCACTGCAGTCCTGAGACAGCACAAGGGTGGGATTTTTGGTTTAGTGTGCCATAGAGGAGCTCTGTGATTTTTCAGGTATGCACTGCCTACAGCGGCAATCTCTTAATGCACCATTAGGTCTTGCAATAATTGGCGAGTACAGGATCCTTTATAAGAGCAGAAGTGATTTCCACATGTTATTATGTAAGTCATGTGCCATTGCTGATATATTTGACTTGTTTGTTGTCTAACGTTTGAGTTGAATACTATTTAAGATTTATTTTGTAATTTCCACTATGCCAATGTAAAACATACAGTTTGTTGCCATCAGGTTAGAAAAAACCCCCCCTACCTCTTGATGCAAAAAGGGTGTCAAGATTTGAAACTCCCCAGTGACAAATGACAGAGACACCAAATATACCTTTTTGCAAAAGTCACTTATATCACTTTGATGATGATATGCTTTTTATGTAACATTGTGGGTTTCATTCCTGTCCCCAGAATACCCTTGGAACTGAGTAGTGCTGTCCCAGCAGTGTTATCATGCTGACAAAAAGATTTTAATTTTTAGACAGTTATAAAATATATGAATGCAGGCATAATGTTTTAGTTGCATAATGTAATACCAGGAATAGCTCACTAGTCGTCTTAATCAGGTCATAATTCACTCAAAATCTTGATGATTTGCAGTATACCTTGTCTAAATTGAGGTCAGAGAAGATAATGGAAAGGTCAGTAATCATTGCTGGTACAGGAAGCTGGTACTTGGTAGACAGGAAAATAATTATGAACTGTATAAAGTTTGAAATGTTTTACTTGTGAGGCTGCAACAATCTTGGGGTCTTTTTTAGTTTGTAGGAATTCTCATCCACTTAAAATCATTAATGCTTTCTGATTTGAACAAATCCACAAATTAAAGGAAGAGCTGACCTCAAATCATTAAGTCTCCAGTCTTTTGGAGTTAATGGGGTTGATATAAAATTACCAGTATCAAACCTTCTAAAATCTGATAAAAACTCTAAAATGATATTGCACCACATCTGTTCCATTCAATTACGCCCATTTAAAATAATTACAACAGAAAATCCTCATTGCTGAGAAAACTCTGGACAGCTGGAGTCTTCACTTTAACCTACATGAAACTAACAGGCATCACATCTTTCTTGTTAGCAATTCTGCACAACATTTCTCCTGCCAGCCAGTGCAATCTAAATCAGCTGGTTGCCTGAGGTAAGGTCAGGGACATTGAAAAGATGAGCAATGACTCTGAGTGTTTTTTAACAACATGAATATATTAGATATGTGAAAAAAATTATTATTCACTGCAAGAATAATCAGAACTGTCTTGGAAATTTGCTATATTCCTGAATAACAAGCATCTAAGTTATTCCCATCATCACAAGGATGCTTTCAAACGCTGTAAACATCAAGAACAATTTTGGATTAAAGATCTAAGCAAAAACTTGTAGCTGAAAACTTAGCTCATCAATAATTCAAAGTAGTTCTGGTAAATGTAATCTATTTCTTGGCAATGCTTTATGTAAACCTGTGACTGTGTGGGTTTGGTTGCTCTTCTGTGCCACAAGGTGTCATTGTTTTACCATTATCAGCTTTTAAAATCCACACTCGGAAAATCTGAAAAAAAATTCCTTCGTCTGGCGTTTTAAGAACTTGAAAACAGCCATAGATAATTATCTAGGTTTTAGTTGCTTGAGAAATGTAGAAAATAGCAACCTGTCAAAGACTAAATCAGAAATATCTCTTTGACACCTACTAATGTACCAGCAGGCCTTCAAGGTCTTCAGGCTTGTTGGTTTTTTCGCTTCCTACTGTAGAGGTATTTTGTGTGGCCCTTTGATCCCCTTACCTCAACAGGAGGTGAGGCACTCTTGTTCTGTTTCGAAGGCTCGGAGGATGATGTGTGCAGTTTGGGCAAGCCTGTGTTCCTGTGCCCCTCAGGGAAGGTCAGGTTTGGTTCTGCTGCAGCCCCTGCCTGCCCTGGGAAGGCTGCTTCACTGCTGCCTGATCATGCAGTGATTTGGCTTGGAAGGGACCTTTAAAGGTCATCCAGTCCAACCTCTCTGCCGTGGCCAGGACAGCTTCCACTAGGCCAGGCTGCTCCAAGCACCCAAACAAGCCTTGAATGTTTCCAGGGATGGAGCTTCTATTACTTCTCAGAGCAACCTTTTCCAGTGCCTCACTACCCTTATCATAAAACATTTCTTCCTAGCGTCTAATCTAAACCTCTTTCCATTTAAAGCTGTCCCCCCTTGTCCTTCCACTGCAGTCCTTGTAAAAAGCCCTTTGTTTGTAGTCCATTTAAGGTACTGGAAGGGGTTGTAAAGTCTCTCAGGAGCCTTGTCTTCTCCAGGCTGCACAGCCCCAGCTCTCTCAGCCTGTGCAGCTCTGCTGGCACTACCCAAGCAGAACTCCGTGTGACACTGAGCCTTTTACATGGACAACGAGTAGGACACTGCAAAGAAATTCTACTATTAACCACATACAGGAGGAGAATGGACTCAAGCATTAGCACTAGTAAACCCCAGGAATATTTATGCATTCAGGAGATTTTCCAGATAGGTGCCTAGTTGCCAAAACATGCCTAAATTTCTCAGGGAAAGCTTGGGGAAAAGCAGATATCCATTACTTTTACAGGGGTTGCCTGGTGCAGTGCTGGGAGTTGGCTGCTCAGCCAGGATCTCTCTGTTCTGAATGGGAACCACACAGGGAGCTGCTCAGCCACTGAGCTGTTTGCTCTGTGCTCAGGGCAGCCACAAACGCTGTCTCCAAAGAGGTGATGATGCAAAAACCTTGAGAAAAGATAGGTGGTGAGAGAGAGGGAAAAGGAGGGAGTAAGATGAGCTGGCTCAAAAATGCAGCAGGAGAGACCCAGCATCCAATTGCAAGACTGGAAGAAGTGCTGGGAAAGAGGATGTGACAAGAGAATTGTAAAGGAATGTTGTAAAGGAATGAGGAGCTATTGCTTATAATTTTTTGCCCAGGTACGTATGACCTGGAGGAGGACATTTGAGGTTCTCAACATGGCATGGTTTAATAGGAAATTTTGATATGTCAATAGGAACCTATTGATGGATTACATAGGCATTCAGTGTTGAGATGAAGACTATGAGTTAAGAAGTCCAGATAAGTCACCCCATGTGTATCCATAAATTATAAATCTAGCCACATATTGTTTAAATAAAACAAAATAAAATAAAAAATAAAATATACCCAGATATTCTAGACAGTCATACCACTCTCAGCTGAAAATGGATGTTTAAAGTAGTGAGTAGATCTTTCATCTTGTAATTGGTCTTGGAAATCTCAGTGGACCTTCCAAAACTTCAAAACCATTGGAAATGATTCTTCATCCTGGGATGAAGATTATTGACAGAATGACATGTGAAAAGTTCGCTGGAAATTGCTGTCTAAATCATTACCTTTTCTGTGCACAAAGAGTGATACTCTGAAGGATGTGGATGTGTGAAAAGAGGGGATATATGCAGAGGAGTTTTCTGGATTTCAGAAATACTTTGGGCTGTGTAATTGCCTCAATCAGTTCACTGTAGGGAGAGGAAATTATGTCTCTGTTGCATCAACTTTTCTTCTGAATTTTATCACTGGCTAGTTAGAAATACATCTTTTGAGCAGACAGAGAACTGTTATTCAGTATTGATACTAAAAAACTCGGTAGTATAAAAGCACACAGATTATTATCTCTGGGCCTTCTACTTTTCTTTTCTTACCAAGGAATTTACCAAACATATCTTTTTTGTCTTTGATTTAATACACAAAACAAGTCACTCTTTTTGTGCAGTATCTCACCTGCAGAACCAGAAGTTCCTGCAGGTGTTGGCAGCAGAGGTGAGCAGTGTGGCATTCACTGCACTGTGCTGGTGTCTCACCTCGCCCTGCTTCCAGCTCACACTGCTGCACTTCTTCACTGACAGGTTTTTCTGTTTAGCTGTTTGACCCTGCTTTTATTTCTGCTTTCATTAGGCTTCCTGAGTCAACATATGCATGCTTTTAAGTATCAAAACTGAAAATCAGTCTTCACAGAACCAGTATTAAACCTTGTACTGTCAGTCAGAGCATGACTTGTGTCACTGGGACAGGTCTTTTTGATCTTTATGAGGAACGCCTTTAGGACCTTTATGCACCGTATAAAATTTTTCCCCAGGCTGCCAAGGGTACCTATCACCTTTGCTAATGATTCCACAAATGTCACCATGTTAACGATCTCTTTTCAGCTCAAACCGTAAGCCATGGATATCTATTTCTCTTGAGAGAGATAACTTGTGTATAAACTGCACCTCAAACCAAATGGAAAATAATAAATAGTAATAACATTTCTGATGGAAAATGCTTTCCACAGAAGTGCTCAAAATGTCACGTAACAGTTACAAAGATAATGTTTCATCTATCATAAAAAAATCCCATCAAACCAGGAGCTGGTACTGTGAACTTTATTTTTTGATCCTAGGCAGAGGTGAGGCTTCAGTCTTCTCCTTTGCCTCCTTGTGTGCCAGTGCAGATAAAGCAGGGGGAGCTCTGGTCACCACTTGCAGCTGTGGCTGGGATGGCATCTGGGCATTTCCGGAGCTGCACCTCAGTCTGCTGCTGGCCAAAGGTCTCAGCATGGCCCTTCTTCCTCTGCTGCCCTGGGAGAAACAGCTCAAGAGCCCCAGGGCTGCTTCACCCTCACTGAAAACATTTCCCTGGCCTCCAGAGCAGCAAGGCAAATAAATGCCCTGACTCTTTTCAGGGATTGACAATACTCATTTTATAAAAGTTTTTTGCATTTGCCAGATTTCCAGCAGCTGATCAGGAGCTGCCTATGAAGGCATAGCTTGAAGCTTGAACACCTTCCAGGCAGGGGGTTACCGTGTGCCTTGTTTGTTTGTCCTGCTTGATGCACGGTGGAGTATGTGGTAGAGTCACTGAGAACACTCAAGCTGTCATGAATCAAAAAAAAAAAAAAAGACAAAAATCAAAGTATTTGTCTTTTCAGAGTCCTTCCAGGCTAAAAGGCTGCCCCACCCTCCACAGCCTCCTAGTAAAAACAGTGCTTGTTCAGCCATTGCTCCTGAAATATGTACCCATGTAGAATGACCACTGACCATATTGAAGGCTCACATGAGTCACAGTGAGAGAATGACAGAAGTGTCAGACAGCTCAGTTCTGGTACTCCCTTTGTCACATCACACCAAATGCTAGAATAGAGCTGTGTGGATGCTGAATGCAGAAGCTGGTAAGATCAAAATTATCTTCAACACAAGGAAGAGAAAATCAGTGAGATTAGAGGGAACTTTCCTTATAGCCAAGTTTTACACTCACCAGGTTTAACCTGCATTTTCAGCTCCAAACCAGACTGTAGTGATTAACTGGACAGGTGATTCAAGTGCATGATTTTCTTCTGTGGAAAAATAAAGAGAAAAATTATGTGATACCTTAAAATACCTTGTCTCAGTATAAAGAGGTACTGAAGACTGCATAAGAAACAGGATTCTAGTGACAAATTATTTTCTATTCTTTCCCACTGTCATTATGTTAATCAAGGATATGAGTGCTCATCTACCAATGTCTCATTAATGTTCTAAGGCACTTAACTCCTATTTTTGCCTTTGAAATTCTCCTCTTGTGGTACTGAACACATTTCCAGCAGTCTGTCATACTCAGCATTTATCACATACCCAGTAATCCCTATCTTCCCCAACTTCTGTGCTGAAAAATATTAGCCCTATATTTCAAAAAAATTAATAACCACAGGGACACATTTCAACTTAGCAGAAGCTCAGGATTGTCTTGGTCTCCCACAGCAACCCACAGGAATACTGGAAGAAAATAGGTCAAATGAAAACATTATTCCATGACAAAACTAGAGGCAGAGTTATACTGTTATTTCTGAAAGCTGGTTGCACAATTGTTAAGATGGAATGTGCATTACACACCACTTCATCCAAATTATTCTAATTAAAAAAAAAAAAAAAGATTATACTGTAGGAATGTTTGACCCATTTTGGATAGAGAGAAAAATTAATGGGTCAAAGAAAAGCAACACTTTCACCTTTGTGTGGCATTTTAGTGATACCTTCTCTAGAAACTTATTAACAGAGTTAATTCTGTGTTTCCTGTTTGGGATATTGTTATAATGATTATAAATTTGACAGCTACAACAATCTATAGTGCAGATAACAGCAAAATATTGATCTAGGATCAACAAAATTTAATTTTAAGCTACCTTTCTTTCACAATTTCCTTGGTTAGCAACATGTGAATACATCACAATTTTCTATTGTTTTTCTTGCTGCTGTTTGTTGTTTACTCCCAGAGACATTTGGGAGAGTCTGTGATACTCTAGAGAATTACTGTATAGAACATAAAGAGCAGATAAGACTTCAAGATGGTTGTGATCCTTCCACAAAGACAATCTATTCTTCACAAAGAATAAGTTAAATATGTTAGTGCATGAGATGAATCTCTGAGAAAGTGTGAAGCAATACAAACAGGGTTTAAATAGATCACATACTCGCATAGAAAATAAAGTAGGATTAAATTCAGAAATACTTTAGTTAATAAATAGGAAATCCCAAATTTTCAATCAAGTGGATCAAGTTTAAGAAAATATATGATGCTGTTTAATATCATCATATATTTTGATTTTGAGTAGGAATTGATTGCAATGAGGAGAGTAAATGTTCCTCTTGATAAGCAGACAAATTTAATTTCAGAACATAGATGCCATCTTTATAAGCTCAGGAGAGCAAAACACTTCTCTAAATAAAATATATTGCTTAGTTTTCCTCAAAACACTTTCTGTGGGAGAACAGTATTCTGTGTTCACTGGACTGAATAGTGTGAAATGCTGAGAAATGGTAGGGGTTTTGGTTGGTTGGGGCGTTTTCCTGTTTTCTTGGTTTTTTTGTGTGTGTTTGTGTTAGGGTTTTTTTTTCACCTTGAAGGCATCATAGCACCCAAGTCTTCTATTTCTAGTTACATGCATTGTGGAACCAAGCTAAAGGTTACTTCTTTCTTCTGTTCAAAAGAGCTGCACGATGAAATGTGGCACTGACATTTTTAGTTTGTTCATTTTGGTTTTGCTAAATGATATCTCAATCCTTATACTTTTCTGTCCTCTGATCACAAATGCTGATTGCCCTCTACAGAGTTATTCCTCTTCCTCTTTGTCCAGGTCCTGCCTTAAAACCCGTTTCCCACCAGGGAGCAGTCTGGCCTGAGTGCTCTTCTCTTATGGCACCGATCACCTTGTGACACAAGCCGTGGGATCAGATCCATCCCCGGGATCCGCTCAGCCTCCATCCAGCCCTACAGAAACCCTGCCCTGCCTCTGAGTGGAGCTGAGTGAAACCTCCTGCTTCTCACAGGCTCCCACCTGGACTGTCATATCCTTTATCACAAACAGGAGTCTTTGTGCTGATCCATGACTTTCAGGTGTATGAATTTGAGATTGTTTTCTATGCATAATTTTACACAAAGAGCATGATATTCTGCTTTTACAAATAAACAGGAAGGAAATTAAGTATTGGATACCAGCTGTTGAGCTTATTGTCAACTATTTGGGAGCAAACTGTGACTAAATCTATGTAACAAGGGGACTTGCATAATAGAATTTTCTTTATTCTTCATTACAATGCAAATCTCTATGTCCTATTACTCCAGCTACAGCATTTTATACCAGAATAGCTGATGATGCAAACCAGATTTCACTACTGCTGAGACTTTGCTCCCTGACATTTCTTCATTCACTTGGGGAAAAAGACCACAATTTCCTTCCAAATATCTCCCCAAAAGCTTTCAAGAGATAAGCATTTTTCTCCTGCTATATTCTAATGTAAACTTGAACCTATAAAGTTTCATCAAAAGAGTGTAAATCTTTCCCCTCCAGAAGTTATCTGCCATGTTTCTTTTTATCCTTTGGATGACTGCAGTAATTTTTATGCTGTGCTGTCGGGAGTGTAATGTTAAGTGCTTCATTAATGATGATTTGTGCCATTGAAAAGTTTAAAATAGGCAGATCATGGCAAGGACCTGACATTATTTATTTTCGCTCTTTGTATTAAACTCTGCAAAGAATATTTTAAGAGCAGTTTTGCTTCCACTTGGGGATGCCATAAGCAGTATTTCATATGCCATTGCCTCAGAGACAGCATTAACCAGGACAACAATGATAATGGCTGCACACATTGCTAATAAATATTTGCATTTATTTGTAATAAAAGGGATAAATTTCACTGTGTGAAAGGAAGGAGATAAGTAGACATGCTTGTCTGCATTTGGAACAAATGACAATTCCAGAAATTTTCTGCTTGAAGGGTTAAGAAGTAATAATTGTATCTGAAGGACCCAGGCCCTGCGGAGTGTGGTACAGAAGAGCAGCAGAGAGCAAGTATAAACTGGGAGCTGGGAATTGCCTTAGGGAACAGGCTGGGGCTCCCTGAGGTGCCTCCCTTCAAATGAAAACCAGGGGATCTCACTTTGACTTGGAGCTGGGGAGGGATGGGAAGGAGCAGGAGGAAAGAGGGGATGTCTCAATGCTCGGATGTGCTGATTTAGGTCAGGACTGGATTTAGGTCCTGACCTGGCTCTTGGCTTGGGACCTGGTTCTGCCCTTGGGGTCCTGTCCAGCTTATTACTTGCCTGGAGAGTGAACCGGGCGGCAGAACTTGTGCTAAAGTCCAGGTGGGATAAAATAGTCACAGCACAACTTAATACAGGAAAAATGAAGGACCTTTTTAGCATTTCACTCTCTATTTTTTAATCTCCACACAATATTAGAATATAAGAGGAGGCAGAGGATCATTTGCTAAGAAAAATTCTTTTTTGCTAAGACCAGCAAAGGGTGGTATAATATGGTTTCTTTGCCTAACTACACTTTTTGCAACATGTCAAAAAAATATTAATTTAAATCTATTAAAGAAAGTGTAAGTTTTTGTCTGTTTGATATATAAATAGGCATTTTACTACGCTAAAATTTCACATGACCTCGTTTAAACACCATGCACAGGTAATGCCAAATGGTAGGTAATTTCATTTGTGTGTTTTAGCTCATTAGGACTGTATTTCTCTAGGGAGACTGAAGCTTATGAATGTACATTAGGAAACTGAAGGGAATTACTTCTGAAGATTCTAAACCCTTGTCTGTGGACTCCAAGGTGGCTTTTGGAAACACATAATGAGTTTAAGCTGCATTTCAAAGTCCAAAAAAAAGGAGAAAAAAACCTCAAAAAACCCGCAACCAAACAAAAACCCACAAACAAACAAACA